>JANHFL010009774.1:40437-62562 GCA_032468155.1 Oxyrhabdium leporinum | reverse complement strand
CGCGCGCCAGGCCTCCCAAATGGCTTTGTCTCTCTTTCTCCTCTTTTGCTCCTGTCTTTTGCTGAGGTGTTGAAACTCGCGGTTTTTTACAGCGCGTGCACCGCTATCAAAAAGGTTTACAAGATTGGCCCGGTTTAAATGGGGTTCCCTTTCAAGGACTCTTCCCGGGAGTGACATGAAAGTTTGAAACGTTGCTGAAATTCGGGATTGCCACGCGACTGTTCCTAAAAAGGGGCCTTCGTGTTGCTTCTGTCTTGCGCTTTCCTTCAGTTCCTGTCCACGTGTTGGTCGCCGTTGCTGTCTTAATAATTGAATTATGCTTGTCTCGACGAAGTATTGCAGAGAGGGCCGTGCTTATTATACAGGTAGTCCTCGACTTACAGCACTTCATTTAGTCACCAAAAAAAGTGACTTATGACTGTTTTCCCACTTACGACCGTTGCAGCATCCCCAGGGTCAAAGTTTGGATGCGTGGCAAGTAAGTAGTTCATATTTATGACGGTTGCAATGCCCCAGGGTCATGTGATCCCCTTTTGTGACCTGACAAGCAGAGTCTATGGGGAAGCCGAATTCACTTAACCATGATTGCTCACAGCTGCAGTGATTTACTTAACAACTGTGGCAAGAAAGGTCATAAAATGGGGCAAAACTCATGTCACTTAGCAACAGAAATTTTGGGCTCAATCATCATAAGTCGAGGACTACCTGTATATTTTCTTACAAAATAATAAAAGGGTCTACCTTCATCAGAATGTATTCAGGAGCTTTCCCCCTCCATCTTTTGGGAAGTGTGGATCAAACCAGTAATAAGAATATGCAGAAAATAAGTTAATACCTGAAATTCTATCTTTTTCTCTTTTGGAAAAAAATTGTTATTTCCTAGATATCTTCAGTTTCTGTCTTGGTATCCTTCAGGAAGATGAGATAAAGCAGTCCAGTGACTGTCCTAGTATTTTCCAAAGCATCTTTAGCTTATACTGATAAATATTAAACTGGGGAGGAATCTATTTTAAAAGACTATGTTATTTACAATTGCTTCATTTATTTAAAGTAAAGCATAGCATTATCAACAGAGCTGGTTCTCATAACACTTGTACACTTATCTACTCAGACATTTCTTTTTTAAGATGAATACTTTTGTAAGAA
Source organism: Oxyrhabdium leporinum (assembly GCA_032468155.1). Classification (NCBI taxonomy): domain Eukaryota; kingdom Metazoa; phylum Chordata; class Lepidosauria; order Squamata; family Cyclocoridae; genus Oxyrhabdium; species Oxyrhabdium leporinum. The sequence goes on along the minus strand of JANHFL010009774.1, from coordinate 61,416 downwards.
GATAGTTTATATTTACAATACTTTGCTCTTTCTTTAGAATTCCTGTTTAGGATGGTTTATTTTGGAAATGTTCCTTTAGTTACTCCTTAACACAGCCTCCCAGAAGTGGAAGTGTTTGACCATAGTAGCTTAGGTATCTTTATTAACTTTAAATATCTATAACTTGTGAGATGGGTAGCCATATAAATGTGATTAATAAATTTCCTTTTTGAATGTACTGAAATACCTGGATCTGAATGGTGGAAGGAATTATCTTAGTGAAACTTAGTAAAACTGAGAAACAGGCCACATTCCAGGTTATGCAATGAATAAAGTTTTTCTGATAATGCAGTTAGAGCAGTGATGTACAGGTGAAAATTGGTCCATAGTTTTCCTATACCCATTTAAATTCAAAATGGAGCTGACTTATATAAATAGACTTTCAAGCCAATTGGGTTATGGTCATACTAATTTTTCTTTTGTTTTGTTGAAACTTATTGCAATATACAATTGTTTTGTGTACTTCAATTCATAATTTTCTCAGCTTTTATGCATTTTTATGCAGATATATTTGAAGAAAAATCTTGTTGATGACTAGTTTTGGAGGGCGCACTGATTTTTTTAGTGAGAATTGTTTCATATTCTCATTTTGTGTTATAGAATGCTAGTGTGATTAATACCAGCTTTAAGTTTAATTATCCAAGGCATAGTTCAAGGTAAAACACAAATGTGCTGTGCCTTACCACTTTGGCCAGTCTGTTGTAGAATAGTCATGTTGACAGCTATGAATCATAGCTTGTTCTTAGCTATAATTTGATAGGTATTAATTAAGCCACGGTAAAAAGATATTTATTCTCTGCTTTTACTCTTCTATTGAGAAGGGATATCTGTTGATTCAAAGAACCTTATTATTAGTTTCTATAAATGTTTGTTACCAGTAAAGTTTACAGTTAATAAGCAGGGATCTAATAAACTCTAGCCTGGGTTTATTTCTCAACCAAATTCAGTAGGTTTGAGGCTTGTGAAGCTAAATACCAGTGAGAAAGAGAAGAATGCCTGTTCAAGCACAATTGCTTGCTTTAGACTCCTTCAATGAATGTAATGAGACTTATTTGTTGTAAAGCAGGAAAAATGTTTTTGAATTCCTTATTTTAGCCTTTGTAGTCAAGCTGCTGCAATTGGTAGAGAATCTGGAGATTGTCTATGCAACTATTGGCAAGATTCCCACCAGCCACTGCAGTTTTTAATCTGCAAAAATGTCTTGTTGCTAGAAGCGGTAATAGAGGAAAACATTGAAACACCTTTACAGGTTCTGAATCACTAAAATACATGTAATGTTAAATTCTTAATTATATGTAAATAATACAATTGTGTATGTATTTTGTAATTTTTTTGGAAAGGAATCCAGGACCCTGGCTGAAATAGCAAAGGCAGAACTTGATGGAACAATTTTAAAGAGCAGGCCACTCCGAATTCGATTTGCCACCCATGGAGCTGCTTTAACAATTAAGAATCTTTCACCAGTTGTTTCCAATGAGCTTTTGGAACAAGCTTTCTCTCAGTTTGGGCCTGTGGAAAGAGCGGTTGTTGTTGTAGATGATCGTGGTAGAGCAACAGGCAAAGGTTTTGTGGAATTTGCTGCAAAGCCTCCAGCGCGTAAAGCTCTAGAAAGATGTGGTGATGGCGCATTCTTGCTTACAACGTAAGTTTACTCTTCGCTACATTTATTGTGATTTTATGTGTTTAAAATATGTACCACTAGCATCCTCAAGGCAGCTCCTCCACCTAGAAATCAACATAGATGAAAGAAATCTTCTGGCATAGGAACAAATTATCAAGGTCCAGAATATGGTAAGATTTTGTTATTCATGAGATCACCCTTGTAGATATTGACAAGGATATAGGAAATAATGATAGCATCCTCAGTACTTTGAGTCTGTTTTTACTCCAAAACACTTCAGTGGTTTCTCTTACCATTTCAAAACCAGATACTTAAGCCCAAGAGTTTCTAGCAGGGTGACCAAGTTCTTGAAGCCAACTAGCAAGGGAAATATCACTCAGAAAGCTAATAAAAGCTAATTAAGGATCAAATAACTACAGATGCCATCCAGATGGGAGGAGAGACAAATTTGCAGAATTGTTTGGTTCATGGGTTGTGGTCACAGGGTGAGTTGATAGTCCCTCTCAACCAACCACAATTGAGGATGGCCTGCTTGGCATTGAAAGCATTAGCACATCTGTTAAATGATTAATCATGTGTTGTCATGTTGATGTTGATTCTTAGTGGCTACATACATTTTCTCCATGATGTGTAAAGATTTGACATGTTCAGACAGATAGTGCCATAGTAAAGATAGTCCTTGATTTACAACCACAATTCAGCCCAACATTTCTGTTGCTATGTGAAACATTTGTTAAGTGAATTTTGTCCCATTTTACAATCTTTTTTGCCACAGTTATTAAGTAAATCACTGTAGCTGCTAAGTTAGTAACACAGTTGTTAAGTGAATCTGGCTTCTCCATTGACTTTGCTCTTCAGAAGGTCATAAAAGGTGATCACAGAACCCTGGGACACTGCAGCCATCAAATACGAGTCAGTTGCCAGTTGTCTAAATTTTGATCACAGGACCATGGGGGCGCTGCAATGTTTGTGTGAAAAATGGTCATGTCACTTTTTTCAGTGCCGTTGTGATTTTGAACGGTCACTAAATGAACTGTTGTAAGTTGAGCTCTACCTGTAAAGGAGTAAAACAGCCAATGCAATAAGATGAAAGGCCTTCATAACAAAGTGTCATAATTAATCATTTTGATAAATTTGGGGAATACACAAAGGAGTTGTTGAAAATTGAAGCAGAGTGGCTGAGTTAATAAAGTCAATCACAGAAGAATTGGGTCATGCATCCCCAGGTATTCCCAAAAAATATCTGAAGGTGGGAGCTGGTTAACCTATTTGAAACAAAAGACATCAGGAAGATGAGTCAGTTCTCCTGATTTCAAGAATAAAAGAAAAAAAATATGAGAACTTAAAGAATTTGAAATAAATTGGAAAAGGCTAAATAAGAATTTGAATCAAGAAAATGATAAATGAATTAAGGATCCAGCAAAGTTGGAATATTGAAACTTACTACAAGATTTTTGGAACTAACTTTATAAACTAAACAGATTTTGTAGGTATTAGGAGTTATTTTGTCTGCTTTAGGTCATAACAGATTACATACTTTAAGATTTAAATTGAAAAATAGACGGAACTAAAGATTCCAGGCAGAAAGAAAAAAAAAGAACCTTTGCATTTGGTTTTGATTAGAAAGTTGGGATTTCTAAAATGACACTAAATACTATAACATTTGAAATATTAAGGAACTCTTCAAAGAATGGGGCCAGAATTAGTAGCCACAATATTAACAATAATAATACAATATATAATACAATAGCAACAATATCGGTAACAATGTCTGCTTCTATGGATAAACTGTTTAAAGGATATTAAGCAATATGGAACAAATCTTGCTTGATGCAGAAATAGTGGAATCAGAAATATTGGATTAAAAAAGTGGCTTACAAGATAGAGAAGGTGAAATACAAATTACAGTCATAAGAATGAAATGCAAATGATAAACCAAAAAATTGACTTGACTAATATATTTTTATTGAATATACAAAAGATGCTAAACGATTGAATTTAGGATGGATTCAAAAAAATTATGCAATTTGGGCGCTTGGCAGCTGCCTTGCATTTACAACTTATTTCAGCATCCTGCAATCATGTAATCATATTTTGTGACTTTTGCCGTTTTCTAACAAAAAGTGCCTATTGGATAAGTTAGATTAAGACTTACAGCTACATGATATGCTTAATAACAATGGTGATTTATTTAATGGCTCTTGCACACATGTTGACTTGATTTAACAACCGCCATGACTTGCAACAAAAATTCTGTGGTCAATTGTGGCTGTAAGTTGAGCACTATCTGTGTGTGTGTGTGTGTATTTTTCTGCTTTTTGTACTTTTTTTCTTTGCACTTTTTACTCTTTTTATTCTATGAGTTTAGTTTGTACTGTGTAATTAAAAATTTAGATAAAAATTACATTTGTGTTTGCTGATTTATAAATGAAAATTCTTATAGTGGTATTTCCTGAGGGTACCAGTGTGGTCTTTCTCTCAATCACACGCTATGCCTTCATGTGACTAGCACATAACTACCACATTTTGAATACATTAGGCAAATTCTTGTAAGCTGCTTCACTTGGAAGATGATCTTCCTAACATTTGTGGTCTCAAGTGGAACTGGGGGACTAGGAGCCCTCTCAATGAGGGAAGAAAATAGTGTTTCTATGTCTTTAGCTCTTTCTTATGCTTAAGGGCATTTTCAAATTCCATAAGGGATAGGAGATAGAATAAGCAGGTTTTTTTCTATATCCCACTCATCCCATGGGATATGTTTGGTACAAGTTTGATGTGTACAAACATTTTTGAATTTCCCCAAAATATATTCCAGAGGAGCAGAAGGGTGATACCTTATTTGTCTCCATAAGCAAGTGGGTCACAGAACAACAACTGGCAGATACCATAGTTTCTTTGTTAAATCAGCAGCAACCTTCAAAGCTCTGGCAATGAGTTTCCATATGTAGATATTCATAGGATAGCAATCTGGGTTTGGTCAGCTAAGTGTAAAACTCTACTTTTCAATAGTAAGAAAACGGAATAGTAAGAAAATGGATTAATCAAGTCAAACTATTTTCCTATATTCTCTGTGGGTTTGTTTTTTTAATTATCACATAATAGCAAGTTTTTGCTTATATGTATTTGTGCAGCTTCTCTGAAAAGAAAACTATTTCTCAATTGAAGTCAGAGAACTGAAGAGCTTTGGTTTATTTCACAGATTCAAATGTCAGGCTGTCATTATAAGAGGTGAAGTTAATCTTATCACTTTGGGCCCATCTTCTGTTGACAAGAATGCTACCTCAAGTCAAAGTAAAATAAGTTTTTTAGAAGTAATCCTGTGTTGTCAACAACTTAATCTGGCGTGTACAGATAGTCCTTGACCTACAACAGTTCATTTAGTGACCAAAGTTACAATGGCACTGAAAAAAGTGGCATAACTATTTTTCACACTTATGACTATTGCAGTATCCCCATGGTCATGTGATCAAAATTCAGTTGCTTGGCAGTTGATTCATTTATGACGGTTGCAATCACCTTTTGCAACCTTCTGACAAGTAAAGTCAGTGGGAAAGCCATTCATTTAACAACCATGTTACTAACTTAACAATTGCAGTGATTCACTTAACAACTCTGGCAAAGTCATAAAATGGGACAAAATTCACATAGCAAATGTTTCACTTAGCAACATATATTTTGGGCTCAATTGTGGTTGTATGTCGAGGACTACCAGTATCTCCCCTATGCAGATCTTTGTTCACTTGTGCTATTTGAATAGTGGATTAACAGTGTGAAGCTACAGTTTACATGTTCCTGATTAACAGTGTGTATATGTTACTTGTTTTAAGAACACCTAGACCTGTTCTTGTTGAACCTATGGAACAATTTGATGATGAAGATGGTTTGCCTGAGAAATTAATGCAGAAAACACAACAGTATCATAAGTAAGTACCCACTTCTAAAACAGAATATTAGAAATGAAAGAAGTAATGAAGAAATAGCATCGTAATCAAAATTATTAAAACAAATTTTGCACAGTGTACAATGATAAAATTAGAGTTTAAAATTATTTAAAATGGGTTGTATATTATATAGCAAACAGAAAAAAGCATATCATGATTGAAAAATTATATTTGTGCTATAAAAGCAATGAAACAAATTTTCTGAGGTAACTTGCCATTTGAAAGGGAAAGGAAAGGATAGAAGCAAAATAAAAAAATAAATTTCAGAATGTGGAAGTTATTAGCAAGAAGAAAAGCATTTTCCTATGCAATCTGCTGCTCAAAAATAAAGCACACAGCAAAGTAAATTTTCTACAATCTTCCCTGCCAAGTCAATATTTCATACCAATATTATCAGTTGAGCCCATTGGGGATTATTTCTTTGGTGTAGCAGATAGTAGGAATGGTTGATCTTCCTTTATGTTTCCAGGCTTGTTTATTTGAAGAGCTCAGAAGAAAAAAATGTCTATGCTGCTAGTAGAATAAAGATTTTGCATACTTTCCCCCTTCCTCTTTAAATTTTACACATTACCCCAGTCTTGTTTTTTTCTTTGTAGTTAAGTAGACAAGCTGTAGTTTTTTTGACACTAAATTAGCCATAGGCAACAAAATCAGTAACACCGTTATTTAAGAATCTATACAGAAGTATTAAGAAATGAATTGGAAATTTGCAGACAAATTTGCTTTTACATTTATGAAATGATAGCATTAAGATGAAATGCGTCTTCTCTTAGGGAGAGAGAGCAGCCCCCACGTTTTGCCCAACCTGGAACATTTGAATTTGAATATGCTTCACGATGGAAAGCTCTTGATGAAATGGAAAAACAACAGCGGGAACAAGTTGATAGAAATATTAGAGAAGCTAAGGAGAAGCTAGAAGCAGAAATGGAAGCAGCTCGACATGAGCATCAGCTGATGCTGATGAGACAAGGTATTCTTTATAAATTATTGCTTTAATCATATGGGCTGAAGAATATTGGAAATAGTCTGATTATTTGAGTTAATGCATTTCAATACAATTCAAAATAATTTATGTATGTATTGAGGGACTTGTGACCCATGTACTGTATATTTGAAATATAAATATCTGGCCCTTTTGATGGTGACCTAAATCAGATAAGCTCTTTCTCAAACACATTTGGTGTATGAGGTTTTGCTAATTTCTTGAACATAACTTTTTTTTTTGTAGAGGAAGAATTTATAAGTGAGCTTACGGCAAAGCCTACTTCATTTGGTTATTTGACCCTGTATTAAGTACAGAAGTCTTAATATACTGTGATTTTTGTATGATGCAAACAAAATTGACTTACTGAACAAATAAGGGAAAGCCAGAATTTCTTACAGTTAACTGTAATTAAACTGTTAGTTGATCATGCAACAATTTTTGACATTACTCTAATTCTATTTTTTAAAGTTGGATATTAACATTTAATAATAATGAAATAATGTATGAAGTATAATTAATGAAGTAGTTGCTGTGCAAAAAAAAGTATAAAAAAGTATAAGTATAAAATATGAGTATAAAAAAATAAAATGATTGAGTAGCAACTTTGATTTCTCCATCTGCAGTGTTGATTTTGATCAGAATTGCTTGCTTCATGAAGTTATCTATTTTTTAAAAAAAAGTCCTATCAGTTTTACATTGACTACTTATTGTGTTAGAGATAACAAATTCAAGTGTTTTTACACACCTGTCTTTTCACATTTTTGTCGCTCGGCTGAGAAAGCTCAGCTACATTGCTTAAAGGCAGAGTTTGGTGTAGCCTTCAATAGTTTCTGCACCTTGGTGTAACATTCCAGATCCCAGAAAATATGTCCAAAAACTGAGAAAAAGACTTCAATGTATGTGCTGTATGGTTAAAAATCCATTGTTTCTAGTTCTTTAAATTGTTCTTACTGATGCCTGTTTGAAGAGTTCAAGTTTTCTGATGTTTATGCTTATTTTGGTGAGGACATGTATACTATTACAGGTAATCCTCGACTTACAACCACAATTGAGCCCAAATTTCTGTTATTAATTGAGATATTTGTCAAATGAATTTTGCCCCATTTTATCACTTGCCTCAGTTGTTAAGTGAATCACTGCAGTTGACAAATTAATAATCTGCTTGTTTAGTGAATCTGGTTTCCCCGTTTACTTCGTTGCCAGAAGGTCACCAAAGTGATTATATGACCTTGGAACACAGCAATGTTCATAAGTATGAACCACTTGCCAAGCAGCTGAATTTTGATCACATGATCATGGAAATGCTGCAAAGGTTATTACTGAAAAACTGTCATGTCACTTTTTTCAGTACAGTTTTAATTTTGTACGGTCACTAAATGAACTGTTGTAAGTTGAGGACTACCTGTATTTGTGTCAGAACAATCATTGCTATAGCTGTTTTAAATTTTTTCAGATCTTATGAGGCGTCAGGAAGAACTAAGACGTTTAGAAGAACTTCGAAACCAAGAGCTACAGAAAAGAAAGCAGATACAATTAAGGTATTCCATAAAGTTTTAAATACTGGATTTTTGCAGTTCAACATATAACTTTTTAAACTTCACATTTTTAACATTGCCTCTGAATTCTTCTATGAAAAGCCTCAGAGGATAATATCTCCATTTTCAATTTACTAAATAAATTGATTATATGATGCCAACAAAACCTTTTTTATTGGACTTCTGGGTAAGAAATGGCAGATTAAATGATGAGACTTTAAGGACATGTTTCTAGATAAGAGATGATGTATTAGAAGAAGAGATTTGTATTTTAAGAGAAGATGTTAAATTACCGGTACTAAAAATTGTTTATGCTTGTTAAGAACTGCAGTTCTTAAGCAATCTCTGAGATGGACATATAAATATTGATAAATTAATAAATAGTGATAATTCTAGTAGTATTTTATAATACTACAGAATAAGTTTTTTATTGCGCTCTTATTGTGATACGCATCAAGGAAATGGACACACTACATAGGATCTTTAAGATATGTACTAAAGATATCACTTAAGATAACCCATGTCAGACTATAGTGAAAAAAACAACTGAAAAACAACTAGTAAGGCTGAACATGATGCCTGGCGTTGTAAGAGAAAATATTTTTGCATGAAAATATGCAGTAAGAACTTTAGGAAATCGTATTTTATGTGTAATGGCTAGACATGAAGAAGAACATAGGAGACGTGAAGAAGAGATGCTGCGTCAGAGAGAACAGGAGGAACTGAGAAGACAGCAAGAAGGTTTCAAGCCGAATTTCATGGATACTGTAAGTAGAACTCTTTATACTAATCGATGTGATTTGGAGAAAGGAGTTCTGTTATTCCCGACTGTTAAATTTGACAATTTGTCATAGCAGTTTTTGATTTTTTGCACAATCCTTTGCATATTACTTGTTTCAGCATATTGGTGATTATATGATGACATTACAACATCGATATTATTACACATATGACTTAAAGTAATGTAGATGGTCTCATTTGCTTAATGATGACATTGTTTGAATGATGTAAATCACTCTGGAAATTTACTCCATACATGCAGAGTCCATTATATCAGTTTTTGGTAGATTTAAATTTTAGTGTAGTTATGTGTGAAGACATTCTACAACACAAACACACCTGGATTCCTACTTGTATGAAATAACAATAGAAAATAAACAAAGCCAAACTTTTATCTTCTCCGTTTTCGTCTGTTGATTATGGTGGATTGAATGCCCTTTCTTCACCATAGGAAAAAAAAACCCTGCATGTAATTCCAATATTCCATTTTCCAATGCCTAAGATGGGCATTCTGTGGTGAGATTCTGTAGTCTTTGACCTAGGACCACAATTGGGACCAAAATTTCCATTCTTAATCAAGATGGCTGTTAGGTGAGTTGTGCCTTAGTTTACAACCTTTTTTGCCACATTTGTTAAGCGAATTACTGCAGTTCTTAAGCAATTCATGCAGTCGTTATGCAAATCTGAGTTCTCCTGTTGACTTTGTCAGAACCTGTTGGGAAGGCCACAGATGATGATCACATGACCCCAGAATGCTGCAACCTTCATAAATACATGCTGGTTGCCAAATACTCAAATTTTGATCGCATGATTGGGGATGCTGCAATATTTGTAAGTGCAAGGACTGGCTGTAAGTCACTTTTTCAGTGCCATTGTAACTTTGAATGGTCACTAAACAAATGATTATAAGTTGAGGATTACTTGTACCCCAGCAGTTCAAAGTGGGAAAAGAAATGTATAATTAACAGGAAGGAACCACCTGTTCAAGAATCTGCCTGCTTAAAGTATTCCTGGCTGAGCTATCAGACAGTCTTTAAGTGTATAAAAAGAAAATACATGCCAGGTGACCAATGATTTCCAGCAGTCATCTACCTCAAGTTACATCTATCAGGAAGGTCTTGATAAATGTTTAATGGAAACCAGATATGTAAGAGATTAATCAGAACCAGGTGTGGTGATCTTTGTATTGTGATCTTTGTATTGTGGATGCTTTTGCAGATAAATTCCTTAGAGAAATTTATGCAAGATATATGTATGGGGAGTGTATTGCTCCACCAAATTCTGTCCAGAATAATGGAAATAGCAAGTACTAGAGGCTGCAATTGAGACGACTGGAGAAGCATTGAGGAACAGACATTTGTTTAAGGGAAAGCCTTTTCCTCTTGCACCAGCAATACAAAGATTCAAAATCGGCTCATAACCATACATTGTGAATCCCTGTGAGATAAATGGTTTCCTAGAACTCTGATTCTAGGTACCTCTGGTACTTGACTGCTAGGTACTTCTGTATGTGACTGCTTCAAATCTTGCTGAATTTGGTACTTGATGCATTTTAATGTGAAAATGTTGTCCTGGTACTCGTCGTTTGTTTGGTACTTGATGCGCTGCAATAGGAAGAGAGGGATGGCTACAGAGAACAGACAGGATGTCACCCATGCCAGGAAGGTTGCTGCAAAAGGATGCAGGGGACGGTCTCCAAGGGCGGATAGGAAGTTGGCCATGCTGGGAAGATTGCTGACATAGGAAAAGGGACAGACAGTCTTTCCCAGCTGAAACAAAGGGTCACATGGTAAGTCATGTGGTTTGTTTGGTACTCATCATTTTTAATACTCGTCGCATCTCTTGGAACCAATTAATGACAAGTACCGAGATACCACTGTATAACCAATATTAGCTATGTGACTGCTTAACCTCCAGGAATTACATTGAAAATTTCTGAGATCCATACATAGCTGTGCAGATCCAGTAGCTGTGCAAATGGTTATGGGGTTTTTTTGTATAATAGGTGGAGTCTCTTAGAACTACAGTTTGGGCCATCTACGTAATCAGCACATCAATTGTTTTTGCTCTGAGGGAACATTGATAAAAACAATGTTAGAGATTTGAATTTTGGTACTTATGCAGTAATGAAATGTTTACAAGGAACATAGCATGCAGAATCTCTTTCACCTACAAAAACTTTATTAATTACAGATGCTTACAAACATATACAAAACTATACTGTAGAGAATGGGGTTTGAAGAAGAGAGGAGAGCTGGAAAAAAGTCTTCTGGCAGACTTGTACAATTTTTCCTTTTATCTTTTATCAGCCATGTTCTGCAGCATTCTGTCATGTATCACCTCAGCTGTCCTTTAGTTGATCTCATATATTGCTGGTCAGATGTGACTTGCTATGTTAATTTAATCTCTGGTGATTGTCCTCTGGTCTTTGGTTTCAGAGTTCTACATGGGGCTACCCTTGAAGGGCATCTGGAAGCTTCAGCTGGTGCAGAATATGGCTGCATGGATAGTTATATGTGCCTCTAGGATGGCACAATTACATCTCTGTGAGCTGCATTGGTTGCCAGTTTGCTTCTGAGTGCCACTTGGTATTGTTTTTGACCTTTTAAAGCCCTGGTTGGCATGGGACCAGGTTATTTGGGGGACTGTCTCTTCCCAATTACATCTTCCCGTTGCATCCAGCAGAAGAGGGGTAATCTAGGTCCTATCTCTTAAGGACTTCTATCTGATGGGATCCAAGAGTCATGCCATTTCTGCTATAGCCCTTACTGTCTAGAACAGCATTCTTCCTAAGGTGAAGTTAGCTCCATCCAGCTCTGTTAGCCTTCTGAAAAAGCCTTGAAAAATGTGGTTCCTCCATGAACTCTGGGGATTCTACAGTGAGCCTTAAAACTGAATGAGGCTGGTTGTCCTCCCAGTATCTTGGTTTTTCCCCCCTTTATGTTTTTATTTTTGTTACTTATGTCTGATGTTTTTTATATTGTGATATGGTCTTGTTATTTTGCTTGTAAGCTACAAAGACTCACTTTTTTGCGAAATAGGCAACTGTATAAAAGTGCTAGCTAAATAAATGAATTCCATACATAATTATAGAAAACATTCTTCCAACTACCCAGCCAATTAAATCAGTTCCATGAACTATCTTTAGTTTCATAGTTTCTCAGTCTAAAGATTGTCTATTTTGTATAGTCATGTCTCAAATTGCAGCTACTTTGTTTAGTTTTTTCAGAATATTTGCCTTGTCATTTGCAACTTCTAACATAAAACTGCTTTTTCCTACTTCTTTAATTGTTCATGCTATTCCATAGTTTGGAAACATTGCAAAAAGTTTTTTAAGTTATTGTTCCTTAACTTCATGCATTAGTAACTGAAGTTTGTATCTCTTAGGCAGGGAAAATACTACCAATATAATAACTCTCTACATAATTTGTCAAAAATTAATGTGTCTTCATTCCTCATAAAAAATATCCTACTAGACCAATGAACTTGTTTCCTCTTTTATATTTAACTTAGTTTGCATGTACTAGTTCCTGCTAATGTAGAATCATTACATTATAAACAATACATTTTTTTACAGTGGTACATATACATATTCAGAGACATTCTCTACATTACTTGCCATATGTTTGTTTTGGCTGTTGTCATAGCAAAGGTCACAACTTGTCTATGTTATATGACAGAACTCATATTTGAAGACAAATATTTTGTTGCAAACAACAGTTTGTGAAGATACTGAAAAGCAACTTTATTCTTTTTGTTTTTATTCTGTTAATGTTCTATGCATTCCAAAATAAATAAATATAGCTGATAGAAATATACTGGGTTTGGTAAACAACAGTTCTACAGAATTATTTTGGGTTTGGTAAACAAAATAATCCCCTCACCATAATGAGAACCCAGAATAGACAGCAATGAATATGTGGTTGTATCAATAAATAGCTGTAGCTGCAACTAAATTTGTATTGATGTTATATCAAATCGCTTTAATTTTGGTGCAAATGAAGTTAGACTAAGATGTGTGAATTGGGTGTGTGTGTCTTCCAACAGAAACCTGCACAGTCCTTTTATTTTTTCCCTACCACTTTCCATCAGGCACCACATTAACATTTGTTGATCTGCAGCTGAATCAAATGTGACATGCAATCTGCCAGTTAACTGTTTCATGGTGGATGGATAGTTAGATAGGTATTAAATACAAAAAACTAAGAAAAAGAATATAAACATTATAAAAAAGGAGGAAAAGCTGAAAAAAGAAAAATATGCTAAATAATTTAAAGAAGTATATTTGAAGATACACAGATAGCTTAATGCACACAGACACGCATAAATAAATTGAAGCCATGATTTGTTACGTTTATCCATGACCATGGAATATTCAGAGCCATATTTTTGCTGAAGTCTTTTGACCACGTTTTTTTGTCCAGAAATCAACTCCCATATGATAAACTTCAAAAGAGTTTAAACCTCTGAAAATATTAAATCTCAAAATTGAATTAATACAGATAATTGTTTCTTACTGAAAGGTAACATAATATTTAAAGAAAGCTCTACCTCTCTAATAATATAAATGCAATTAGGTCATTTCTATAATACTTATTGTTGAAATGAATATAATCTAAATAATGATATTTTTGTTTTTCAACAACTTTTTTCATTAGTTAAGTAATACATGTAAGCCATATATATATATACCTACGCTGAAGATTTGAAAAAGAACCTAGAAATAGCAAAACAGCAAAAAAGTGATAAAAAGGGCATTCTGGTAGCACCTCTTTCTCCCATTTTTTTCCTCCCTAACCATTAATTGCTATTTGAATTTTTTTTCCTTGGCATTATTGCTCATTTCTGTTTGGATCATTTTAATAATAATTTTTAAATCTTCCTTTTTCTTCAGAAACCATAGTTTAAGTGTGTTAGCTTGTTTTGCTGTGTCTGTGTGGCTTTGCTGATTTTCTTAATCTCTAGTTGCTGACCTCTGGCCACTTATTTCAGAGTTGATTTCAGCTTGCTTAGTCTAGTACATATACACTTATCTAGGATCAAGATTTATACAGTTTTCTCCATTTCTCCCAGTATTTTAGTTCTTGTAAGAATGACCTACTTTGCATTTATCTGTTACTTATGAAAACATGACATTGTATTCTTAAACTATTTCTGGAGAGAGCTGAACCTGGAACTCCTTCAAATAGATAGGTGTTTTGTCATGTCTGTGAAGAAAAATATTAGCATTAAGGAAACAGAGAAGGGAAATGTAGTAGCCATAACTGGGCTGCTATCAGATCTAGGAAACTGATGCTTTATTCCGTGTTGCTTTCTGACTGTAAGCCATGCACTATATGCCTTGACAGTGAAAATCACCTGTTGTGATCTGAATTTGATTGGAGACCCATACAGCTTTTCGACTTTGGGTGAGGAGAAACGTGAGATTTGGAATTGCTTCAGAGAAGATTGAACTTGAGAAAACATGAGATTTTGTGGTACTTTTGAACTGAAGTTGCAGAAGGAGGTACCACAGGAGTTGAAGATGCTTTCTTGGTCATGAAATTGGAACTATGCAGGTTATCATGGGCCCTTGAATCCTTGTTGGAGTCATATGATTTGTTTTCAAAGATTCTAGGAATTATTAGGCCAGTTGTTTTATAGTTTGTTTACTTGCCTCTGGAAAAATATTGTATGTTCTTTTCTGTGAGGAATTGATTCCAGATGTTAAGACTGATTCCAAAAGATAAGAGGGAGATTGACAGCTCCTTTTCTGGCTTTTCATGAATGTTAGGATGACCTTATCAACTTGTGTCTCAACCAGTTCTGCCTCACCACCTATTTCATTTGATGGACAAATAAATATACCACTGCATCAGAGGAACACCCATAGACTCACCACTCTCAGGACTCATAGCAGAGACTATAATGCAAAATGTAAAAATTATAGAACTCCCCAAAATATATATCCAGTGTGCAGGTGACACCATCATAATAAAAAAGGAACAACTAGAGAAGACATATAAAACAATAAAATAAAATTCACAAGAGATGAAGAAAATGGCACACTATCCATCCTGAATATCCTCATCAGTAGAAGAAATGGCTAATTAGAAACACAAACCTGTTGAAAAACAACCAACACTAACCAGGTGCTCCATTACCAAAACAACAGTCCAGCCTCCCATAAGGATGCAGTGTAAGAACGTCATTCAGTCAAGCACAATCCAAAACAACAAAAAGAGGAAACACAACACCCATGCAACATTTCCAAATGGCCATTTTATCAGGAAGCATCTGACCATTCAATCCACTACAGCAAAACCAAACCAAGCTATGAAAAGGCTAAGATTACCATACATCAAAAACATACCAGAAACTATCAACCGATTATTATAACCACACAGCACCACTGTTGCATACAAACTGACTAAAGCCCTCCAAAACATCTTAACTAAACCAAAGGATCAAGAAATCCCAGAAGAAAAAAATACGAGTCATCTACAACTTATAATGTAAAGACTGTAACAGCCACTATGTGGGACAGATAGGTAGAAGACTAGAAGAGCACCAGTTGAACAAACACCAAGCAGTCACAAGACATAATGAAAACTCCTTAATCTCACAACACATGGAAAAACTCAACCATAGTTTCAATTAGGAAACTATGGAGACTTATTGGCTGCAGGATGTTTTCTTCCTGTGTCCTTTCACTATTGAATGGACACAGACGCATCCCCAACAGCCTGCGCCTGTCTTCAACAGTGAATGGACACAAGGCAGAAAACATCCTGCAGTCAAGAAGGCTCCACACCCATTTGGGCTACTTGGGTAACCCTGAGGACACAGATGGACCTCCAAGTGGCCTCAGCTACTCTCTAAAAGAATGCAAATGACTAGCTGTCTGCAAGAAATATAAATCCTTCCATTCCCACCATCCAGTCAGAACTGAAGAAGCTTCTTGGATGAGAAGTGAAACGTCTTCAAAGAAAAACAAAGTTCAGTTGCCCCTTGAAAAAGCACCTTTGGGACAACTATGATCTGGATGACTAAGAATCGCCATAGAAATTAGTATAGAGAAAAATTAGGGACTGTCTTTAAATTAGGGACTGAGATCAAATATTTGAATCCAAATATTAGAAAGATCCTTTGAGTTGTCTGTTGAAGGATCTGGGCTCTCCACTCTTTCCCCAGCCATCGTTTCTCCTTACAAAGTGAACAAGGAAAAAGACTAGCGGTGATCCCAGATGGATAATACACAGCAGTTCTAGGCAGGATTAGAACTGGATGGTGGCTTTTTCTTATTCTGGGTGGCTAAAATTCAGATTCTGCCTACTGAAGCGAGGGGGGGGGGCAATCCATTGTAACGTGCTCTTCGTATTTGGAAAAATAAGTGTCTTTATATAGTTGTACAATATTTAACTAACTCAGAAAAGCGTATACAAATGTAAGAAATAAATTGGATAAAATAGTTAATTTAAATTAGGACAGTGGTGGTAGTCACAATTTAATAATGTAAGAGGCCACCCTGGTTAAGTAAAAAAAGGAAGCATAATGAATGCCCCAATCAAATTGAAGAGTATTAATGTTTTGGTTATTTGGATTAGGGCATATGTACAGTATATTATAAAATTACTGTATGCTTGATGAGGGAATAAAGAGGATGGTGTTCAGCAATAATGGATAAAAAGAAATGTGGTTTAGGTAAAGCCTTTTAATGGAGGAGGAGAGGGAGACTAAGAGAGATTTCAGTTGTTAGATTTATCAGTGTTTATTGTCAGGTTGTACTTTGTTGTACTGCATCTTTTAGAAACTTCTGTTAGGTCAAGCTGAGTGATTATGCATTTTGAATTAACGGTATTAAAATGCATTTAGTTTATTTTAACCTATAGTTGTGAGAGGGTTTGTAATGACATAAATACAGCAATATCTTCAGGAGTTACTAAAGGAAAGCAGAATCTTTTTAAAAAAATATGTGTGTGTGTATATTTATGCATGCTTGCAGTTAATAATATGCCTCTTCGTTGGATTTATACTTTTTTTAGTCCATTGAGCATATTAGTAGCAGATAGTAGTAGTAGATAATTCTTATTTACCATACAGAGTTGTTTTAACATTTGAAAAAAAAAAAGATAAAACGTTATAGTATCTCAATCTTTTTAGTTTTGCAAAAATGTCTGTCCTTGACGCCAGTTAATATTCTGTTTTGGAAATTTCTGCATCTGGAAAGATCAAAATTTGCTGATCTTTGCATTTCATACAAATGAATATTTCTCTGCTGGGCTTGAGTAATACAGAATTGCAGAAGTGGTATTAAGAGTATGATTTTATTTATTTTAAAACAAACTATAGAGAAAAGTCATGTTTTATTATTAATCAGGTAATAAAGTTTCATTCAAATAAACCACAAGAAAATGACTCTGGAGAAACTGTTTTAATTTAAAATTTAAAAAACTTTTCAAATATTAAGTCAACAGTAAGAAGTGTGATAATTTTTATAAGATAACAGTTATGGTTTCTTTTTAGTAGAGGTAATTCAGATCTTTTACAGGTTATTTTAAGTTTGGAATCATATCAATCTGTGTAGTTCAGTAAGTGAATTGAAAAATCATCTGGTTTGTACTTTATGATAGTTTAAAGCAATGTCTTGTAACTACGTCACCAAATGTAACATATGCCTTCTTTCTGTCATAAGTGTACACTAAAGTGTTACATATTCATAGTAAAGTTATTTTTGTCTTGTTTTTTTAATTTGCTTACCATTAACTTGATCATTTTGGCAGACGACATCCAAATTGATCCTTTTACGGTAATACAAAAAGTGATTGTTTGTAACAGGATTCTTCCTGATATAAAGAGTGAAAGTATAAATATTAACACTGAAGTTATTTTATGTCTACAGTATTGCTTAACTTGCTTTGTATATTGTATGACATTTTATATTGGTGTTTATCCTTGAGAGCCTGGCAGCCAACAGCAAAAAAAAAAGTTTTTTATAGGTCATTTAAAAACATTAAACATGCTTAGTAAAGCAACTTAAAAAAAAATCTTGATTCTTGATGGCTGACTTTTTTTAGGATTGAAAATTTAGTAATCAGCTCACATGGCCACCCCATATGAAAATGTCAATTTAGTTACATTACAATCACTGGCAGATTACATGTACAGTTGATACCATTTTTGGATTAACATTATCTTGTATTCTCTATTACACATAGTTTTTTACTAAATGTTTTTGCCTGAGAGGATGAATGTAATGTCTTGAAGTTCCTGGCTTAGGTTTTTGCACAAAGGATTCTTAACCAAATTGGTAGGTTAGACTTGTGAATCTCCGTCCATCCCATCGATCCAAGGCTTAGACTTGGACTTAACCATTACACCAAACTGGGTCTCTTTGTGAATAATAAAAACTACTAATTGTGTATGCTCTTCCATTAAAGTAAAAAGTGGAGCTTTCAAAATTTGTCTTATGAATTTAATGGAAATAGAAATTAATTATACAGTAAGTTATGTAATAAGATATAATTTTGGTGAATCTGAAATCTGCCAATAGAATATTTTGAGTTATATTTTTAACTGTATACCAAGAAAGGATTTGTCCCTGGAATAAAAATCAGTAGAGACACACTTTCTGCATAAGCTTTCAAGACTATGTTACCCTCCTATAATAAAGGGCATTCCAGGATCCCTGTCTTGCCTGCTCTTTTTCTCAGGGTTAACAATAACTTGTATTCAGCATGCAATTGACTGAAATGGTTTATACATTTTAAAATCAACAAAATAAGTTATCACTTTTCTCTATTGCTCCTTAGTTGTTTATGGTGTAGTAAATCAATAGTTCATGGAATCAGAACTGGAAGGGATTGTAAAGGTCCTCTGGTTCAATTCCTTCATCAGTTCAGATCAACTTGGACATCTCTGACAATAACAATCCAGTTTCTTTTGAAGACTTTTAGTGAAAAAGAAATACTACATTGTATTGCAGGGTGTTTTATTGGTGAACAGCCTGTATAGTTAGGAAGTTAGGAGGAGTCACTTGCTTGTGAGATGGGCACCTGGATAAATTTGATAAATAAAATAAGTTCTTTCTGAGTTCTAGTTTTAACCATCTCCTTCGTACTTTTAACTCATTTGTTTGGTTGTGGGGCAATAGAGAATAAGTCCATTCCTCCTCTGTTTTTAGAACCATTCAGATATTTAAAATTTTACCAACCACGTATTCCTTTCAGTTTACTGCTCAAGCCTGGGTCAATCTCTATGAATCTTCTGAGTGACTGCTGAAATATCTTTAACTGAGTGGAGTCGTTAATGTATAGTTGCTGTTCAACCCAAACAATATTGCTTAACCCTTATTTCACAGCTTTATTGAAAATATTGTGAGAGATTTTATCAAACACTTTGCCAAAATCTTGATTAAACTATGCACAAAATATTCATCTGATTTAAGTTAGTAGTTCTATCAAAGAATCATATAAGGCTAGTCTTGCACTAATTGCAAGAAACCTATGCCAGCTTTTGTAAATTGTGGCATATCTATTAAAGTGCTCATAAATATACAGATTGATCATCTTGACGACTTGCTCAGGTATCTACGCTTTTAGGTCTGTAGTTTTCCTGGATTCTTGAGTGCTTTTACAGGAAGTCTTCAACTTTTACAATCATAACTGAGGCCAGAATTAAGTGACCAGTCATAAGATTACTACCTGTAATTTACACTTGACAGCTTTCTGAGGAAGTTTGCAGACAAAGAGCTCAGTGGATAGATAATTAAACAGGTTCTACTTAATGTAAACTAGAAAAGGTGATGTGTACTTTGAATTGCTGAACTGTAACTCCTATTACTCCTAACTATTGGCTTGTCCTGGTTTGGGCTTGCAGGAATTTTAATTTAGCAAAATCTGAAAACCTGCTATTAATCCAGATTAACTGCCACTGCAGTTTAAATGGCAAAAGAAAATTGAAGTGCTACCATTATGAAATGATGAATTCATACCATTATGAAACTAATAGTAACTGGCTTCCATATCCATTTTTATGACTTCCACACTATGATGTACTTTATGGATAGATTTTTATTCTATTTAGCAATGCTAGATTATTACATTCTTTTTCAGGATCATCATTTTGGGATTAAATATTACTGCTCTTTAAATATTTTTTTAAAAGAAATTAATAGATGGCACAAACCATAACACAAAACTTAACTTGCATTATCTTTAATTGTGTTATGTGCAAAATACTTAGTGATAATTTACAACTTTATTTCTGGGAAATGTAACACATTAGGAAACAATTTTTTCTTACAAGGTCTCATACTTTATGACGTAAGTTTATTCCTTAGACATTTTTTAGTTCACTGTAAGATATTGATGGATGTAGACCTCAGATTAATTCAGGATTTACGCAAGAGCTATATATAATATGTGATAATTATAATATTTCTATGAAAATATTACCTACTAACTTGAAGGCCATATACAGCACTATGTGAATTTTACAGCTTTCAGAACACTGGCCGTGATTTGCCAGCAAATGATGCCTTATTTTTCTGCACTTTTGCTGGAAATAAAGATGAAAATAAATGTACTAAGTTGCCTAAGAGCATAATAAAAGAAAAAAAACCTGTGAACTCTCTGTAGTCACCATATCATTTTCACGCCCTTTACAGTATTGGATATTAATTTGAATGAATAAAATGAAAGCCTGATCACAAAATAGTTTTCAGTAATATTAGATCTATTCATTGTTTTGAGAAGGTATAGACATGCACACCATGTCAGTACCCACTAAGGGTAATGATTTTCTTGTCTGGGCTCATGCACTAACTGTACAGTCTCTGGGAAATACCTTGAGTTAATGTGGTACAAACAAGGAGTAACATACTTTGGAGAGGGTATGGGCTGCATGTTACTTGTTTTGACGTGTCAGATTGATCACATAAGACTTGGTATTGTGAGAACAGTTTGTATTTATTTATTTTAATCTACTTTGTATTTTGAATGTAATTGCAATATTTAGGAAATTTTTGATTATTACATTTTGAAACCTTGTATAGATGCAACTTTTTTTTTTTAGAAAAATACATATCTCAGTAACTTG
>JANHFL010009774.1:14925-40337 GCA_032468155.1 Oxyrhabdium leporinum | reverse complement strand
TAACTTGAATTATTCCTTCCATATTTCATGCTTAAATTTAAAAGGAAACCTCATTCATAGGTAGACTTCCTCCTCGATGGGGATTGTTATAACTGGAATGTATTTTGTTTATTGCATTTATATTCTACTGCCATCCAAACAGATGGCAGTCCAAAAAGCGGACTCTGCCCCTGTGGGAATGACACCAGGATGATGATAATCCTGATCCAAATACACATTGCCCGTTATATAAGTTTATAGTTATTCCAGTATTGTTCTGTCTTATAACTTTTTCATTTGTGTGGTGTATAATCTGAACATTATTGACTGAATGCTTATTTGGTTTGACAATATATTTTAATGGTTACACAGTATAAAAGGGATGAAAAAGCAATACTGTATATTTTATATAATATGCACATCACATGTTCCAGTTTAATACAGTGGTAGCATGGCACAATTAATAAAAATAATTTGAAGTTTTTCTAAGTAACATTCAATATTTCATTCCTGAAGCTTGGATATCTTTCCATTTTATCTAGATCTTGCATACATTTGCTTTTACAATGGTAAGTATACTTTATTAGTCGGAACCTTTATAAGATACCATGTAAGAAACAATAGAAGTGGATTGTTATGTACTTGTAACTCTTAAAATAACACCCCTCCCCCCAAAAAAACTTACTTAAAACTCCCTTCCCATCATATTGGAAACAAAATTCAGCAACTTTAGCCTCCTGCTGCTAATGAATCTCATTAGCAACTTTCATTAATCCACTTGATTAGTCTTTAATTTTCTATACAGTAGTTTAACGAAGATTGTAAATATAATTATCCAACATAAGTATTAAGAATTATTACATCAACATTAGCATATAATACATTGAAAAGTATACTTAGTAAAAATTAGCAGTGAAATTATTCTGATAGAAAAATATTCTCCCAGGATATAGGGGAGAGGGTATTTTGTTGACAATTCTTGTCTAACAACAATTTTGCTTCAAAGATCAACTGCAAGAAATTAGTTTTTAAGTTCATTTCCAGATAAAGAGAACACATACTTTTAAATCTTGCAGTAAGTGGCTGGCTTTCACAATAATTTTACTAACAATTATAAAGAAATATTGAATTCTGATTTCACAATTTAAATACATAGTGCTTGAAGTTTAGAACTTTTAGCTAATTTTTTTATTAAGACTCCAAGAAAATGACATTGTGTATACTGTTTGCTATTTTCTAGCCAAACAAGCTTCATATTTCAAAGTAAATCCATTTTCAATGTACAATTTGAGTTATCTAATTTTGCATATTTGCTAAAAGGTGCCTATCACCGTTTAATGTGTTGATTATTTGATTTAGTTATTTTTTCCCAATATACAGAAAAATGAGAGTTGCTGTTGAGTTTCTATTTACAATGACATTCTTTGTTTCCTCATTTCTTAGGTCACATTTTAGCATATGGTGTCCATTATGTATGTGAATATAGATTAAATACAAGTATTAGGAAGTTATAGCTAATGATGCCTTCAATTTTTTTTAATATTGTAGAATTTTGGCATGTAAATTGATAGCAAAACTAATGTTTATTTTGTTTCAAATAAATTTGAGAAGAAAAGTTAACTACTTGAATGCTTCCATTATTTTTCTTTTCATGAAAATTACGGAGGTTTTTGGGTTTTTTGGTCTTATAAAATTGTAGCCATTCTGCCGTTAAATGCAATACACAGTGATACATTTTGTGTTATTAGTGTGAGGAAATTATGCTGTATATTTTTAGATGTAGGTGACTAAGAACTTCTTTCTATATTGTTTATTTATTATGTATATTTCCCTGTGTGATCGATACATTATTGCAGTTACATTAAAACCCTTACTTACAATGCTTGTATTGTCCAAGTGATGACACGATAGGGTTTCGTTATTCATGTTTTCTTAGATTTCACAATATTGTATCACCATATGTTTTCATATTATTCAGCATTCAGGATATTACCTTCTCTCTGGATATATGCAAGCATATATGGATAGACCTCATTTAGCAGTGACAATTGAGTTATCAAACACGGTGGTTGCTAAGTGAAGCCATAACTGTGCTTACAGTTTGACTTCAGCTTTCCTTTGTTTTATAGATCTGTGAAGGTCATAAATGCAAAGATGGATTATTGAATTATGAGGATTACATAATACCAGTGTCTATTTTTTGAATATATTATAAGCAAATTTAAACAGAAATGGCATCCAAAATGCTGTGTGTATGAAGGAAGCTCCTAATTGTTTTTCTGTAACTCAGTACTTTGTTTAGAAAATTAAAAAATGCTGTTGAAATGTTATTAACTTAGAATTTATACATATATCCTCGAACTAAGTGATATATTTATTTTAAAGATTCTGCTAACGCGATGTAAAAAAAAGAGCAACATGGTTTATTTAACTGCTTAGTATTTTTCAAAATAAGTGCAAATCCAGTGATTGAATGTATGGTGGATACTGCTGCCTTCTGAAGATTTAATTTGTACAGGTAAGCAAAGGTAATATAAGGAGTTTGCTAGTAAATCCTTAAATTGTCTATGAAATAAACATTTTGTATGCATACTTCATACATTTTGGGAGGGAACTAAAGAGGAAATATACTGTGCATTATTTTGCAAGTTTTTTGTCATCTCAATTTTCAGTTATTAATCTTTTAAAAGGAATTTGAAATGAGATACCACATCAACTGTATACTAAAATTAAATTTTAGTGGCAAAAAGTATTTCAGTATTGGTTTCAGAAAGGGCATAAATCACTGGAACTATATAAAAGAGATTCAAACTGTCTTAATATATCTATTATGCAATGAAAGAAGACATGATTTGTGTACTTTGGATAATAAATTCTTATCTGCCTCACTTATTTGTACATATATCCTCGAACTTAAGTGAACTTATTTGCTGTGCAGTCCCCCTTTGAATTTTTCTTCTTGTGTTAAGATCTGAGATTAATTTAGTCAGACAATTTAGTGAAGTCTGGTAAATTTTTTACTATAAATTATAGTTTTTGAAATTTTGAATCTTAATGCTATTTCTAACAACATAAGTAAAATAAAATACAAATCTTAATGGTTGCCAGCTAGCCATGGCTTCTCAATTGTAATTTGAAGATAATAAGCTTTACAGTACAGGATAGATGTAGAATTACTGAGATAATGCCTAAAGCATTTAAATGGTTAGTAAATGATTTTTACTTTTACTTGCTATTGATATAATTTTTAGCATCATTTTGAAGATTGCAAAATTTCATGTCAGCTTTCAATTCTTGCCATTGCATGATTTTATATGATGCCTGAATGGAATGCTAATTGTTCAGCTCAAAACATGGATTTTAATCAATTTTATATGCTATATATCTCTACCACCACCTTCTAATAAAATATCTCTGTAACCTTGGGAAAGGATGATATTTACCGTATTTTTTGGACTATAAGATGCTCTGGAGTATAAGATGCACCTTAGCCTTTGGGAAGGAAAACAAGAAAAAAAAATCTGCCTCTGCCTACCAGCATCCATCGATATTCATCTGGCTAGCGTTCTTGTAGCAAATAGCAAACAGCCTGGTCAGCTTCATCACGTTATTGCAGCCTGATTCAGCACAAGCAGCTGATTGGTGGTTGGATTGGCCTCCCGGAATACTCCCAATCAGCTGTTCCAGGCTGCAGGGATTGCCACAGACCATTGTTGCCTCTGTGCCTCGCATTTTTGGCTTCTGTGCCTCATGTTTTCAGCCTCCAAACGCTCCCATTTCAGACCCATTCAAGGCTGTGGGGATTGCCACAGACCATTGCCACCTCCAGGCATCACATTTTCGGCCTACACAAACCGCATTCTTGGCCTCTGCGCGTCACAATTTCAGGCGGTTCAGGCAGCGGGGATCGGCGGGAATCCCCGTTGCCTGAAACTGCCAAAAAACACGACACGCAGAGGCAAAAAACCGAGGGCATGCAGAGGGCGAAAACGCGATGCGTGGAGTTGGCGACAATGTGCTGTGGCAATACATCCCCGCAGCCTTGAACGGGTCTGAAAACCCGTTTGGAGGCTGAAAACGCGAGGCACAGAGGCCGAAAACGCGATGCATGGAGGCAGCGATTGGCGACGATGTGCTGTGGCAATCCCTGCAGCCTGGAACAGGTCTAAAAATGTGACTCATGGAGGCTGAAAATGGCCAAAGAGTGGGGGCTGGTGGGTGGGCGGTGCTACATTTGGTGTATAAGATGCACCCAAATTTTTACCCTCTTTTGTGGGGGGGGGAGTGCATCTTATACTCTGAAAAATACGGTAGATAGATTTCTATATTGGAATCTTTACATGAGTTTAAATATTAGAATATATGAGTTTAAGCATTTGCTTGTGCTTCGTCTTCGTTGGTGATTGTAGTATTTCTACATTTCGCTAGGTAATTTCATCATGGAAGTTATATTTATTTAACAATATTCATTATTGCATTTGATAAAATAGAAAATCATAGATAAAATAAAATTCAAAGCACATTTTCTGTCGGTCACTTAATTTCTTTACTCATATATTTCTAGTTCATATTTGTACTCTTAATACTCACATGTAGTTCTATTGGCCTGAGAAGTTAGTATGGTTTTCCTTTTTAATAGAAAAAAATACTTTTAAGTATTATTATTATAATAAAATATATATTTTACTAAGTATTAATTGAAAGGGCTTAGAAAATCCTATAATATTGGTATATTTGACAGCATGACAATTGTATTATGAATACTTGTTTTTGCTAATTTTTGATTATGATATTTTTATGAGCAGAGTCCAGCAAGAGCATGTGGGACTTTTAGTTATGTGAATCAGTCCTCTATTTATTATTTTAGTGGATGCACAAGTGAAATACATATTCTATTCATGTTGTTGTATAACAAACATGCGCTATTTAAAGCAAAAAAAATTTTTTTTAAAGAAATAATTCATCTCTTGATATTTAATAATTCTTCTTATAGTGGAGTTTATGCAGTGTGTTTTAGTGCAACATTTGCCATGGATCTCATGAATACATTGAAATTTAATGGTAAATAATGGTGTTATTATTGCCTATCTTAATTCTATGGTAATTTTAATATTTTGGTAGTATGTGAATTATAGATAACTTTATTTTACATTAGAAAATTTCAGAATTGTAGAATTCTTTTTTTACTGTATTCATTGTATATATTAATGTATAAATTATAAAGATTATTTTACCTTATTCTGGGAAGAAAGTAATGGCAAATAAGTAAATGCATAGAGCTTTACAGGTTGTAGTTTTTAATTAATTCTGTTCTAATTTCTTCAGGTTATCAATCAGTGGAATTATCTGAAACTTCATATGTGTTCCATCACCCATAATACATATCCTGTCAGCTTTTTTACTTAACAGAGGATGGCAATCTTGTTCTCTTTTCTTTGATAAAAATTAAAATTATGAATTTTGATAATACTATGCATCTTACTAAGTTTTTAACAATTACAGTTAGCTAATGTTTATTTTTTATTTTAAGGGATACCTTAATAGTTGCACTTTTTATCTATTTACAGAATCTAATTGAGCCCAATTGGAAATACTTATTTCATGCCCATATGGTAATCTTAAAAACAAATCCAGTAATTCATTTGCCTACAATTATTCCACCCGTCTACAAATAAATTATTTAAAAAGAAAAAAGCCTGACCTTCCAGTTTTACTGAATTTTGATTGTCTGTGTATGCTGTCCTATAGCAAAGGCTAGTTTGATGACTATATATTGCCAGACATTTGCTGTTGTTAAAGCATAATTTAAAATTAATATACGTATTTTATATTACATAAAGAATAATTTACATTTTTAAATTCTAAGATTCTAAGTGCGATTAATACTGGTATGATGCTACAAAATATTTCATATTATTTTTCCATAATTAAATCTCAGAAAACTATTAAATATGGTACAAATACAACCAGTTGTAAATACTGCCATCTATTTTGATTCTTCCTAGAGCCAGTTAGTATACTTGAAGATGATCTCTGGGTGGTTATCTTGTTATTATTTTGTTCTTCTATATTAAAGACCAGAATTTTGAAAAAGAATAAAGTACAAATTTCTATTAATGGACGTAATGGTATTTCTTGATTTCATGAAATTACAAGTGTTATTTCATAAAATGGTTGGCCGAGAAATGAGAATGTTAAAATAATAAGTGGTAGGTTGATGATGCAAATTATGTTTACTTTCAGAGAGAACAGGAAATGAGAATGGGTGATATGGGTCCTCGTGGAGCATTAAACATGGGAGGTAGGGATCTGAAGCAAAAGGCTCTTGTTCTTGAACATTTCTTTGAGACTGTACATGTTACTTCTGTGGACCTTGGCAGATAATCTTGGCCAAATTTTTAATTTGTTATACACTGGACTTATTTTTTTTCTTTCAAGCATAATTTTTGATTTTACAAAATTAAAAGTAATAGGAAAAACTATCGGTATCAACTGAGAAGTATCATGTTTTTCGTAAGCCTTTCTAAAGTTGTATCTTAGAAAATGTAAAATTAAAATACATCGTAGTACAAGTAAAAGTTTGATTTAATTTACTTCTTGAGAATTTATTTACTTCTTGAGAATTTATAACAGGGTATTGAATATATTGTTTTTAATTGGAGGCTTGTGTTTGTGTTTATGGGTATGATGGGAGAAAACTATAATGAAGCGTTTCAGTTTGTAAAATATCAGCTCTTTGTCTTTCAGAACTTTATTTTATTGCATTATAACCATACATATTTGTGTAATAGTAGCCAAGTATCATGCAAAGTTACTGGTCTTCAAAACCATACTAGTGAATATTTGTACAATATGCCAAAGTTGAGGTATTGATGATCTCTGTTAGTTTAAAGTTGTGAGTGAGTAGAACACTCATATCATACTAGAATTCTCCACATTTCTTTAATAACAGCTATTTTGTATGTCTAATGCTGACTATTTTGGTATTTCTCATTGTGGCATTTTGGGCCATCTGGTATAATAATATTTTTGTGTACCTGACTAAGATTAGTCTTAGTTTGGGTAGCTTCCTCAAGAAGTGTGATATACAGGCATCTCTAATAACATTTGGAATAAGTTTATTATCCAGATCTATTTCATTTTGATTTCAGATTTTGAGCTAAAACTGGTTTTGGATGCCTTTTATAGATAACTAATGTGGGGAAAAGGAGGGGGAAATGTCTTCATAAATTTTAAAACCATGTACAATCTGGGTTTTCATTTTCTGGGGAACTGTTGCTTTGGGTATAAATCTCTCTGGCAAATGTATTATCTAAAAGCAAGTTCCAGTTTTCAGGTTCCATCTGTTTTAAATTAGTTTAAAATTCAGAAAATAGTTTCAGAGGGACTTTGTCTCTTTAATTGGTTAATCCTCCCCCCCTTTGCCCAATCCTGTGTGCTTTCCTTTAGCTCTACTGTAACAAGAATAAAGGAAAGTGTAACAACTACTCAGCCCCTGTTGAAAAAATACCTTAAAATATTAATTATATTTTAGCAGTATTTAAACCATGACTAAAATAAAAAGGGAACTGTGCAGATTGGCTCTTTTGCTGCTGTGAACTTATCTGTATTAAGTGAAGAAGCACAGGAAGGTGGTATTGAGAGAAAGTTCTCTTATTGTAGACATTGGGCATTATAAAACTTGCCACCATCATTGTCTACCTAGAATTAAAATGAAGAAATTAAAAACTACTGCTTCTGTATGTGTACTGTCACTGATTTATTTCATGAGAATTATTTTTCACTAAAGTCAGTACATATATAATCTGATCACAATATTGCTAGATATTTTTGTTCGTCAGTAAGCATGTGGTAACATTTTATAAAGATGCCTCTAATTTAGTGCATTTAGCAAAGCCTAGCATTTGGATAGGAGGCCACCAGAAAAATCATAATTCTGCAGACTAGATAGTGAAATTGGAAAAAATACCCAGAAAAGACAATGGCAAATCACTTCAATATTGTTGTCAAGAAAATAATATGATTATGGTCCTTATGATAATAATATGCTTAAGTAGACTCAAACTCTTATCTTTCTTGTATAATTTAAAAAAATGTTATTCTAGTCAAGCATTCTACTGTTATTGCAAGCTATACAAACTAATCTTTAATACAATATATGATTTTCTCCAGATAAGTTGTTTCTTGCATTTTCCACTTGTTAGTACTCAGATTTTCTATATTCATTGTCATAGACATAAAATTATCGTTTAATTAGCCTTGTACAATATGGTAAGCAAATGATGTGCTGGGGGGAAAATCGTTGCACAAAAAGGAGCTGGTGTCATTTTGAAAGTTAATACCATTATCTTCAAGAATTAATAGGAATTAGCTTATGGAAAAATACTTAAAATTGAGAATGTTACACTTTATTTGGAATGGTATCGTTCAATAATTGCTTAATGCCAAAAAATTAAAGTAAATGTACAGTCTCAAAGAATAACAGATTTTTTTTTCAAATGTTTCTACTATTATAATTTGTAATTCTTTAAAATGCAGTTAGGACAGCTCTAAGTGTAGACTGTTTTACATAGATGCCTTTAGCCCAGCACCTGCTGGAAACCAAGGTCCTCCTCCTCCACCTCCAATGATGAGTATGAATATGAACAACAGAGGGACAATGCCTGGCCCTGCAATGGGTCCAGGACCTTCGTTGGGGCCAGAAGGAGCTACAAACATTGGAAACCCAATGATGCCAGATAATGGAACTGTGGTAATGTATCATAAACATTTATTTTTTTCCTACAACATAGCAAATCTATCTAAACAAGGATAACTTCACACTGTAACCGTGATCGTTATTAAAAAATAATTTAAAAATTAAATTAAACTTATATGGAGATTCTCAGTCATCCAGGTCATAGTTGTCCCAAAGGTACTTTTCAAGAGGCAACTGGACTTCAGAGCTGAAGAAGCTTCTTGGATGAAAAGCGAAATGTCTTCAAAGAAAAAGTCCAGTTGCCTCTTGAAAAAAGCACCTTTGGGGAAAAAATTAAATTAGTTCCTAAATATGCCATCAGTATCGTTCCTGTTACTATATAACATTTTGTATACTTCTTTTAATATAAATAAAAGTAATGGACAAAAAAGTTTTTATAAGTTCTTTACGCTATTGCAAGTTACCATATTTAAAGGAGCATGAGCACATGCAGTTCAATGCAATCCTCCCCCCCCCAATGATTATGTCTCAAAGCTTCTATGAAAAAGACATTTAAGATTTAGTTTTTATTTTATACTGTAGACGTGGATTACCGATAAGCATGTTTTATTTTTGGTGTATTAAAATGATTCATGGTGTGAAGCTATCTTTAAATATTTTTTAAAGCAAATTTAATTGATTAACAGATTTTTATCAGAGTGAGTTTATCACCACAAAGCTTTTTGTAAGACCTGACTGTTTTTAATAAATAATTTCTCCTGAAAGCTTGATCTGATTCAGTTGTTAAGGGAAAGTCAAGGATATTAACTAATACTTATACAGTATTTTATATATTTAACCTTGGTTCTATTATAGCATTTCTTGCTATTTTTGGAGTTCCAAAGAAGTGAAATTGGGGAAGCAAAATTTATTCAGTGTTTTCGACACTAAATCTGTTGTAGTAAAACAAGAATAAAAAATCTAGTTATATCTGCAGTTGTCTTATGTATGTATTGCATATGTAATATGGGAGTATGTATATATGTATTATTTTCCGTAAGAACACCATGCTGTTTTTTAAAAGAATAATCAACTTAATTATTGTATGTCATTTGTTGAGGAAATCGCTTTTCATAAAGTGATCTGGCTTACCTAGTTTCTAGATTCAGCATGCCCTGTCAATATTACTGAACCACATGATGAGTTCGTTTCTCTACTTTTTAAGGGAGGAAATAATGAACAATATTATGATGCAACTAATAAAGATAAAATAATGATTAAGAAGGCACACTAATCTTTGTCAGTTAAAAGAACTGATAACCATTTTAAAAATTACATGATTTACACCATTTTCAGAAGAGCTGAATTTGTTTTTCAAAATCAAAAACGTCAGCCTAGTATATTTGGATTATTTCTTATATTATTACATGTATAATTCAATATTTATCTATAGAGTTCTTATATTACTGAAGGAAAAAGTAGACATAGCTAAACATTTAAATTTGCTTAATTATCCTTAAAAATGTATCTGTTGTTTTTTAATAAATTGGATAATAACAATACCCAACCTCACTCACATCAGAGAACTTTTCTTGTATGGTTTCTTCCTCAGTATCCTCTCACCTACTCAGGTAATACTGCAATTGATCAGAGCAGATTTGCAGGAAGTGTAATGGGCTCTAGGAAAAGGATGCAATCTTTTACACCAGTTATCTACACAGCAATTGACCCAGAAAATGAGATAATTACTGCTGGTTTTTATATTTAGCATTAGCAATATAGCAGTATTCATATCATAGTTTCTGCATTACATTCATTTCAAGAATCATAATTTCTGCTGCTGGTGGCTTTGGACTTTTAGAAATTGTGCAATGCAGGAGAAATCAAAATTTCAGAAAATATAACTCCTTGTGTAAGTCAAAGACATTTCCATTCATATTTTTAATCCAATTGGATCATAAAGTTGGAGTTGGCCAGATAGGCTATTAACTCATTTCAGGGATCTTAATTAAAATTTTCTCTTGAGGTATTTAACATTTGTATTAATTTATATAACTTTAAATAATGCTTAACATGTAATGAATTAGCATTTTTCAAGATTATGAAATAATCTAATTTCTCTAGTTTCAAAAGAGAATATGATAATTTTCCCACAATTTTGAATTAGGACACCCTTAATCTATTTGGTTGCAACTTATATTTTAAAGACATTAAATATAAATTTGGCTCTAAATGTTCATCCAATTACATAGTATCTGTCTGTCTGTCTGTCCATAGCTATCTATGGTACACTTTTAACAATTTTGAACCTAGATTCCTATTGCATTTAGCCTCTCTTAAAAAGTTTAGGTACCTTCTAAAATGTACTTTTAATTTCATTTCTTTATACATACTTAAACATACTTAATATTTATGCATACTTAGATTTTCTACAGAAGATTCAGAATATAAAATACCCATTCATTAGAATTAGACCTCTTAGCATGGTTACATTTTGCCTACCTATTCTTTTAACTAAATGAGCTGGTTGTCACAATATTGTTTGACTTATTTTTAGCTTACATTCAACTTTTAAAGGTAATGACTAAATTAATTGCTCCTTTCTTCCTTCTATGTGTCATCCTGATTCTGCTGGACTATCTGCTGAACTTCCTGAAAACGCCATATTTCCCCTATTTATTGTAATTCAAATTGGGGGTTTGTTCTAAACGGACTTAATGTAGCATTCTGAGAGATTTCCTCAAGGAGGCCCACCACAAATGGGTTCACCTATGGTTAATAGACCAGGCTCTGAAACTCCTCAACCAGCTATGGGTGGTGTAGGTGCCGTCAATAGTGGACCCAGTGGCTTTGGTAGAGGAAATCCTGGGGGCAGCTTTGAAGGACCTAACAAGCGTCGCAGATATTGAAACATTCATTTTTGTACTCTTGTGAAATTGAATGAATGATTGTCTGGTGTTATAACTATATAATTTCAACTGTTACTTTTGAATGGTTTTACTGTTAATATAGACATTAACCTTTTTTTGTAAACTATATAGACATTTTTTTTGTATTTAGTCATAGCCTTAGGATAGTGTAGAAATAATGCACTTCATTTGTTCAGTTGTTTGTGAGTGCCACAAAATATAAAGTGACCATGCTGTGAAATTTGTGCGTTACATGCTTACAATAAAATAAACAGTTTAAATGATTTTGAAACACTGCTATGAATACTATCTTTAAATTTAATTGTAAGTATCCATAATTATTTTTCTTTGATAATGCCTATCTTTTTTGGGGTGAGGGATCTGCTTTATCCATTGTAATTGTATGAAAATTAAAATGCAGCTGGCAATACATAGAGAAAGTTGAGGTTAATGCAGCTTTAGAAAATACAAAATTATTAGTAAACCAATATAGATTTGTGTTTTTTTTAATCAAATATGTTATTTTTCAACATGTATAAATCTCTTTGCAATGGGATTGTTATCGTAATGTAATCCTGTGTTCAAGTTTCAAATAAACATTTTGAGTCTTGAAAACCTACAAGTAGTGAATTCCCACCTATGATCTTAACTAGATTATGAATGGAAATAATTTTGAAGGAAACAAATTTCAGATCATTTAATGGATCATTACTGCTATTTGCATTTTTGCTTCATCTGTAGCGGATTTATAAAATATATTCAAAGTGTTCTTTTTCCCCCAAACACATTTTCTTTTTTAAAAAAATGTATTTGCTAGATTCCTGTCTTTCAGTACTAAAGGAAATGCTTTGTTTAACAAATTCTGAAACATTAGCAACTATTGGTGCTTAATAATTTCGGTAGGCAAAATATTTTCAGTTCTGCACTTCATTTAAATACGTAAATCTTTTCTATTCTTCCTAGATGAAAAGTTCCCCTTTTAAATAGCCTATGCCAACTAGAAATAGAAATAGAAAACTATCCCATTACTTCAGTTATATAATGCATATTAAATGTATAAAGAAACCAAGATTTTAATATATACTAGTATAATTATACTATCATGAAAGCATTTCGTATTGGATATTTATTTTGACTGTTGTGTAGGCAAATCAAGTATATTAGAGATACATGGGAAACAGCTGTTATTGCATAAGCATAGCATGGAGCCAAGGTGAGTGACTCAGTGGTTAGAATGCAGTATTGCAGGCTAACTCACTGCTCACTGCCAAGAGTTTGATTCTGACCGGCTCTTGATTCAGTCTTCCATCCTTCTGAGTTCAGTAAAATGAGGACCCAGATTGTTGGAGGCAATATGCTGATTCTGTAAACCACCTAGAGAGTGCTGTAAAGCACTATGAACGGTATATGTCTTAAGTGCTACTGCTATTTCATGTGATATGAGTGAACTAAAGTATATGGTTAAACATATTTATTGCCAATGCAAATTTGATAAGATTATTTTTAAGAAACAAGGTGGGAGCTTTCTCTGATCCCATACTTATATGAAGCTAAAAGATTTGCCTAGGATATTAAGGGAGTGTGTGGAGCAAATGATTACAGATGTTATGATGTCATTATACAAATACTACAACTTATCTACTTGTGTCAGATATTGCAATACAAATATGTAATTCCAGTATTTGTATCCTTGGTTTCGTAAAGGAGACCCACACGGTCATATTTTTATCCATGTAAAGGTGGAATGAATATATTGATACAGAATACTTCCGTTTTTATTGTTCTATCTACTCTGCAGAAACTACAACTAGATTATCAGTTCTTGGAATTTATACCTGTGCTGTTTGTTTAAAAGAAACACTTCCTAGATTTACATTTTAAGAATGATAGTATCAATATATCTTTTAAAATATATGTATATGGCTCTAATTTTCAGTACTTCCATTATGTCACTCTTAAATAATAAAGGAATCATGCATTCAACTATATTTAAATCACAGAATCTAAATAAACAATAAGTTCAAACATTTTGACCGAATCGCAGTGTAAGCATTGAAACATGAAGGTAGTCCTTGGTGTAAATGATGTGATGTCACATGATCAAGCCACTTCATATGACAGCTCCAGCACGTCAGTTGTCCTTATTAAGCATTTAACATGACACTACTTGGTCACCATTTACAACTTCCGGACCGCTTCCCCACTTTCTTGCATGTTTGCAAGGGATTTTTTAAAAATCTCTTCTTCCTTGAACATTTTAACATTTGCACCATGAATAGAGATAATGTGATATTACTGCAGAACTAGAACCTAAGCTAGTAAAAATCCTGATGACAGGATGGGTTATGTACAAGAGCTTAGATTATTGAAAAGATAAATGAAACTACTGTTTAATTTAATGGATGATTTCTGCTAGTTTTATTGACTTCTGCACACAACACCCTTAAGGAAACATGTTTTCCAAGAATGCATGAAAAGTATCCAATCCCAGGAAAAGATTTAGTTGCTTTAAGGATTTGCAGTATTAATACTTTTGAGAAGCACCAATTTTTACAATTATTGTCTCTATGCATCTATTATCTTTAAAATGAAATGCATTTATATTATAACTAGACATTAATTTTGTGATGTGCAAAGAATTTTTAAATGAAAAGTTTGTTTAAATACATTGATATACTATTAACTCTTCTGAATGTGTTAATTCACTATAGACCATTTTCTTTCTCCACTTCTTTTAAATTCAGATTTCTAAAACGTCTGTTACCTAATCTCTACTACCTCGGGTACTAATTTTAACAGAAAGTAACTTCAACAGAAAGTAACTTCTGTTTAAGCCTCAGTTATACATATTCATTTTATATTTTAATTGGATTATCAGTGTATGTTTTCATATAACAATAAACCAAGATTTCTTTGCGGAATGGTTTGTTAAACCAGAAAAAAATGAAACCAGTAATCTGACTTTTTTTTAAAGCCAGTTCCAGGTTTATTTTCTCATGAAGTCTTAGTATCACTTTATAATGCGTTGGTAAACCCACACTTGAAATATTGCGTCCAGTTTTGGTCACGAGTATATAAAGATGTTGAGACTCTAGAAAGAGTTCAGAGAAAAACAAAGATGATTAGGGGACTGGAGGCCAAAATAATGGTTGTGGGAATGTCCAGTCTAAAGAAAAGAAGGACTAGGGGTGACATGCTAGCAGTGCTCCAATATCTGATGGGCTGCTACAAGGAAGAGGGGGTCAACCAAATCACCAGAAAGCAGGACAAGAAGCAATGGATGGAGAGAAGCAATCTAGAACTAAGGAATTTTCTGACAGTTCCCATTAATCAGTGGAATGACATGCCTCCAGCAGTTGTAAGTGCTCCAACACTGGAGGTTTTTAAGAAGAGACTGGATGACTATTTGTCTGAAATGGTATAGGGTTTCCTGCTTGAGCAGGGGGACTAGAAGACTTCCAAGGTCCCTTTCAACTGTTGTACTTTTATTCTGTTTTCCATTTCTTTGACCATTGTATAGAAGAAATGGGTAATACAAAGTAATATATATTTTTTTGATTCCAGGAATAAATTTAGGCTATACTCTAATGGAATGGACACATTCACATCATGATGTTTGACTGTCGTGCTTTAGCTTCAGTGAAAGTTCCTTCTTTCTGCTACCATCATTATGCTATGGTACCACATAATCATTTTTGCTTTTGGAATGGGTTCTATTGAATGAAACATGATTTACTTCTCATTTACTTAACTTCTCAGCCAAGCAAATTGTCAGTATTTGTTATGTTTATTTTTAGATGTGTTTGTCATGGAGTAAATTTATATTTTACAACGCTTTATAAAGCCAGTACTCATTATCTAGTTCTGTTCTTATATAATCTGATCTTCCTGAAGTTGGCGTTGTCCACATGTGTTAGATTAAAATTCTCATATAACTCCAATCAGCAATTAAATTTTTTAAATATCAGGATTTTATTGCATGTGATTTCTGATTCTGCTATAATGATTGATTTAAAGATTGGTTTACATAGTTGGGGTCAAAATAAAAAACAAAATGGTTTATACATACATAGACGAGTAAGAAAATGAAAACACAAATCTTGAGTGTTCTTATTTTTCAGTGTGATTCTGGCAACAGTACAGATGAAATATATCTGTATGGTATGAAAATGCATGTGTTGGTACAGAACATCCAAATCCACCTATTAGAAAAATTGATAAAATGTAACATAAAAACAAAAACTTAAATTCGTTAATAAGCGCTTTAGGGAAAGCATATCCAAAAATATTCCCATAGATGGATGCAGTATAATGCAATAAAAAGTTGGAACATTTAAAACCATATAAATATTTGAATATGTCTGGCTCCACTGTTATTTTTTGACTTGGATAATTGATTTTATCAATGTAATCACAACAGTTTCATAGAGTACTGTGTGAACTGATACTTTAAAAAGCTGTGAAGAGTATTTTTCTACTATCAAGTTTAAAATATTGGTGTTATCATATTCATAAAAATAACTTGGAAGATTTTTTTGTCAGAAAGAGGTTGCTCAAATTTAAATGATTTTTTAATTCAAATACCTAGGATACAGATCCAGCATTCATGAAAAGTAAAATCATATATCTACATGGATTACATTGGACTGCAGGTAGTCCTCGACTTTCAGCAGATCATTTAGTGCATATTCAAATTTATAATGGCCCTTGAAAAAAGTGATTCATTGTTTTTCATACTTATGATCTTTGCAGCATCTCCTCGGTCACGTGATCAAAATTCAGACACTTGGCAACTGACTCGTATTTATGACAGTTGGAGTGTTCCAGGGTCATATGATCACTTGGCGACCTTCTGACAAGCAAAGTCAATGGAGAAGCCAGATTCACTTAACTACTATGTTACTAACTTAACAACCGCAGTGATTCACTTAAAAACTGTGGCATGAAAAGTTGTAAAATGAGCCAAACTCATTTAACAGCTGCCTTGCTTAGCAACAGAAATGTTGGGCTCAATTTTGGTTGTATGTCAAGGACTACCTGTAGTTTGGAGCTTGATTTCTAAGAGATATGACATCTCTAATAAATAATCTAAATATAGTTTTTTCTTCTAGTGTTTTCCCCAAGTACAGGGTCTGTTCCCCCCCCCCCATCAAGTGAGTATTGATCTATTAATTGCAATAGGAATTGACTGATTGGTTTGTCACCCAAGTCTGACATTGTGAGCTGAAAGAGTGACTGGCCCAAAGTCGCCTAGCTGGCTTTCATGCCTAAAGCAAGACTACAACTAGGTTATTCTTAATCAAATTCTTGAATATAAGCTGTTGGTTTGAATATATTATGTTGGTTTGAAAATGAACTTTTTTCAATGTTGGCTAATAAACCTGATCATGATGGCATTATTGCCATTATCACCAGTGTCAGAATTGCTATTATTTTCTCATGGGTTTGAACAGGAATTTTTAAAATACTTTTACTGAAATATTATTCTGCTCCTCTTCAGGATGGACAACATATACGGTAGTAAAAATTCCTAGGGAACAACGATTTTATCAATCCAATTCTACAAGAAGAAAAAAAAATGTGTAGTAATTCTCATACTACTAATAGGAAAAAGAACTATGAACTGGATAAAATCATTTAAGTTATATATCATTAGCATCAAATTATTTCTGATGTGAAGAAATTCATCAGAAGTGAGGTGTAATTTGAGAAAAGGAAATGCATAGGAAATCTTTTTTTGTTAAGTAAACTGACTAAAAACTTGAATTGGTTTGAATACCCTTTTTGCTATCAACAAATTCTAGCATCTTGTTTTCATCTTAGGTGAAGATGTTTTTAACTTATCTGCATATTTTTGGAGAGGGTGGACAATTAATAAAACAATGGTGCTCTCAGATGTTAAAAGCAAAAATTGTTTTCCATTTCTATTTTTGCACAGGAGGAGATGAATATCTTTTAAATTAGCTATAGTTAAACTTGTAACAAGGAACTGTGGTTAAAGTGGGTAATGGAAATCTTTTTGAATATTTAAATTTAGGCTTTGGAAAGTATATGTAATTTTACTTACTGGATAATAATCTTTGCAGTTAGATTTCACTATATCTGACAATTATTTTCGATACTGAACAAAAAAGATTCTCACATTAAATATTTCCTAGCTATTCTGTTGTGAGTTGTGAGTGACTGAGGATGTTCTGTGATCACTTAAAACACAGCTTATCTTTGAATAAACTTCCTGTATACATCTGTTACAAAATGTAACTATAGAATTTATGATTTATTTACTCTACGTTGTCCTATAAACTATAATTATAAAAATATGGAAGCAGCAGGAATTGCTTTGTGGAGGTGCAGTGGTTATAATGCAGTACTGCAGGCTCACTTCTTGCCACAGCCTGGAGCTCATTCCTAATTGGCTCAAGGTTGACCCAGCCTTCCATCCTTCTGAAATTGGTAAAATGAGTACCCAGATTGTTGGGGGCAATATGTTGACATTTGTAAACCACTCAGAGAGTGCTGCAAAGCACTATGAAGTGGTATATAAGTCAAATGCTTTCTGTGCATCTAAAAAGATCCACGCCATTTATTTTTCAGAATGTACTTCATAGTACTTCAACGTATTCAAGATAATTCTCATATTTTTAATTTGTCTTTTAGGTAAAAATCCATTCTGGTCTGAGTGTATAAATTCATTCAAGAATCTTTTTAGTCTCTCTGCTATTATTGAAGTATATATTTTATAGTCTACATTTAATAATGATATTGACCTATAATTTTTTATCTGTGTTAAGTCTGAGTTTTCTTTTGGTATTAAAGTGATATTTGCTTCCATCCAAGTATTTGGTATCTCTGATTGCATTTGTTAAGTGAATCACTATGTGTTGCTGACTACAGTATCACATGGCTGAAACTTGTGACTTCTGGTTAGAAGCAGGCTGTGAGGGTGACAAATGGTGATCAGGTGACTTTGGGACACTGCAAACTTACAAAGGTGTGCCAGTTGCCAAGCACCTGAATCATAATCATGTGACAAGGACCTTGCGATGGCTGCAACTTTGAGTAACAGCCATAAGTCTCCTTTTTCACCACCATAATATTTTTGATCAGTTGCTGACCAAGTGGTTGGTAAGTGAGGACTGGTTGCATATATTGATCTGCATTGTTCCATTTAGCTCTTCATCAGGTCCTGATAATGAGTTTCTAGAGGTGGTCAGCACTGTGATAATATTATTGGAACAGATTTTAAACTTTTTTTTATTTTTTTAACCTTTCTTATGCAGAAACACATAAATTGTAGATTTTAAAAACTTGAGCAATTTCAATTGCTTTTTGCAAGATTTTGAAATTTAGGTAGGTGAAAAAGTCTAGTTTCAGCAAAATTAGTGATTCAGAAAAGCAAAACTTAAGGGCAAATTTATTTGTTTCTTATTAGACTTCTATCTCATCTTTTTTACAGTAGAAGAAACTCAAGGTGGGAAACATAATACTCTTTGTATCTCCACTTTTCCCCATATCAACAGCCCTATGAGACGGGTCGGGCTGAGAGAGTGTCAAAAGTCACCTAGCCAGCTTTCATGCCTAAGACAAGACTAGAACTCAGTCTTCTGATTTCTAAGCCAGCATCTTAGTCACTACACCAAATTGGATTTATGTTTTCCGTGTAAAGATAAACAAGGTTAATTTTCAGCATCACTACCTAGAAGCAGGAATGAGTCCCTGTGGAAATTCAGGAGAGCTGTTGCAAAGCAGATCATATAATAATTAAGTTAAATGGCCAGTTCTCTGATTCTGCATAAGGTAGCTTTCTGAAAAACTTTGATTTTCAGAATTTTCAAAAGTTACATTGGAGATACTGCTTCTCTAAACTCATAGGGGCTGTGCTGTTATATTTATACCATGCTGAATAAAAAGAATATGGCCTACAGATTTTTTTGAGCTACTGAAATAGATCTGAGGTTACATGAAGTCTTATTTCAGTTTATTCAGTCATTTTTGTTTTAAATTTTAAAACAAATGTTTATGATCTAAATAAAAAGTTGTAAGATGTCAGCATCTGATGGAGTAGCAGGATGTCTGTTTAAGTTACAGT
Source organism: Oxyrhabdium leporinum (assembly GCA_032468155.1). Taxonomy (NCBI): domain Eukaryota; kingdom Metazoa; phylum Chordata; class Lepidosauria; order Squamata; family Cyclocoridae; genus Oxyrhabdium; species Oxyrhabdium leporinum. The sequence goes on along the minus strand of JANHFL010009774.1, from coordinate 20,683 downwards.
TGGTGAGAGAAATTTAGAGTGATCTGTATTCCTGAAGTACTGTGATATTCAGCGTGATCTGAGCTTCATCTGATTCCTGTTAAAAGGTAAAGAGATTCTGATCAAACTCCTGAAAAATATACTACAGAAGCCTTAATTAAATGAATTGAGTCAGTATTAATTTCTTTATTAGAAAATTTGTGAAATTGTAAGAGACTTTCAAGGGATTAACTTGAGTCAGTGCTGGTATTGAGGACCTGTCCCCATAAAAAATACCCACATTCGTGGTCTGATGCTGATACATTATTGTGAAACTAAACCATGTTACAATCGAAGGGGATTTCTGCTCATCTCAGAGAAGGTTTTTTTTTCATAAAGTACTAACAGACCATCACCAAAAACTCTGGCCTCCCACCAATACATCCTCAATCTGATAGTGTGCAATTGGAGGCTATGTATGTCTAATTACTGTTTTCGTTCCCAAGAGTGGTCACCCACCAAATGTCACTTGGTAATGGCAGATATTTACTGGCCACTCATGCCATTGGTCAGAAGTCCAACACAAGGTAATGACTGACTGAGAGTGAAGTGTATGGGAGGATGTTAATGAAAACATTGCTAGTCAGGAAGCGCATTGTCATGCACTTCACATTTTTTAAAATCTATCTGCATGATTCAGCAGGCTATTGGAATGTATTACTTGAGCAGATGAGAATAAAGTGAAAAAAGTTGCCTTGAATGAGGATGGAGACAAGATATTGTTCCAACAATAGAACATTATGTTTACTGTAAAGCATGGTGATGTAAATAGCATGGTACAGGGTGTTTCTCAACCTCAGAACCAACCCACCTTGCAATAATAAAAGTAATATGGATTTTGTATTGTACAACAGATTCTAGATGAGATTGTCTGACCCACATTGAACAAATATAGGTCCTGCAACATAGCCAGGGTGAAACACACAAATCTATGATAAAATGGCTAAAGTAGAGTAAGTTTCACATTTTTAAATAGCCAAGCCAAATTCCTGTCCTTAACTAAAATACTACAATATGAATAAGTTATGTAGGACCATCTAGAAATAACAATGAATTGAAGGACTACTACTACTTGTGCCATATCTGTCATTGGATGTTGGCAATCCTATTTTTATCAACAGCCGTATGAAAAAGTGCTGTTGAGTTTTGTCCAAACCAGTCCCTTAGATTTTGAAGCCATGATGTTCTTCTGCTTGGACCTCATTTGCCTTCAATCTTTCCTTGGAGGATTAAATGAAGTATGCTGTATTTTTCTGGATGTCCTTCAAGAATTGAAGGACAGGAGTATTATTAGCTAAAGGAGTTACTATTTAATATATCTAAAGCTATGGTGTATATTTTTCCAACAAAAGTCATTAAATGTTGGCTTGTAATGATATGACACAGTACCCTGTTTTATATGTTGTTGTTTAGCTAGATCTATTAAGGGGTTTTAAATGAGGCTGATATATTGTAGACCATGGTATTGCAAAATCATAAAGAGTTCTGAAGAGTTTCTTTTACCACTATACACCGAGTTTCAGCATTTTGATATATTTTTAAAAATAGAGAAATATATCGACCAGGAAGCTGTTTAATGTATTGTAGGAACATAGTTGACAATTCAAGTGATATCTCATAAGGAAATAATAAGTATTATGCATATTTAAGCATGCATAGTTCTGAAGATGATTAAATATGAAAAAATCATTTTACTGTGAGTGGATTACAGAGTTTGAAATCTATTATATTTGCTATTTTAGGCAAAGTAATAGTTTACCACATCCAGCACAAAGGATATTTAATGTTTAGCCAAGAATGCTTCACGGGGGATACAGCTCAGTGCAATAACTTATGGTATATTTGTCTGTCATACTAGCTTATTAGATATTTTAATGTATCCTTTGTATTCAAACTGGTGTCTCAAATCTTTAGATGCTCTATGACATTCCTTTCTTTGCATATTAAGTGAAAAGCTCAAAATATAATTTTATACTATTATCCTATGTTCAAATACTTCTGAATTAAACCATAAATTTATTCTTATTAGATATTCTTTTAACAGAGGACTATAGAGTATAGGAGTACAGTATGAAAAAAACTAATCCATAACTTTCTGCAATGGCAAACAGCCTCTCCTTCCCCTGACATTCTTGCACGTGTATGGCGTGGCTTAAGAAGTTAAAGCTCCAGAAAGACTTTTAAACCTGCTGTCTCTGTTTTGGAAGTGGAATTAGGCTTATCCCAGTTTCTGCTGAAATTAAAGGTAAGACTCCATGGACATAAAAAGACTTCCAATATTTCTACTGCTTGGAAAATTGTTTAAATGTTGATAGGAAGATTTAAAGTTTGCATTTTGTTTTCCTATCAGATAATTTGTTTCCCTAGAATTATCCTGTCTGTAAGTCATTAAGGATTGTTGGATTCACCTTTCTATTTTTGTAAGACTGAGACATGATTTCTTTGTACTGTTGAAATTTGACTGTTTCAGTAATAACCCATAGAATTCATTTCTAAATTAATTTTCAACTCAGCACCTATATTATATATCAGTTAGGGGAATATGAATATTAAGATCCCTTAACCCCGTGTGTCATTTGATTCTTTCCTTTGTTGTAGCTCTGTAACTGTAGAATTATCAAAATATTATAAATAAAATAGAATAATATCAAGAATTGTAAGTAAAATATAATATTGAAGGTGTGAGCTCATACCAGAATATACCCAGGTCTTCCAAATGTTCATGAAATGCAAAAATCGTGTTTAAATTAATTTTCTAAATCAGGTGTTTTATTGATAAGTGATTCCAGTGACAGCATTTGATGGAGTTTCTTCCAAAGTACGCAGTTTACTTTCAGCATACAATGTATCAACATTCAGGGAAAAATACATTTCATGTTTTTACAGATTTTAACATGAAAAATGCATATCATACATAATACATATTGTGAATAAATATCCTTTTATTTCATTTAAAAATCCAATAACTATAAACATGTGATATATCAGAAAGTTTCTTATTTTCCTATTGAATTGAGACAAGAATTGGTAGACTATTATTTGTGTAATGCTGTCTTCTGACATCTTCATTTTCATGTCCCAAAGAAGCTCATTTTGAGTGTCATTAAGGAACAATGAGCAAAATGGTGGGTAGGCAGTTCTGGTAGGAGGTTGAATTAGTGAAATGTTTATGGGCAGAATTCTATTTCCCATTGCGCATTTTTGGAAGCATCCAGAAAAGCTTAAATGTCTTCACAGGTAGTCCTCGACTTACAACAGTTCGTTTAGTGACTGTCCGAAGTCACAACAGCACTGTAAATAGTGACTTGTGACCTTTTTTTCACACTTATGACCATTGCAGTAGCCACCCCAGGGTCACGTGATCAAAATTCAGATCCTTGGCAACTGACTCATTTATGACAGTTGCAATGAGTCATGTGATCACCTTTTGCAACCTTTTGACAAGCAAAGTCAATGGGAAAGCCAGATTTGTTTAACTGTATTAAATGCAGTTAAAAACTGCAATGAGTCACTTAACAACTGTGGCAAGAAAGATTGTAAAATGGGTCAAAGATCACTTAACTATCTCACTTAGCAACATAAATTTTGGGTTCAATAGTGGTTGTAAGTTGAGGACTACCTGTTCTTTCTGAACATGTAGGTTAGACTCAAATGTTCTTTTTTTTCTAGGATTAACAATATAACTCAAGTTTCTTATGTCATATTTTTGTTACTGGATATAATGGTTTTATTAAGTTGTAGATAGATACTTCAGATCTCTGATTTTGTATTCATGTTTTAAGCAAAGCATTTGGTTAAATGGTTCCTTATTTTTTTATACATCTTTATATGTAGACAGGTGAGACTCTGGAAACAATGTTATTTCTGATTATATATATACATTGAGAATAATAAATTATTTTCTAATTTACAAATGTATTTACATTAACATTTAATTATAAATAATATTGATGGACTGCCCCAATCTACATACATGGTACCTAATTTAAAGAAATTTCAGGAGGGAAAAAAACTATCGAAATAGAAATGTTCTTGATGGTAAAAGAGCATTTCTTTCTTTAGTCCAACAGTGTCTAAATTGAATCTGTTTTCTGTAAATACAGTCTTCCTGAGTCTCTGCATACAGTATATAATGGCACTCTTAACCCAGACACTCCTAATCCAGGTATCTCAGGTAATTTATAATTCCCTAGACATAACATTGTGTCAGATATTTTTCCCTGCCTAATTTATACTTCGCAGTTGCTGTTTTGTGGAACAAAGCATTTTAGTGTAAGGGCACATAGATGTAAATATATTTACCAACTAATACACAATATTTTTTTTCATAGTGTAAAATGTTATTTCTGAAATGCTGTTTTGTAAAATGTTATTTCATGGCTCATGTTATTTCTGAAACGCGGTTTTGACTAGCTACTCATACATTTTTATTCATGTTTTAAATATTTGAATTTGCACTATGTTCTTCTTTACTTATAGAATACAAATTATGTTGCGATGAATTCATGTTTTTCCTTTGACTCAATTAGGATAACTTCCAAAATAAAAGCCAGCTTCTAGTTGCAAAATACTGGTCCAGCATATGTTCTATTATTAAGAGTTATCTGCAGTTACTGCGTTGTAAAGCAAGAGAAGAGAGATAATACTGACTCATGGGCCATACTTGCTTTTCTTGCTTTTGCTTAAACATTCCAAAAGCTGTTTCTGTATTTGGCACTTAAGCATCTGTTATAAAGTTTAAGATTACACATTATGCAAATTTGAACGAGTGCTTTTGCTCGTTATTGATAATTTAGTTTTAAAAAACACAATGCAGTAAACTTTAAGGTCATTTTTCTTTGAGCCTCATACTATTTTTTCTTCAATTAATTAAAGTGGGAGTATACAAATGTTCCTTTCCATGTGAAAAATTATGTGTGTATATTTCCAGTTTATAAAGTACTTCTTTCTTCTGTTATAAAATCCACAACAGTAGAAATGGTTTTTGCTATGCTGTTATACAGCATTAGATAATTTTATGTACATTTTAAAATAATCAGATGAGATTTGAAATTGATGATATTGTATATATTGGTACAGGAAAAATCTTTTCTGAAATTTTAAAATAGGATAGTCTGTTTAGGGAATAATAACTTTGTTTAGGGATCCAGAGCTTTAAGTCTCTTACATAACAGCATATTTTCTCAGAATATTTTAGCAATGTTTCTTAAGGTAAAACTTTGCAAACACCTCCTTTAGTGCTAACTCCCCCTCGCTTGTTTTTAATATTTAGAGTTTATCTTAATTTTGAGGAAAATTATAAGAAAGTGCTACAAGTAGCAAGACAGTTAAGTGAGTTGTGCCTCATTTTATGACATTTTTTGCCACAGTTGTTTAACAAATACCTGCAGATGATAAGTGAATCCTGCAGTCGTTAAGTGAATCTGACTTCGCCCATTGGCTGCTTTTCAGAAACTGGCTGGAAAGGTTACAAATGGTGGTCACATGACCCTGGGACAGCGCAATTGTCATAAATACATGCCAATTGTCAAACATCTAGGTGGGGATGGTCAGCAGTCATAAGTGTAAAGACTGGTCATGTCACTGTTTTCAGTGTCATAATAACTGAACAATCATTCAACAAATGATTGTAAGATGAAGACTACCTTTATATACCCATTTTCCAGATTTACTTCTCTTATCTTAATCTTGAGGCAAATTATTAAAAAGTGATTCCTTTGCGGGGGGGGGGGGGGGGGGG
>JANHFL010009774.1:0-14825 GCA_032468155.1 Oxyrhabdium leporinum | reverse complement strand
TTCATATGAATGGTTGCAGTTCACTGCTTTCTTTGTAAAACAGAAATGAAATTAAACTGAATTGGTAGAAAATACCTAAATACAATGGCAAGAAAAATCGCATGTGTTTCTTTGGGGTACATTGGTGACCAGGTCATAACTGCTGTGATAAAGCACTCTTAGTATTTTCTCAAAATAGAGGATTAGAGGGCCACAGATAAAGCCACAGCATTAAATAGTTATATAACTAGTACACAATAAAGGAATCAGCTTCATATCTGTTCATATCTGGAGTCAAGTTGCTTCTTTCTAGACAGCGTAGTGTTTTCTTGCTTGCTTCCTTAGCTTGCCTGTTGCTTTCTGGCAACAATACGCAACTAAATGGATCCCTGCATTGTGAGATGACAAGGTACCAAGGTGTACCAATACAGAGATATTCTGTTTCACTTTGTTTTTATCTTTTTTATTTTGAAAGTTGTTATGTTTACTGTAAATTGCTTTGGGGTGTTCTATAATCATAAAACATGGAAGTGAATAAAAAAAGCAATTAAATCTGATGTAAAACTTATAAAGGGTAAAATGTAGTTTAAATATGAATGACACGGCTAAACCAGAGGTCAGAAAGTAAGAATGTATATGATTTACATTGTGGTGAACATATATTTAAATATGCAAACAGGAATCCATGAACTGATGATAGATACATGTTAATGTTGGAAAACACGCTTACTCTGTGCTGAAATCAATCCAAGAGAAAAGTTGTTCTGCTAGGGGATATGAATGGATGGGTAGGGACAAGAAAAGAAATACGAAGTAAGTAATTAGGCCATTGAAGACACAAGAATGAATGACCGTGTGTGGAACTGGTATGTATGTATTTACAGAATACAAAAATGAACCATTATATGAGAAATATGCTAAATGGTTTGGGTATATAAAGAGATTTGAATGAGGACTGAATTGGAAAACAAATATTTAAAGGAAGCATGAAAGGGTTCAGTAGAGGATAAAAAAATGTGGGAAATCTAAAATGGAATATATGATGTATATTAGTAATATAGAAACCTTGGAGGAAAAGTAAGAGCAAGTAGGATAAAAACTAGTGTATGGACATGTGGAACTACACTATATTGGTTTGTAAAAAATCAGTGATATTGGTGGAAGCTGATTTTAGATATGTTTCATTTCCTCTTCCGTCTCATTTAAATTTTGTGTGCTGCTTAACACGATTTTGCATCTCTGTATCTTGTTGCTAATCCTGAAAGGGGAGTACTGCGATGGGGATATATGTAGAGCTGGAATGGAAATATCTTTAATAAATAGGTAATATTATGCATACTTGTTTGCTATTTTTTTAAAAGGAAAGAATTTGAATGTTTTGCAGAGTACTCTTGACAGAAAGTGAAAATACCTGCTGCAATAAAATTAAAGAAATTATCATCTACATGTATTCAAAATTTGTGGAAATATGACAAATAATTGTATCCAATCAATTTTGTTCCCTTTCTTCATAAAACAAATGATTTGGTCCAAAAGGGAAATACCATGCAACAGACTATATCTCTCTTTCAGCAAGTCTTTTGACTTAAGTCAAATACGCCATCCTCCTTAAATAAAGTTGAAAAGTGTGGACGGGAAAGGACATAATGGGGATACGGTTGCTTGAAATGCTACAAGTAAAAGGTAACAATTTTAATGGATTGATATAAGAATGCGAAAGGATGCCAGATAGCTTTCCAAATATGAATCCTGAAATGAGGAAGGAAGAGACTCTATATTTAGAATATTGGAGATCACTGTCAAATGGAGTGATATTGCAAACTTTAAATAAAAGTTGAATGTGATAATACACTGAATATGCTTTCTGTTGATTACATTATGAAACTTATGCATTATTAACATATCACATGTAGGGAGCTGGGATTGATATAGTTGGTCTCAGTTTATCATTTATGATTCAGGGAAGATGTGAACTAAGCATTTCTCAGCTGGATTTTCTAACTATAATGCAGTATCAGATCATCAGTGGTATTTATGACATTTTAATAAGAACAAAACGGTAAATTATAAATGCAATTTAAAAATTGAATATATAAAATAGCAGAATTTATTAAAAAATGCAATTGCATTAATTTAATATTATATCTGGATTAGCAATTAAGCACCATACAGATTGCATTAAAGAAACTTTGTTAACTGTAGATTGGTTATTGTCTCAGTTTTCCTCTTTTGAGTTTCCCATGTAACATATAGGTAGGATTGTTGGAACCCCATTGTAAGCAAAATTAAATAACTCACTGTTACTCCCAACCTTCAGTTCCTTAGAATTACAATGGGCTGCATTATTTTTAAACTGAAAACAACATAGAGCAGTATCTGATTACTTGACTCGGTTGTGAAGCAGGGACATGTTTGCCTTATTTTGATTTGCTTGATACTCACCTCAACTGAACAAATCCAACACTTAGATAAGTAGTATCTAAGTAAGTTACAGCATTTTTCAGACCGTTTCAATGGTATTGGTGGGATTTGGTCCCAGCACCAGATCACAATGGAAAACTTATCCTTCTGTTATATTTGGGAGTTACCCCCTCATGAACACATACATACAATTCATGGCTATAATGTTAAGACATTTTGGAGCACAGTGTGGGGGGAGGTAATACTTTCTGATGCAGTAGCTTATGTGTTGCTCTGAATGAACAGACTCTGAGATTTGTACTTACCATCCTAATGGTAACTCCACTGAATCCTTACTGTTTTAACCTTGGGCTAATATTTGCTGGAGCCAAAGAGCCCCCTGTCATACTGACACAGATTAAACTACTTGGATTTCATTTCTACCTAGTGTTCCTGCTGCTTTTAAACAGCTTTGATTTCTTTATTTGTGTTTAAATTGGTATTTTAAAATATTGACATTATAGACTGGACCCAGTGTTTCAGGGTAAAATCTTAAAAATTGTTTAATGAATAATGGATCTTCGTTCATAATTTTGCCAATTAATATTGTTAAATTAAAAATTTAAACATTTACTATACTTAATTTAAAATAGTAATATTAAGTTTCATAAAAACAACAAATTTAGTTTTCTATTTAAATTACACAATCTCTTTATTCAATTTTTTAAAAAATCTAATATCATTGCTTTAATTGTGAATCTTATTTGCAAGTAAAATTCCTAATTGTGCTCTGGGCTGGAAATTAAAATCCAAAAATTGTGGTTGTAAAAGAAGTGAAGGAAGTTTGCATTACTTGAACTTGGGCTATATGTATTACTTAAACATTGGTTCTGCAGTTAGAAAAGCTGGATTCAGTGCTTAATATATGATTGTATTTAAATTAGATATATATTCAATTATTTTACTGAATTCTGCTTTTGTTAGTGTTGTATCTGGGCAGCGTTCTGCTTTCTGACCCAGTGATCACTATTCCTTCCCATACATTTTCAAACTTCTCTTTGCAGTGAAATCTTCCAGAAATGGAGAATTAGTTTATTGAATTCTGTAGTCTATATGGCTTTGAACAGAATACACAGAGCTTTTTAAAGAGATCCTTGAGTTGAGCTCAGTTCTTGACAACTGCAACCAGGTGGTTTTTTTGGCAGCATTAAACAACAATTGTTTTAGAAATTCCAGTGTCCTGGTCGCTCCCACTCCGCTTCAAGCATACTAAGCCAAATTCTATGGAATGTTTTAACTCAAAACTTTTTTCCTAGTCATTTATTATTAGAAGAGCACTATTACAATACAAAATGCTACTTTTTAACCTGTTTTCCAACTTTATATAATCCTATTTTTGAATGTTTTAATACAATCCTATTTTTTGAGCAGAACATGTGAGGTATATCAGTTTTTCTAAATATGTTTGAGGAGAACCTTGCCAGCTTTTCAGGTATACACGGGAAGGGTGATGGTGGGGAAATTAATGAGTTGAAGAATATGCAGAGCATTCCCATATTATAAGGAAGTATTTAGAAGAAAAAAATATATTTTTATTTGGGATAGAAATGGGTTTTCAGTTTTACATAAATGTGTATACCTTCCAGAAAGATTAATTTCATTTGCAATAGATAATTCTTAGATGAACTTTGAGAAATAACTGAAGATTACAGTAAAGCGTGTGTAATCAACAATGTACAATGAGAATACTTTATTTAACCAGGTGTAATTATCTATTTCTAGGAAGCTGTTAAGATTCTGAAGTATGGCTGAAGATGCAAAATCACCCAGGATGATTCTTTATATTTCAGGTATCTTTGTTTTCTCTTTACGTCTCTTAATAATCAATGGTATATAGAAGCTTCTCAATGTTCAATTTATGTCCAGAAGTAATTGTTTTTTCTGTAAGAAGCTGCTATATACCCCTTACTGGCAAGGGTGACCAGCTGAATGACAGAACAAGATCCATAATATATCGGGGTCCAATTGGAAAACATATTTGAAGGGAATGTAGGTGTCCAGGGGCATCATCAGAAAAGTCAAAATGGCCACCAATGGTGCAAATGGTGCTCTCCCTGTTTTTTTACATGCATTACTCGTAACCCATAAGGAATAGCTTCAGTTGCACCATTGTTGCATCCATCTTGACCTTTTTAAACATATTCTGCATATACACCTGGAAGGAAGCCCAGAGTTATCTTGTAGGGGAGATGGACGGCATAGAAATTAAATAAATAAATAAGGGAGAATTTGGGGCAAGAGTTTTTCATTTTTTAAATTATTTTTAAATTGACTAGATTACTGAGAATGTGGGAGCATACTTAGGCTGTCGGTATATTTCTTCGGAGCAGTGAAGCCTCTTTCAGTGCCAGCTAAACTTCATCTTAATATAGTTTCCTATGTAATAACATCACTTCCATTTGGCCTAGATTTTATTTTAACTTCTTCCTCATCTCAACCAATTATCACTGGGAATATTCAGTCACTTTTTTGATGTTAGATAACATACTGAGGTAGATTTAGGAATCTCTTTATATTGATGATGTTTCCTGGAAAGTTTTAGCTTAACTCCTCAGCAGTTTCATGTAAATGTTGAACAACATGAAGGAGCAGATGAAAGACTTAATGCAATATTAATTTTGGTGTCCGTGTCTGAGTTTTAACAGTACAGAGTAATCCTTTAACAACACCATCAGGACTAAGCCAAATAAAAAAAGAATGGAATTACTGTGTTGTTATTGTTCTCTCTGCCCCAAGTCAAACACCCACAAGACCAAATCCCATCAGATTTATGAAGGTTATGGTTGAAATGTAATAACGACATGTTGAATGTTTTTCAGGACAGTTGCGCCATGCAGAGTTAAGCAAGCAACTATGATCTCTGGGTTATATTGACAAAAAGGAGGAATCATCTAAGAACAATAATCATTAAAGTGGCCAGGAATAAAATGAGGACACCATTTTAAAATTGCAAAGTAACTATCTATTCAGTTTGGAATGAGTTCTATGGCATAAAAATGCCAGTCTTTTTTTTTTCCATTAAGAATGATTTTCCATGTAACAGTGTTTAAAGGGACAAGTATGGCATTTAAGGAGAAATTTGCTACTCCAACTTCCAGTGTCTTTAAACTGAAAACAGCCATGCTGAATAGGGATGGTGGGAAATATAGCCAAACCAGGTTGAGGAAGGAATAAATACTGGAGGAAAACCTGGTCTGATGAAATCCCAGATGCTAAAACAGCAATTTATTGTTCTACTGCTTTTAGTCCATGCATATTTTTTCTCTGTCCTCCATTGACTGTAAGTTATTTATACAACAGTCTTCCCCTGCTTCTTTTAGCATGTTTTTTCATAATCTTTTAACTTGAAATTTTGGGTCTTAGAAACAGCAGAGTACTCCATAATTGCGTATTTTAAATTACCTAACAGTAAAGGCTGGCTACAATTGCTGAAATTTTCAGGAGCAAAAAAAAGGGAGTATAAAATCCTACTGAAAAATGTAAAAACTGCAGAAAGCTCTCTGAGAAAAATTGATTCGGGCCTCCAAAATCGGAGATAATATCACATTTTGGTATATCATCTTTAACCACATGAAAAGCGACCAGCCCTAAAGTACATCTTCCAATTACAGTTTCATGTTTATTTCTAATTATTTTATGCTTCTGGAAGTTGTAACGTGGGGCTAAACAAATATCTGGGCCACAGGTGTCAAACTCATTGTGTCATGTTGCCGTCACGTGACATTTCACGACATTTTTCCCCTTCGTGGAGCTGGGGTGGGTGTGCCTGGGCATGAAGCATTCAGCCTGTGGGCCACCAGTTTCACACCCCTGGTCTAGGCACTGCACACAAAACCTTTCTCAAACCACTTCAACTACTAAATCAAAGTACATATTCATCAGAACAAAATATACTGAAGATATAATTACATTAGAAGTTATTCATAGTTATATTTTATTTGGACTATTTGTTTTTAAAGGTTGGAGTACAGCTTCAAAACTTCATTCAGCTTTTGCTTGAAGAATCCGTCTTGAAACTTAAGAGAGCCCCGAGCTACTTGATCGAATATATTGCTCCTGTGAAACTGAAGAGGAAAACTACATCTGCATAAGAACAATGCTTGAATTGAGTATTTGTGAAAACTATGTAAACTTTCAGTCATTAAATGATTCCAAAATTAGTTTATGCTTAAGCCTTCATTTTCATTTTCCCTTATTTTAAGTGTTAGCATTAAAATAGTGATTTCAATATTATAGCTCACATTTTACAAATCCCATTAAAGGAGTAGCCTTGGAAGAATGTAATTACCGTTCCCCATTTAGTCACATGTTACTGCCTTGTGTGTCCCTAGCTCCCAAAATCGCAGTATCCAGCAAAGCATCAGCCTTAAAGGAATAGGTTTATGCTATAGTGCAAGGATATATCTGAGTCCTTGGTGCTGAGTTTGGTTGTTTGCTTACAGATGTTTCATTACCTAACTAGGTAACCTTATCAGGCTAGTGTGGGATTTTCACTCTGTTTAAATTCAGTAGCTTGCCTTGCCAGTGCTGGGTTGTTGTTGTTTTTCTCTTGGTTTCTGTATGTATAAAAACAACTGCAGTCATACAAGAGTAACAATAAAGTACAATTCATATGCAGAAATGAAATTAGTGGATACTGTTGTTGTATTTCAAGCAATCCCGACTGTGGGCTTGATTTACACTTGCTTGGTTCCTTTGTGTGACTAGCTGGTGATCCGTTGGATTCAGAGGGAAGAAGAAAAGAAGCTGTTTTCTTTGAAAGATGCAGTGGTGTGCCTTTTCTTGGTCTTCCTTTGATTCAGCTAATGGGTAACTTTCAACCATCTCCAACTTTCCCTTTTTAGGGAACCAGTTGTTCTAGAAAGCTGATTATTTCAACTGGTCCCAGTGAGGCCCGGTTGTGGGACTGAAGCAACTCTAGTTAGTCTTCTGAATGAGCATCAGGACTCGTGGAGAGTGGGTAGGTGGGACACTCAGCATTGAGTACCATTAAACATTTTTTTCCTGGACCATCAGTAAAGGTTGGGGTGCTGAATTATAGTGGTTCTACGTAGGTCACTAGTGGATATGGTGAGGACAGTTTTTATCCATGAATACTTCAGTTGGAAACACTATAGAACTTAATGCGCTCACCTATGTTATAAATCTCTGCATGAAACATTGGGAAAACTTAGAGGTCTTGGAACTTTTGTCTTTGGAGCCATGAAGGTTTGGATAAAGTCAAGCTCAAATACTGCAGAGATGGAATTGCAATTTGTCAGTAAATGATGTGGCAATCCAATCAATGACCCTGGTATTCTGAATGGCATCGTTCTTCTGAAGAGTTTTGTGACATGGAGATCTAGGATGCTGCTTAAGCATCAAATGAACATTGTGAGAGGGTAGGTACTTCACACAATTTTAACTAATGCACCAGGTAAGACTACCTAGATATTAACGTGCCCCAATTATCACTCAGCTCAGTGATGCCAAACATCCTCAAATTTTATCTGCTTCTCCCCCTACTGTGCCACCCTGAACAATGGCAATGGCAAGGCTGGGCTTGAAGTTGAGGCCTGAAACTGAGCTTCAATCCTTGCTGTTTTTTAAAGCGCACAAGCCTTGGGGAATGGTGTGATCAGGTGGTATTCTCTGTTGATAGGCCCATGGGGCCTACCTGAGGCTGCATTTGGTCGCAAAAGGCTTTCGTTCTTCAACTGGCTTTGGAGCATGCTGTTCTGCTGTCTCTGCAAACCATGCAAAAGCATGCCTTATTCTCGTATGCTTTTTGGATGTCATACAAGCGCAGTTCTTATGTAACTGCTGGAGGCTCCAAAGGCCATGTGAAAATACATCCCATTCAATTCCACAGCCTCTGAAAATCATTCACAAACAGCATGCTTTTGAGAACAGTTGTTGGGTGTCGAATACTGGCATTTCACCCAAAGCATGCCATGTCACGTGTGTCCTAGATTCACCATTATTGACCTAGCTGAATTAGATAACAGTAATTCAGGCCTATAGATTTGCTGGGGATATACAGTAGCACCAGCTTTGAAGTCGCTGTGTTGGTTATAAAGACTTGGGCCCTATTTAAAGTGTTGATTATTGTTTTATAGCCCTATACAATACAGTGCTGGAATAAATCAGCCAGTGCCTTGCTAGAATTGAATGTCGACGTAGCCTGAATATCTAGTGAAGGCCTGCTGAGAGTCCATTCTCTGTACCCCACCACACTTCTCAGCAGATGCATGCGTGCGTACGTCACAAGCCTTCACACTGGTAGTTTCCTCCTTTACGGACTTTCCAGAGATAAGAGTATGACCCCCAACACATCCTGCATTTTGCAAGGAAGTAACACCTTGCTATTCCCATTTGTTTCCCTGGCTAACTGAATGGTCCATACCGTTTGCTTGCATTGGTTGGAGCTTTTTTGCTTTATTTTGCCATTGTGGGTTTGTTGCTTTTTCTCCTTGGGGTAGGCTGCAAATACTTAACATTTCATAAAATAAATTTACCACCTTCAGTTTTTTAATTTTAAAAGTAAAGTGTTCGTTCAAGAAGCAAGTAGAGATGTTTCAACTGAGAGAAACCCTCCTAAGCTATTACTAGGCTTTTGATTGCCCACCACTGGAAAAAATGATATTCAGCGTGCGTAGAATATTGCTTTGAGAAGTGGCTGTAAGTTATATTTCCTTGCATTTCCAGAGTGGAAGGTGATAGCCACAAATATTTTATGTGTGATCTGTGGTGGAGACCAGAGATTTGAAGATAACCTTTACAGTTTATTTTTGTAATATTGAATCAGTCCCATCTATTTCAAGCTATCAAATATTTCACTCTGACTTCCCTTCAAAGGCAGTGATGGCCAAGTGGGAATAGCATAAAGAAATTGTGGGAAAGCTTAAGAATCTTCAGTTTTAAAAACAATTGTCATAGATTTCTAGAAATTGATCAAAAGTTTCAAACACACTATAATGAATTACAACTATTTCAAAACACGTATATTTTATATTGTATTCATAGTGCTTAGAGGGACACCCTGAAATTTGCATTGTTTTTATTTCTCGTCATTGGCTCCTAAAAAAAAGGAACGGTGGCTGTAGTATCAGCATTAGATAGTATAAAAAAATATTATCCCACAGATACATCCAGTGTTATTTGGGTGGAGTTGGGGAATATTGCCATAAGGTGCTGTATATCGAAGAAGTAGTAGAATTTTTGCAGAATCTTTCCTTTGTATTGTCTTAAGAGAACTTGATGTGTCCAATGCCGACCATAACATCTGCGTTGCCATTTAGCAGTATAAGGTTAAATATACTACTATTTACCATTACTCTTTGGCTCTATTTTAAATGCAGTGACACTAAAAATAAATAGCAGAAGATGTAAGCTGAAGTTTAACTAACAAAACTTTAATTTTTACACCCAAATAGGACTTACGCACATCTTACATTGTTATCTCAGAACCAGTATAGATTAGATCAGGGCAATAGTGTAATCATTGGGGAGCATTGCATGGCCAGAGTTCAGCATAAATCTATAAATATATTCCGCCTTAAAAAAAATAGCCCAAATGTATCTGAAAAACTATTTTCTCCTGTACCTATTAAACCTAAATAATAAAACATTACCATTATTACATTACCATATCTCTTGGTACAAATTTTGTTCATGCTTTCTAAATGATCAATCCTAAATTTCTTATATTAAACTTCTGCTCAGATAAATTAGACACAGAAGTTCTTTATTAAGTTCTTTTTTTATAACAGCAATAGAAATTTATACCTGTTTTTTTTAAAAAAAACAACACTTAAATATAAACATCAAAATCAGGGCAAAATGTGAGCATTTATACACAACCAAGATACTTGCTCTTAAAAACTATCATTCCACATTGTGGAAATGTTACGCTGAGCCTTACAAGTTGAATTACAGTCACTGACACAAATATAACTACATTTGTCTACAAAATAAAATCTCACAATTTTGTAAAGCAGTGTATTTGCTACTTAATGGGAAGTTTCACATGTAAATAGCATTCAAACAAAATGAAGTGAGATTAAACAACACTGAATGCACCAGGAATTCCATACTTCTCGATGAGACTCAAATGAGGAAGAGAGTCCAATAAAATTGCATCATTCATTAAGTCACTGTAATTGCACTCTATAGGCAGCTATCAGCAGCTTAACCTGTAAGGAACAAAAAGTCACTGACAAAATCTTTCCATCTCAATGTATAAAATACATAAGAGACCGCATAGCAGGTTCTAAATAAATTCATAGTATAACGGTATCTCTTAAAATAGAGCATTTCATACATTCAATATATTTTAGAGGCAATTTTTACACATTTTCATATGAAAAGACACTGCAGAAAAGCCATGGGATATGTTTTCATATGTTTACTAGTGCTTTATAAATAGTCAGAATATGGATTACACTAGGCATTTCATAACATTTTAGCAGGCTCAAAATTGCCTTTGGGGAATTTCTATATATTCATTCGAATAATGCCCTTCATTTGCAGTTCTCACCTTTGCTGTTGGAACTTCTGCTAAACGTATGAAGAGCTTGTTAAGGCCTTGAATAGGACTGAAGGAATAAATAAAGTGACTATCCTAAAATAAAGAGGAAAAAGAAATGAACCCATTTCACAGATGTAACATCTCTCACAAGCCAGGCAAAATATAAACGATCCCCAAACTCTTGTTCTCCAATTAAGCCTGTTACCAATTTGCATGGCAAAAGACCTAATACCAACCATAAAAGCCACAGCACCACTAAAAACACATGCAGCTTCTAGGAGGCTTCTAGGAGGCAGATATAAAAATAAAATAAAAAGTACAGGAAAAGAAACGCAGAAATCTTGAAATTAAATAAATTGTTTTTAAAGCACTAATCTATATGAACTTTGGACATAAATCCAGCAAGCCTTGTCTTAATATTTTTAATTACTGGAAACCAACTTAAGATGGTTGGAAATGCCCAAAAGTAGGCATGAGGTTTGGCATGGGCAGAGACTAGTAGAGGAAATGGACGTGTAACTCCCAGTAAAATAAGCCCAAAGGCAGGGAGAGCATATGGCTGGATAAGATTGGCATGAATGCTCTAACAGGTATTAGCCTAGCCACTCACCTGTAAAATCCGCTGGATAAGCTGCTCTGTCGGGGCAGGATGGCAGGCTCTGTTGGGCTGGGAGGGAGGGGAAAGGATGAGATGAAGGCAAAGGGCACTCTCTACTCTCTACTTGGAGCCAAATAACAGGTACCAGCAGCATCTTCAAGTACTGTCTGAAGGCAGAATAGTCTTTTGACTGTTCCTGGCTTATCTTTCATAAACAGATCACTTGCAAAGCTTCTAAAGCAGGAGTGGGCAATCTCCCCCCCTCTCCCTCCCACCCCACCCAATTGGAAGCCATAATGTAGGTGGGACTGAAGTAAACAATAAGCTGAGCCAGAGCCAAAAGGGAATGGCAATGGGAATAGCCATTTGCTCTCTGACCACCCTTTTTCTTCAGACACCTCCCTCCTCCTCTCTGCTCCCAGTTGCAGGGGAGAGACAGACAGAACTCTCTTGCACAGAGACTCTGAAATTTGCCCAAAAGCGGTGCAAAATTTGCCCAAGAGCAACAATTTGCCCATTCCTGCTCTAAAGTGTATCCTGTCTAAATATTATTATATATCATATTTAACTATACATTGCTAAATAAAACTGCCATCTACTATCACAATAGCTTCCGTGCAAGATCTATTAAAGGTAGACCAAAAGTCTCTATGTATTTTAGAGACTTTTTTTTAATTGGAAGGAAATATTTACTTGGTATTGCATACCAAATTCCATCCCTTTCTCACAGAAAAATGGGGTTAAGCTACTCAGAAAAAAAAGGTGGGGTAGTAAATCTATTCTAGCCAATTAAAGAACATGCAAACTTTCATATATGTTGAAAATTGTTACTAGCCGACTATTAAACTAAATGAGAATGAGAAGGGAAGCAATGACAAAGCCTGATGTTGGAAAGCAAAGAGCTACAGCTTATAGCCTTAAGGTGAAATCTGGGGCTTATGTAACAAAGTTAAATAACAGGCTACTGCCTGTTATGTGCAAAAAATGTAGCAAGGAATGCTGGGACAAGCACAATAAATAATTGCTGTATAAAAAAAAGATTGAATCTATGTGATGGGCATACGTGCACAAATATGCTTGTTTGGTATTTGCTGGGTGGGGAGAAAAAGAGCTACTGAATACGCTTAGTGCATTGATCAATAATATTTACCAAAAATGTGGATACAACTATATATTGAGACCAATAAGAAGCACAATTATTTAACTCTGATGATCCTCCATATCCCATTCTGAAACTGTTTTAGGTCCTAAGCAAAGAAAGATATATACAAATAGCAGGATTGACACATTCTTCTTGGAATGATAAAAGTTCACAGCTAAAAATGTAAACTGTTGCCTTTAGTGGGCCCATAACTGTAGATATAACCATTTTAAGATAAACATGAAATAAACCATGTTTAAACTATTTATAGATCTATATATGCAAACAGTACACAGGCAAATCTTTCACAACAAATAGGAGATACTAAGGATTGAAACTGAGAATATTTGTGTGCAAAATATGAGCTCAGATACCGATTTTCAAAAACCTGAAAGTATTCCCCATAATACAAGATTAAATTTAAAATGAGTCTTGATTCCTCTGTTAAAAGGATGAATTGTTAACTCTTAGAAATAAAAAACCCCATACATCTCTAAACATGATATAAGTAACCAAAGAGATGAAAAAAATTACCAAAAACACAGGCAGCTGGAATTTGTCATTCAAAACCACAGCTTGCACACTGCATGGTCCACAAAGTCGAGCAATAACATCATTCCCCAAAAAGTTTGCGTGGAAAATGAATAAAAGAATCCCAGATCCTGTAGAAAAACAATGAACACTTATTTCGATAGCATCCAAGAATAAAGAACTGCCATCTCTCTATGAAAAAGTGATTATCCAGTTATAAACTAGTTTCTAATATACAAATAGATGGCAGCTTGAATTATATCTTGAGTATTAAAAAGTAGCTCTACAGATTGTATTTCAAAGTTGTTAAGCCATGTAATTGCAAATCAGATCCCTTCTTTCATAACAAATGTCCAAGTCTGATTCAGAAAGATAGTCTGGAAAGTAAATGCTTAAAGAAACACGAATTGATTTGGGACTCTTAAATAAGACTAATTTCTTTTTACATTTTGTATGTAGGAATATTAAACGAAGAACTCATTAACATACAATTCTAATATAAAGTATTGTTAAATGAAATCAGATATTTTAACTTTGGAAAATCCAACTTTCAGGATTATAATTCTGAAAAAAATCTTACCTGTTTTTTTCTCTAATAACGCCATTTCTATGCACTTGGAAGATTCAGATAAACTTAACACCACTATTAAATATACTATATTGTGTCTCTCTCTCTCCCTTTCTAAAAAAAAAATAATCTAAGCAATGCTACCTGTCAATCTCAATACTTTATTTCTTTAAAAATGCTACCTATTATCATTAACCTATTATTTTAGTTTCACATGTTTCATTTAAATATCCCAACTGGCTGATAGCCATAAGGTAGATATCACACCCTTAAATATCTGGATTTTCAGTTCACTGTTTGATCAAACTTGTCTCCAAATACAACCTTCAGGCACGTTCTGTGGGGCCTTATAGGTGAATTCTGAAGAATAATCTGGTCCCTCACAAAGCAGATGACATGCAATATCAAATATTGGTTCCATCAAACTAAGACGGGCTTCAAAGTATTCCCTGATGGTCTCTTCTGCCACACGGGTTAGCCTAAAATCAAGCAAAATTAGAACTTGTAATTGTTGTACTAGAAAAGGGGTCGTAGTTTACTCTCAATGAGTAATATTTTGCCAGTTGATGACCTCCTTCTATTCACGGAGTACCCCAAAATATCAATAAATAGAAAGAACAAAGGCGGCCAGAAAAAAACAGGAAAAAAATGTGTGCAGGAGCCCTCCCCCTCCCACCTGTCAGACTGCTAGAGCCACTATTGTAAATCCAATCTACCTCTGGATTCAGTATTTAGAACTAAATTACATTTATTTCCCAAAACTAAAGCCTCTGCTCTCAAAGGGATGAAATTGAGACTTTTTATAAGCTAAGTATAAATGAACAAAAGCAATGACCAATAAACATGGCTTATATAAATAACTTCAATAAAAGTCCGATTCAAACAGCCCCACTAATTCATTTTTAAAGAATCTTTTCTGCAGAGTAGCTTCTTCTCTATACAGCAGGTGGGCAAAGTTCTTTCCTTCCACCCTATTACTTTCCAGCCTATTTCTTTCTAACGCGTGCCCCATTTTTGGCCCGTTCCAGGCAGCAGGGAT
>JANHFL010009771.1:0-17472 GCA_032468155.1 Oxyrhabdium leporinum | reverse complement strand
GATTAGAAAACAATAATATAAGAACAGAATTGTACTTTTAACTGTTTCTGCAAATATTTGTACCCAGACGACACACCATGTAACAGAAGAATTGTATGGAAATAAAATTAAAAAAAAACTCATTAAAAAAAAAAGAATGAATACCAATGTTTCTCCAAGAATTTTTTCCCAGTGGCTGTTAATTTTGTTAAAAAATAAAACTATGATTTGTGCTATATTTTCTTATATTTAGTATCAGTTGCTAGCTTTGACCTTTCAGACAATTATGAGTAATTTCACAGTGATTCTTCTAACCATATAACAAAACAGGCCAAATCTCAGACTCTTGCTCTAGTAAACCAAAACCTGAAAAGTGTATGAAATAGCCCTGCATATTTTAGATGTTCTACAGTAGAGTGAATTTTATGTGCACTGAGAAATGTTGAACTCTTTTGGAAGAAAATTGCACTTTAGCACTATATGTAATGCATCTACAGGAAGAAAATAATGAAAAATTGCTTTAGAGACAGAGGCAGATGGAAAAACATGGAAAGCTTCCAGACTTTATATTAGCCTTTTCTTGTGACATACTTCAATGAATCAATAAGACATGTTACTGTGTCATGGATTTTCCAAAGAAGGGCTAATTGACCCAGTCAACTAATCTGAGGAAGTTAGATTAGCCCTAACCATGCTTAATCTTTCATAATGCTACAGACTTTTCCCATTAGGATTATCTAACACTTACCTCTCCTAACATCAAGAAGCCTTCAAGAGGCCACAAAACATCTCTTACAATACTCTGTTTCTGCTTTTACCCCATGTCTAAATAGTATATGAAGCACAAGAGCAAGCAAAGAGAAGTAATAAGAACTCCCTGAATTTGATCTGGGTAGCATAACTCCAAAAATACACTCTGGATTTTTCTTTAAAGTAGCTTAGGAAAAAGAAAAGAAGCTGGACAGCAAATAACAGGTCCTCAAACTGCAGTTTCTTGGAAATTTACAAAAAGCAACTGCAATAGATATTGCTGATGTACAGTAGGCATTTATTGGGGAAGGATAATGAAGCTGAGTGATTTTGTCTGGGGAAATGGGCCATCATCCCACTATTGTTCCACTGGCTTATTACAGCAACTGCATTCAGGGTCCAGATGGCATTGTATGGTTTCACATGTTCATTTACTTTTTTCTTTCCAATTTCCCAGAAAGAAGAAACAGGGTGGAAAAACAATGGAATAGTTGCACACTATCTTTGGTAAACATGAGAAACTTTCTACCTAGAAGCATCTCAGGGAAAATGCTAAATGCTGAAACTAAAAGTGTACTAATTTTTTTCTCCCACTTCCCCTTCTCACTCTGCCTCTCACCTAAGGTAGAGGTGGGGAACTATGGCCCATTTATGACTTGTGGACTTCAGTTCCCAGAATTTCTGAACCAGTTATGCTGGTTTAAGAATTCTGGGAGTTGAAGTCCACAGGTCATAAAAGGGCCATAATTCCCCAAACCTGCTCTCAGGGAATATTCACTTAAAGAAATCAATACAATTTCTAGCGTGATGAATCTGCTCCAAAAGTGGATACAACCCACAATAAGCAACTTATGGAAATAATGAAAATTCAGTAATATGATAAATTAGTAAACAGCAAATATATATCTCAATTCTAAAAGTAGTTTTTAAAAACAAGCATCAGTAGAATGAAAGACAATGGTGTCCATCAGGTCACAAAGCACTGGAGGCAACTGAATGACTGAACAACATCACCATCTCTTTTTCTCTAATTCCAGTCTGCTATTGAATCATTGTACTGCAGTAAAAATAGGTTTACATGTTGCTCTCATTTGGGGTGTTTCTTATTGTTATTTGAGTTTAAGATTGTGCATTTTGATTATACGTACTTACTGGCTTGTATTTCATCATGGTGGAGTGAAAGGGTAGGATAGATATTTACTGAATTGTAAGGATAATGACAGCAGCAGCAATAATTCTGAATATGTTTAGAACTGCTTCTTCAAGATCAACATCAAGAATAAATGGATGATATTCGATAAATGGAATCCCATTACCAGGAATAATTTACTAGAACCAACACTGTTATCTTTCTCCTGTTGGCTAAAGTCTGTTTATTTGTCAAACATTTTATCTCATTATCATTATCATTATCTTTCAGTTTTATGATTTCTATCAATTTGATTGGTTAGTATGGTTTATGGTTTTTTTTTCCTATTTCAATATGATTTTTCTTGAATTCTATAAGACTGCAAACTCACAGAAGCTGACAAAGAAATGTACAGTAGATCATATTGGTAATTGATGTTGATTTTAGCTTTGATTCATAGAAATTGTAAATACTAGCAGTCATTTACATTTTAAAAGGCATTGTTATATTTATGAGGGAGAATAATTGGGACTTTGTGGTTTTTAGTCCTGAAGTCTGTTCTACAGGGAAGATATTTGTCTCCTTTAAGTGTCTTTTATTTGAATCATACTTTGGGACTTTGGGTATGATATGCTTAGTCTCTGGGACAAACTTTGGCAAATCATTGTGTCTAAGAAAAAAAAATAGTAACATATTCTGTGCAGCTGATCCATCCCAAAATAAATTCAATCAGTCTAATTCTGAAATATATACAGTACTGGATTCCTCGGAATATTAAGGCATCATAATGTATGCAGAAGATTAAACTAACAGCACATGGGATGCTATCCTAGAATATAAATCTAACCTTAATAGGTATACTTTGAACTCTTTAGTTATGAGGGAGAGAAAGAGAGAGAAAAAGAATTACATAGCTGTACGACTGAGTTAGTTAATTGAATCAAACCATAAATGTTGAGGTTCATTGGTTCTTGTATCTGCCTAACTACTGTTAATCAGTTCAACTGACTTCTAGCTATTCAGGTTAAAATAGCACTTTCAGATCAAAGTTTGCTTGCTATTGTGATAATCTAGGCAGCTCACATTTTTTTCCTCTAATAAAAAGAACACATGTTCTTCTGAAATACTGAAGCCTTGAAAGAACAGCCTTCCTTCTACTCGTTTCTTCTATACAATTTCCCATGCTGGGTTAGGAATATCTGAAGGGTTCCAAGGGTAACATATGGCAGATAGTTACAGAGTTCATAGAAGTGTATCTTCTGAATGTTGCTGTGTAAATCAAACCTTTATCTCCTTTGGCACGTGGAGTTATTGTATCTTGTACATAAAGCACACCAAAACATTTAGCCATGGAAGCCTCATTCATCCAGCCTCCTCCATCTTTATAGTGGATCACTGGCTAAATAGTAGACATGGATTGAAGGAGATATTGAAATTTAGCCCAATCAGGACAGCGCAAGCTTAGAAAGGTTGGTGCTGTGCATATTTGCTTCTCACGCGTGCTGTCTGTTTAGTCACATCTCACCTGGACATTTGCAATCTAATTTTATGTGCTTGCTTATGAATAAAAGTCCTGAACAGGTTTTAAGGTCATTGCTATCCTAACTCTTTCAGTTTCTCCATTCAGTTCGTTTTTACAATAGGAAATGCTTGAATCACAGGCAGGGCAGAACAGCATAGTCGTTCTTCTGCATACAGTGTATGCCTCTTTAGCTATTATTATCCATGATTGGATAAAGCTGAAGAACCTTGGTTTGTTGTTCATAGAATTCATCATATTCCATTTTCATGAAAGCCACTTTTTGGCCTTATTTAATCACTATAAATTTACAACCTTTATACCAGCTGAACTCAGGCAAATGTTTTCAAGCACATATTTAACTTGCACTGTTGGGGAAGTTTGGGTATTATGGAAGGTCTTCATATTTTTGGCGCATCTCAAATTGCTTGCCATTAAAACAGGATGAAACAATGGGCCGCCTGATAATTCTGAATTGCTGCAATTCATTGGTGACTCAGACTTTAATAAACTCCACAGAGATATATGAACCTGGCCATTAAATATTATGCTCAGTTGTTGTATCATTAAATCAGCTTCCGAGGCCATCATGTAAACAAGATTGTTAAAAGCAGATTTTATAAGGGAAACCTTACACTGAGAGCATATCCACACTGTACCCTTAAACTACATCTGTCCCATTATGTTGTCAGCTTAACTGTCATCTGGCTTAAGAAAAATAAGTTCAGAGATATTTCAGTAGTAGCTTGCAAATAATTTAGTCCATACTGCAGGTTTCTATGGGTTGACATTGGGCAATTTTCCTCTTGCTCTGCTTGTCTAAATATTTATTCCAGGAAAGCATTTGCCAATCACTTTTCTTTCTGTCTGCAATTCTTATTGGATATACCTTTGTGTGTGTAGACAAAGCTTAATAAAATTTGCATATATTAAATATACACATGTATACGCACAGTAACCGGTTTTAAAATAAATATCCCCTTCTTGCATTTTTCTACCTTTTTCAAAACAAATTCTGTCACCAGTTCTTTTTCAATGGCTTAATGGTTATATCATTTACTTACCATGCTGAACATGCCCAGTTAAAAACTACATGAAATATTTCCTTTTTCTTTTTAATTACTTAGTTACTATTTTCCTTTCTTCATCTATATCTTTTTCCACTGCATTTTTTTTTAAATCTCCACCTTTACTCCATTTCATTGTTTTCCTAATTATTGTGGTAGAAGGGTTTTACCCCGGTACCAAATAATGTACATAGTTATTTGGGAGCTGGGGTGAAAGACCTCTATCTCAAATGACTAGTAAACAATGAAACCAAGGATCAGTAGACTTAAAAAAGAACATAATAGCTCAGAGATGTAGGCAGTGGAAGAAAGAAAAATAAGAATTAAAAATGTTTCTGCAGAATTAAACTGCGCGGGGGACTGATTAGAACAAAGTAAAGCTGAGAAGGCAAATGGATGACAATTCTTGAGCTAGCCTGAGCCAAAACAAAAACCAAAACCCACACACTACTTTGTGTTTGGAGCAGTAAAATACTGGTGGATGTTACATTTGTAGTGGGCTGGAGGTGAGCAGGAGACTATTCATTTCTGCCCTCCAAAAACTCTTGGTGATTCGTGCCCACAATCCAACCTGATGGTGTTGATAAGCTCTGAATGTCCCACCTTCTGGTAAACTTTGTAACAACAGATTGGAATCACATCTGGAAGACTGTGACTCACTTCCTAATCCAGAAGATGTTCTTCTGGAAAGCTACTAAATCACTCATGGAATCACTTGGTTATGAATTCCTGAAGAAAAATACAATATTCTGATGTTTTCTAAATATTCTCTTCCTGGTATGTTGAGTTTCATACACTGCTGAGAAGTCCAATATTCAGAGAGAGTGTAATTAAAAATTACCCCTAGACAGCCAGTGCAAGTAATCTAGACCGGTGGTCTCCAACCTTGGCAACTTTAAGACTTGTGGACTTCAACTCCCAGAGTTCCCCAGCCAGCTTTCTAGTCACTATGATGAGTGCTATATTTCTATTTGAACACCATTTATGATTTCCACAGTTCAGCAAAGGAGCACTTGCAAAGATTATCCTTATCTATGTCTTATTTTAATTTCTTCTTTATTGGTGATCTGTTTGATGCCCGGATAGGAATAACTTCTTTTTGTCCCAGCTCCAAAAAGCAGAAGCTGTTTTCCCTTCCTCTTTTATTGCCTCCTACAATCTTTAGCAGTAGCCTGTGAGCTGGGATTTGTCTGGAGACTAATATAAAAAGAGGCATTGATCTTCTGGCAGAACCATTTGCCTTACTCTCTGATTTCCATTATCTCCATACAATATATAGTACAATAGAAATGTAGAGTAGGAATAACAACAACAAATCTTTTGCCATTAAACAGTGCTGGCTGAAGACTCACAGACAAGCTAGAGTGGTAATAGGCTACTCTATATTGCAAAAATAAAGAAAAATATACAAATCCATTCCTGTGCCATAACAAAATGTACACAAAAAAGTATAATATATGGGAAGATAAGATAATTTGCTATATTTTAAGAGGAGGTGATAAGTTACTCTGTTTATACTCATTCCTTATGATGATGGTGGGAAGTCATATGTGTATTCTTTACTATATTCTTATATTTCTTATTTTTCTCTCTTTTTTCGCTTTTCTCATTCTTTTCTGCATCTTCTATATTTTATTCTTCTATATTTTTAAAGTTTGTATAGTTTTTACTGTTGTAATTATGTTTAATAAAATTACCATTTAAAAAGTACCAGATATATAATGGTTCCCTATAAGATCTGTTTTTAAACAGTTGCTTTCTCCAGAATTGCAATCTTTTTCCACACCAGGAGCCCTTAAAAGACAAGGACGTCAAGTCATTTCAGTCCAAGAATATCTTCCAGAAAATCTTCCAGCAATTTTTTTTCTCTATGGTTGAGCAAGGCATTATGAACTCTTATAAACAAGCAACTAAACAAAAAAGCTTGTATTTGAAGTCTCCACCTGTATTTATTCTTTTTGTTCATAGCATCAGAGAATTGGAAAAGAACATTTAAACTATTTACTCTGGCCATTGATCAGTGCAGGAAAATAATTTAAAGATCTTATCCTGGCTCAGCTAGTACACATCCAATGATAGGGAATCACTTCTGTGGACACTTTATTGTTGAATTCCTCTTGCGGTCACAGATCATCCTCATTTAATGACCCATTAATCCCTTGTGGGGTGGAGTCTGGGCAACTGAATGGAGCTGAGTGTTTACTGGCCAGATGCCCTTCCTGTCACCAATGCAGAGTTTTTTTCAGCAGATATATTCTCAGTGTGTCTAGAGAGAGAAACATCTGCCTTTACCTAGGATCAAACTCACAGCCTCGATATTGTGAGGTGAGAGCTCCAACTCTAGGCCACCACACCACTCTCTTGCAGTCACACATCGCTTCCTAATATTCAGTTGAAATGTGCCTTCCTATAAATTTCATGTCATTTTCAGTCACCTGGGCATTGTGATTACCTTTCATCAAACAATTCTGTTTTTATTTGAATCCTACTAAAGTATACTGTTTAATACTTTTGATGCATTCAGAATCAAGTGAAAGTATAACTTTCCACAGTTTGGAATTATACTTCTGTTGATACAACCCATCACTTTATGGTAGCTTCTATATTTTCTTAGCTACTGATGTCAGTCTGACAGATTAATGGTTCCATATTTTGATATAGGGATGATGCCTGGTGGGAAGACTCCTCAAGGACTTTTCAGAGGATTTCTCAAATAGATAAGGATTAGAGATTCAGCTAGTAAGTTCCTTCAATGCCCTAGAATCTGGAGGATTCCCCCCCCCCCTTTTGCTCACTGATTTGAATGCTTTCAAAGTAAAAAAGGTATTTCTTATCCATGTTTATGCCAGCCTCAGACTATATTTTTTGATCCTTTTGTCTATTATTGTTATCTATATGGTAAGACAACTACTTCCTTGTTGGAGAAAATTGAACTAAAATAGGAGTTGAATAGGTTTGCTTTTTAATTGTTAACATTTTTTTTGCCATTTTTTTTCTGAGCAACTGGTTTACTATTTTAGTTTTTCCCTTTTTATTTCAGTGTATCCAAAAAAGTCTTGTTTGGAGAAATGCTGATAGTTTCCTTACATTGCTCTCACTCACTTTACCACTTCAGTTTATTTTAAGCTTTGTAACATTTCCCGAATTTATTGACTTTTTTCCAATTTCTTTTTCTGCCACGGATTTCTACTTACATGTTGATCCTTTGTATTGAACTTGATTTGGAGGTTTGCCCATTATTGAATTGGTTCGATGACATTTCTGTAATAACAGAAGAATTTATTGTGGTTTTTAATGATATTCTTGCACGGTTTATTTGTACATTAATAGCGCTGTTTTGAATTATTTTTAAGAGAAGAAGTCAGTAATTACAGCATTCCATCATGGGAATTGATACAGGGCAAGTCAGAGGACTATTTAAGATATAATTAAAAGGCTGTTGATCTCTAATTCCTTGGTGACTATAACAAGATACAATTAAATGAATTTGAGCAACAAACCACTCAGAAAACTTCCTAGGATGAATTGTGTTGAGAAGAAATTGGAAAACAAGACATTAGGAGGATTTCCTTGGTAAAAATTAGGAAGAGCTGAGGTGGTGCAGTGGTTAGAATCCTGTATTGCAGGCTAACTCTGTCCACAGCCTGGAGTTCAGTCCTGACCATCTCAAGGTTGACTCAGCCTTCCATCCTTCTGAGGTCAGTAAAATGAGGGCCAGATTGTTGGGTGCAATAAATATGTACATATCTAAGAGCAAATACATTGCAAGGTAATTTGCTGAGTGGAATTTTCATTTATTCAACTTCCAGTCAGCTACTGGTGGGAAAACAATGTCTTAAGATAACAAGAAGTTGCCAGAAAAGAAACAGCCTTAGCTCTGGAAGGCTGAAAAAAGGAAGAAAAAGATAACACAGTAACAAAAGTGAGTACAACATAGCTATGAACTATTGGTCTATCGAATTTAAAATGACATACTTAGGTATATCTTTAAAAAATCAATACTATGGGTAATAGCCATAAGATACTAGTAAATATCACATTATACTAAGCTATGAAAAGTAGGAACTTCAGTTTGTTCTTGAACTTGCATGTGATATTCATTTGTGGAGATCCAATTGAATCTTCTGTTTCAATAGTAGCTGTAAGTTGGATATCTCTCTTATACATGGTTCCTTGGGCAAACTTTGGAATGATTTGAAGGGATATTCTAACTTTTCCAGAGGGAAAAGTACAAGATAATTCCAAAGGAAAAAAGAAAATTGCAGAGAATTTGTAACCTGTTTTTTTTTTTTTGCAGACATTTTGCAGTTGGACACACATTTAGATCATGACAAATAACTTGATAATATTCCTTTCTCTCTTGGATTATTCCAAAACAATGGAATTTGGTGAAGAGTTGTGTGTGTGTATGTGTTTGCTTTCTTGTTTATTTGTTTTGGTATTATGTGGGCCACTGTGTAAGATCTGAAAAAAGGACAACAACTTAAGTCATTCTCAAGTTGGGGCTGGGAGTGAGTAATACTTGCAGTTTGTGAAAAGGGGATGACTTAGGTTGAAGAGAGGTGTTGTTGACTGGGGGCATTAAGTGCATGAGCAAAGGTGCCCTAACAAACCAGACAACTCTTCGGAATATAAATTACTTTTCTGATGTGATATGGCTGGAATCCTCAATCCTGGAGATGGAGCAGGATGGGTAGGGACAGGAAGGATCTATGAGGGTTTAAAGGCAGGTTAGAACATCTCTGTAGCAATGGGTAGCAGGAGTTATGGTGGGAGACAGGAAGCAGGCCACCTTTGGGTTAGGGTTAAGGCCCTAACATAGGGCCTGGTGTCTTGAACTAGTGCCACATTGAGTCCAGTCTCCCGCACTCAAACCCATTTCCTAGCCAACAAACGAGGACATTTGAAAGTTTGGGCTTTCAGCTGCTGCTTTTGAATACCAGCTCAATCTATAGTAGCAAGGCCTTCCTCATTTGTGATGTGATCATGGATGAGAGCTGGCCTGGTGTGTATGACTGAAACTCAGCTGGGCTTGGAGGAAGTGTCCCTTCTCACAAATGTGCCTTGCTGGGGTTTGGATGTAGCATCTGCTGAGATCCCAGGGAAAGTGTAGAAGAGGAATGATTGTTACTGAAAAATTTCTAGTGGTATTCAGGCTGTGAGATCCTGTTTGTTAGGTTGGCCTCTAGGGATCAGCTGGGATTGGGACTAGCTCCCTTGCAGCATAGCAGCTTCCCTGCAGAAGCACCTTGACATCATGACCAGGATGGTGGTGGAATTTTCCAAGATCATGGTCACAGAACTATCTTCGGTTTACCATACCTCCCTTGGAAGAATGAGCTAAAAGACACTTAAAACTCGGTTTCTGTGTCAGAATTTGATTTAGAGTACTGAAATTACTGCTAGTAGAACTGCACTGCTGTTTGGTTCTAGGGAATTTGGGTCATTTGGGTATATGTGCAAATCGCATCTTAGAAAAGCACCATCTATCACAGGTAAGTGCTTTCTCTGGACCCATTTATGGGCAAATGGGAAATGCCCTAATAATATACTGCACATAAAGTCATGCCACTCTGATTAATAGGTTTTATTATGCATTCAAATAATAGAAGCCTTTGATAAAAAAAAAATACTGGAAAAACACAACCAGATCTTGGCCTGTCCAGTACCCACCTCTGAAAAGAAGAAAATAAAAAGAATATTCTTTTGAACCAAGTGTGGCCATAGCTTATTGTTTGCAGATTTAAGAGTGGTCTAGTCATTTGACAAATTTCTCCAAGAACCAAGACCTTAAAAATTAATGGCCTGAGGCAAACACATTTGCTTCTCTGCATTTCAGAACTCAGTGTTTGGAAATGTACTGAGGCCTTAAGTTTAGAAACCACAAAATACAGGTGGCGCTTTGGTCACAGAATTCTGAAAAAGAGCAAGTGAAGTGAAATTATTAGATTAGCTGCCACTTAGAAAGCAATGTTTCAATTTTTCTTGGGCTCTTTTGCACAGTTTGGCATGCTTTCTTTCTTGCTTATTTATTTATTTCAACAATCAGAACAGAGCTGGAAGGGACCTTGGAGGTCTTCTAGTCTAATCCCCTGCTCAAGCAGGAGAGCTTATACCATTTCAGATGGGATCTCTTTTTAAATCTTCAGTGATGAAGCACTTACAACTTCTGAAGGCAAGCTGATCCACTGGTTAATTGTCCTCACTGTTAGGAAGTTTCTCTTCAATTCCAGGTTGCTTCTGTCCTTGATTAATTTCCATCCATTGTTTTTTGTCCTGCCTTCTGGTGCTTTGGAAAATAAGTTGACTCCCTCTTCTTTGTGGCAGCCCTTCAAACACTGGAATACTGCTATCACGTCATCCCTAGTCCTTCTTTTTTCTAGACTGGCCATACTCAATTCCTGCAACCATTCTTCATATGTTTTTGTCTCTAGGCTCTTAATCATCTTATTTACACTTCTTTACACTTTTTCCAAAGTCTCAACATCTTTTTTTGTAATGTGGTGAGCAAAGCTGGATGCAATATTCCAGGTGTGATGTTACTAAGGATTTATAAAGCAGTACTATTACAGTACTTGAGGTGATTTTGATTCTATGCCTCTGTTTATACAACCAAGGATTGTATGTATGTATGTATGCATGTATTGCCTATGTTACTCTAAAAGCAAATCTGGGCAGCTTACAATTAAAATCACAAATATAAAATTACTAAAAGCATTGAATACAGAGACAAGTGGCAAAAGGCTAGATCAGTACAATGGTAGCATTTTCTCTGTTAATCTACCAGCCACCTCCAGCAAAAAGCGCCCCATCAGGGCCCCATGCCAGCTGGCAGAATCAGCTTTTAATGCATTTTCAGAAGTTCAAAGGAGTGGGGCAAGCCTCACCTTAAGTGGCAAGATATTTCAAAAAAATGGGAGGTCACAGCAGAAAAGGCTCTTTAGCCAGCCGAAACCCTTTAAGTGACGGGCCTGCAGCCTGCCCTCCTTGTTCTAGTTCTGGTTTATGAATATACAGGAACTTTTTTTTTCTTTGCCTGCCTTCCTAATTCCTAATTCTGATTTGAATTAGAAAGAAGCAGTGTTGGGTATTTAGTAGCTGGGCTACTATTCTGCCCTATCACAAGAATAAATCCCTCATATTCTGATCTGTAGTAGGAGACAGAATAAGCAGTCAAAAATGAGCAGTACAATTTTTGCAGAAATAGGAATGTTACTGCCTAAAAAAATGGAAAATATTTCATCTAAATCCCTCTGTTGTTATAACTACTGCTCATGGAGATTTCTATTTGCACTTTCTTTGCAAAAGAGAAAGTCGCAGAGATTTCACTAAGGAAAAAAATGGTATGTCTAATGCAAATATTTTAAGCTTCACTATGGTTTTTGTCAATTAATCACTAGTTGAAAATTGAATAAATAGTTGTATTTCTTGTACCCAGCAGGCTTGTGGTATAACATTCAGCCACATAAATTAGGAATAAATGCTGCAGCTAATTAAACGGTACACCTCGGACAGATTTGAATGAATTTGAATTATATATTGATTTTGATCTGAGTTCATCTAAACAGAATGATTGAAGCATTTTGAAGCTTTTGTGTAATGACGCTTATATAACCCAATTTCTCAGCTAAACATCCTCCACAATCCAAATCAGCAGGAAATCAAAATTAGAGAAGAGTTGCCTCTAAACAGTATAGTATACAGAAATGTATGCATGAGATGTGAATGAAGTTCGGGAAAAAAATCTTTGAATGCAAATCTAGCTGAAAAAAAAATTGGAAGAAGTCACTATAGGGGTTTTCCCCCTTTTCTTTTAATATGTATCAAGATTTCTAAATTGCCCAGAGCTTCAATTAGAAACAGATCAGAAGAATTCTGCAATTTATTAAAATCTTCTGCCAGTCAAAAAGCCTTACAAAGGATATTGGATTTGGAAGGTAGCTTGAGCACCTTTTATATGAAGACAAGAAATAAAAGAGTTATTACATTATGATTGTTATGTTTGCATTGCCAAGGATGTGCAGCAATTTTTGTCAGGCGACAAAACGCCTTCAAAGACTTGGCTCTGCTCATAGAACTGTTTATGGGAAACTGTTTTTGTTTTTTCTTCATTGTTGTTTAAAAGAGATAAATGAGATAATATTCCAGACCTCCTCCATCATTTTTTTTTGGGTCAGGCTGATAGGGGTTATTTGTCTTCCCACTTTCTCCTAATTTGTTTTTGTTGTCGTGGTTTGTCTGTAGGATTATATGTGTGAGGCCTGATAATGAACTACTGTATTTTTTTTAAATGCTTGACTTTTTAACTGATTAATGAGGTAAAAAAAATCAGGATTGGGCTTAGTGATAGACCTAGCTGGTTTATTTTTTCTGTTGCATCTGGTCTAATTTTATTTAATTAAATTAGTGATGGGTTGCTAGTAGGTTTAATAGAACCTAGTTTATCTGGTTTTTCTATTATAAAGCAGTTACCTATTTGGTATTCTAGTATTCCTTTAGAGCTAGAGCTGCCCAGGTTTCCTTGGCAGTGTCCTTGGGTTTTCGTCTAGACAAATTAAAATGATATTCCTTGTTTTCTGTTTCCCATTTAGTTTGTAAGTGTGATATTATTATGGTTTGTTGACCAGGCAGTCAAATGTTTAGATTGGATTTGACATTTTTATCTAGCTATTGAGTCCTTCCCAAAGATCTGGGATAATTAGATATTGTTTGATGTTGTTACAGGTATCATGACAGAATGTAAGCTGTCGCAAATAAAGCTGCCTTTTGCAAATGATGATTTTGTCAATGCCAATGATGTTCAAGTGATGCTTCAGGTGTTTTGAGATAGCATTCAACATATCTATCATTATTGAACTAGATTTACTTTCTTTTGCCACAATCGTTCTACTTCTGTTTGCAGTTTTTGTATTTTCTGATTTTCTCCCGTTCTTTCTCTTCTATTCTGGAGTCTCCACGTACTGCGATGTCCACTATCCAGACCTTTTTTGTCTTTCCCATTGACACATTTTAGGTCTGAGATATTGTGTGGCAGGAGTTTGTTTGTTTCAGTTTGAATTCTACAGCACGCAGCACTTTAGTTTCTTCATTTTCAATTACTTTGTTTATTTTATGGTCACACCACGTCTTGCTTGCAGGCAAATGGTATTTCTTGCAAATATATTCCAAGGTACTATTGTTACTACTCTGTCATTGTAGTCAGTCTATAAAATCTTTCTGCAGCAGCTAATTAGGTGGTCTACTGTTTCTTCAGCTTCTTTACAGAGGCAGCATTTGCTGTCTTTTGCTGCCTTCTCAATTCTGGTTTTCTATGCATTTGTTTTAAACGCTTGGTCTTGTACAGCCAGAATTAGCATCTCTGTCTCTTTCTTCAACTTTCCTGCTCTTAGCCATTGGCAAGACTTGTTACCTGTTTGGCTTTTTAAAAAAAAATGTACTGGCTATGTAATATGTTATCCTGCTTTGTATTATAATCTGTTTGAAAAAATATAACGTCATAGCTGCCAGCTATTTAGCTGGTATTGGCCTTCATACGCATCAACGTTTTCCCAAGAAGGGATGTTAATATATTGGCGTAGTATATGTGCAGATTCAAACAATGCGGACTAGTGAAATTGATAGCAAATTTTGTCAATGCACAGATTTTCTAAATGCCATTATTATTACTATTCAGATAATAAATAAATAAACAAACAAACAAACAAACACATACATACATACATACATACATAAATACATAAATAAAACCACCAATCTTCCATTCTTTCTGCCCATCCAGTAAGTTTCAGCAGAATGCCTCAGGTCCCTTTAATCAAATAGCGTTATCTTTCAGGACCCAGGAAAAACAACAGCCTGGAATAATATTTTCCCAAAGATCTGTGTAGTACTCACTGTTGAGATGTTCCAGAAGTCTTTAAAAATGTGGCCGTTCTCCCAAACTTTGTTTGTGGAAACCAGTGGTCTGTGTTTTTTGGTTGAGGTAATTCCAGACACGTAGGATACCTTTTCTATTGTTTTCTGTGTATTGTTTCCTATTTTTAGTATAAGCTGACCTGAGTTGCTTTGTAGTCAAGATCCTTGTAAATCTAGGAAGGAAGGAAAGAAGGAAGGAAGGAGGGAGGGAGGGAGAGAGGAAGGAAGGAAAGGAAGGAGATGAGAAATACAGGATCCATAGATTTGGTGTTCAGTTTATTCTACAGAATTCCATATGATATATGCATTCAAGTTAACACATGCTTTTCCAAGATTTGTATATGTCATAGAAGGATGGAAATCATATGCCTAGTGACAAATTTCCTTCTTTTTCCCAACACATAATAATTTAATATGCTAGGAAAATAGAAATAAAGGCTATTGTATAAAACAGGTATTGGGGAGAAAACCCTGTCTTGTC
This sequence comes from Oxyrhabdium leporinum, assembly GCA_032468155.1. NCBI lineage: Eukaryota > Metazoa > Chordata > Lepidosauria > Squamata > Cyclocoridae > Oxyrhabdium > Oxyrhabdium leporinum. Next base: position 2,635 of record JANHFL010009771.1, on the reverse strand, counting down.
TTTGTTTTTTGCCCTGTTGGCAATTACTTTTGAGTTAAATTCGTATGGGCTGGAGCTACATGTATTGTAGTCAATTCATATTTTCCAGCCAAAGATTTAATGAGTAGTAACCTATTGCCAAGAAGGGGAAATGATGCATTTCCAATCAGAAAGCAAAAGGAAGAGAACAAAAGAGAACAGCAGTTTGGGTGACATTTCTATATACTAATTTATACCAACATTTGCATATGCAACATTTCAGAATAATCACTATAATTTAAATACTAGAAAGCCAATACATCTCACCATCATAAGAAAGATTATTACTAGAACATTTGTGTGCCTACTCCATCTTCTGTTGCCCCTGGGTGGCAATAATAGGCAGCTTCAAAATATGATACATCAGCCTTTATGTATAAATTAACTTGGGTTGGATATTGAGGACTATGCTCTGCAGATTTGGACATAAGTATTTTAAATGATTCCCCAGTCCTATATATTTATATAGGACTGGGGAATCATTTAAAATATTATATAATTTATTTATCATCTATTTATCATCTATTTATCTCACATCTTGTAGATCTGCCTTCTATCTAGAGCACCAATATAACCTGATGAAATCTTATACTGCAAAGCTATCCAAATGAAATAGAAGCACTGCATAAAATCAGTTTACTATTAGTTCCCAAGCCAGGACATAATTTAGAGACATGAAACTTATCCCTTGCCTCGCAGGTTCTATCAGTACATTCAAAAGCTGTTTTCTGCACTGAACACTTTATTGTTGGATGCTTTATAGCATATTGTTTAGCTTGCTTGATATGAAGCCCAATTATATAAACATTTCAGTTTATTGAAAAATTGAAACTTTATGTCCAACATCTAAATTGACACAAAGTGTGTGTTTGTTTAAACATTACAAAGTTTGCAAGAATCTCTTATTTCACTTAGTTTCTATTATCTCAGTGAAAAGATGGTATTTCTTTCCTTGTCTCTAGGTCTGATTAAAACTTCTTAGAAGACTTATTTGTTGCTGGGGTGTAGTGACACTTTTCCATTTAAAGGAGAGATGGTCAATTCTTTCTTGGTGATGAGCCACACTTCGCTTATCAAGGTTATGCTGCAGGAAGCTGCAGCAAGCTACATCTTGAAAAATAGCATAAAGTCAAGTAAAAAAATTAAATGTCATTTCATTTTATTTGAATGGAATATAGCTAATACAATTATTTTCCAATCACGTACTGTATGTAAGAATTTCCCCTTGTGGTTACACTAAAAAAATAACATTTGGGAACTTTATTAGCTACACTGAGGGTCAGTGGATAACCTCACTTTGTTTAGGAAAGGAAAGAAATCATGTCTTAAGTTTCCTTTCCTACAGCTACCTCTTCTTGTAGCCTGCTGTTTGTTTTGTATATCTCTGTAAAGGTAATACAGTCCACAGTTCTTTATGCTGAATCCCATGTTTGTCTTTCATGTTTGCCTTTGTTCATCCTTGTGTATTAGGATGAACATTGGCATTCACTGAAAAGCCTGTGAGAAGTTTTCAAATGGGATTTGTTCATTTGCACCATTATTTTAAAAAGGAGTAGGAGGAAAGGAAGATAGGTAGGGGTTGCTTGTTTGCTTTCATTTTTAGATGGACTTTAAAGAAGGCTTGTATGATTTAAAAATGGGCTTGCAGGAAGCGCAATGGATCAAGGACCTGAGAATTTGCAATAAATTATGGGCTGTATTTGCCTTGATAAATACTTCTTGTGCCATATCCGTTATCCTATCCCACATGAAAAAGTGCTGTTGAATTTTGTCGAGACCAGACTCTTAGATTTTGAAGCCATGATGTTCTTCTTCTACCTAGACCTTGTTTGCCTTCAATCTTTCCTTGGAGGATTAACTGAAGTATGCCGTATTTTTCACATGTCCAAAATATTCTAACTTTTGCTTCTTTATGGTTTTGATGACTTGATAAATACATATGCAAATATGTATGCAAATCTGCCTTAAGTTTCCCCATTGCTGTCCCAAAAATTTGACAGGATTTTTTTCCTTACAGTGCGTTGCTAAATGTTGAATCTAACTTGCTACACTTTCTTAAATGGGTAACATTTACAAACTCAAAATTGTCTTAGTCATTTTTTAAATGTCACTTTTGAGAAGTGATAAGAATTATTATTATTTTGGGAAAAGGCAACTGCTCAGTCTGGCTGAAATACATGTAGATAACTGAATTTAGTTTGATTTTCCTATCCAGGCAGCACCCAACTGCCTTGAAAGTAAACTTTAAATTGCCATTTTCAAATGGCAAACTTTCAATAAAGAGGGCAATGATCAGGGCAGTAAAGACGATCAAATGTTGTTAATAGCCCTAAGATTGCCAATGTAAGCGTGCTGTGCTTTATGCGGCCTAACATGGCTAACGATCAAGTTAATTAAATGTCATCTAAATCACTTAATCTTTCAGACTACTGATTATATAGTTAGCTTTTGCATATGGATTTCTTTGGCCTTATTAGCAAATGATTTTATCTCTGCAACATCTGAAAATTGGAAGGCAGATAAAGGAATATATATATATATATATATATCCAGGCAGAAAGTTTTAAACGACCCTCATTGTGTCATTGTATATGTGTGGTTATATTTTTTACTGATG
>JANHFL010009766.1:258485-276440 GCA_032468155.1 Oxyrhabdium leporinum | reverse complement strand
CTTTAATAAACTCTTCTTTAGATTACTTCGTATCTGAGGGCTGAGTGAATTATTTGAACTTAAATGGAACGCTGACAGGTACCTTGGTACTCAACTGCTTTGAAACACATCAAATTTGGTATTCAATGCATTTTGACATGAAAATGTTGTATTAATTGTTTGTTTGGCATTCAACGCACAGTTAGAACTTGTCAGTATAAACTGCTTTGTGGCCCGGTACATTATTCCTTATGGGGAAAAAATTGTTTGGTACTCCTTGGTTTGGTATTCACCATGCCTCCTGGAATCAATTAATGATGAATATTGGGGTACCATCATGGTTGCTAAGAGCTGACAACAACTTGGTACACAATTAAGAAAAACCCAACTATTGAAGAAAAAAGCTGATGAAAAGCATTATACCAGCAATGTGTACCACAAATGATTTTTGAGCAAGTTCTACTGTTGTTTTTACAGCCATGAATTTCCATGCTGCCTTAAAGTGCTCTTTATATGAACAAATGCCTTTGGCTGAAATAAAGCTTAGAAGCAGGGTGGTTGGTCTACTAACAAAAGTATTAGCTTAGGTTATTTTCCAACTAATATTTGTACTGCATTTACATATTCAGAGCTGAAATAGTCTTAGTGCTGTAGAGGTGACTAACCAGTCAGCACATAACTATGGACAATTTCTTCCTCAAACAAATGAAGTTGTTTTAAAGTCCAGTTTTACAATTGGAGATGATTCATAAGATCAACAACTAGAACTGCTGCAACTACACACTCTACACTTTCTTGATTGGAGAAAGAGCATACTTCAGACAATTAGTGCCCACTCTTCATTAAGATTCCATATGTCTCTAATTATATAAGTGTCATTAAACACAGAGCTAGTGTAGCTGCATATACAAACCCTTGTAAAGAAGATCAGCAAATTGGAGCTTCTGTTGAGAGGAATAAACGCTTGAGCAGAAAGAAATATTTGTCATTGTGTTAGTCTCCTAAACATGCTATATAAAATCTGGAGCACATCTTAATGATTTTTCAGATGTGGCCAGGTTGGGAGTGAAAGAAGTATATCAGCCTGTCCTGATATTCAGACATTCAGACATTGGCCAACAAGCAATGAAAAAAAAACCAAAAAACTAAAAAGATCAGAATTAGAAGGATTATTATAGACAGAATGTGATGGATTATGTCTATTTATCCTCTAAAAATTGTGCAAGATATTAAGAATAGCAGTGTTGAAGTTAAGCTAGTGACTCTGCAGACTAGGTTGACCTTGGCAGTTGTGACGAATAAAGCATAAGCAAGACTTGCTTATCAATACAACCATTCCCTTATTTTCCTCCTAGTTCATAGATACATGGTATCAATTTGTCAGTATATAAGAGTTCATGAATTGGAATAGATATGGTAACAGGTCAGCCAATGGGAACTATTTGGTGACTAAGAAACCACACCTGTTGTAAGCCAGATTGCTTGGAGACTGGATGTGGCTTAGGGTTACTGGTCTGTATAAAATAGTTTGTCCTTGGATCTTTGCTTCTGTGTTCATATTGCTTCTGTGATTATGACTTCTGGATTCTGACTTCTGGTTCTGGGTATTGTATACATGCATCATACTTTATATTATTGTATATAAACAAGTTTCTTCTATAAATGAATCCTGCTGAATTATTTGGTGTGCTGGTTGGATTGCTGCAAACTCTGACATGCATTACATCCACAAATTTAGGTAAAGAAACTTGATAATTATTAAGTCCCAAAATATCATTTGCATAGTGTATCAATGCAATTTGTGTTCATTTCCAGCCTTCTTTCAACCCCATATGCCATATGATGGTTTGATAAAGTAAGCCAGTACTTCCAAAATTAAGTTAAATAGAAAAGGACATAAAAGATATATTTCATTAATTAGTTTTGTGAGGCATCTTATTGGATTTAGAAATTAATTTGCTTATAATCATTTAAAATGTGTAATGCATATACCATATTTTAAATCTCCTAATAAAAACATAGGGAGAAAAAATTATTCTGAAAATATTCCAAAATTACATTATCAAATTTAACTTTCCAAAAATTTAAGGTGAACTATATCAAAAGCTTTTCCTAAGGCTACCATGGGAAATCCAAGTTTTTGCAACTGTGTATTTTAAAATATTATAGAGCACTATATTTTTATACATCATGGTATGAGATATCTGAGATTTATATAAGGAAAAAAGAAAGCAGTGAGATAAAGCTGATAGAAGATGACATCTGTAATCGTGTGAATAGAGTATAAATTTTGGGCATTCAGCCCATTAAGTGTCATTGTAACTTAAAGAACAATAAAGACACTCCCAAACGGTCTATAAAAGCACTGTTGACTGGTTTTCTCTGTCATGGTGACTTTTTTTAGCATTATGCAATAGCACGACTACTTGTATGGGTGCTGAATTGTTGAGGTTTAAGCAAAAATACCAAAGTCACCAACATTCATTTATTCATGTGTAAATGTTAGGGTGCCTGGTTTATATTTTTCACATAAAAGCTTCACAACTTTATTAGCTGCAAAAAGGTAGCTATTAAGGTCAAAGACTAGAATTTATCATAATAACTATAGTTATTTTCTTCAGATATTCATGCGGTACCCCAGCAGCAGCACTGACAGCTCCATGCAATTTATTTATATTAAGACAAATCTATGAATTGTATTCACACCTACCCTGAAAGCAGCTCTCCAAGGAATATCTTGGCCGAAATCATCAGTGACATTAATGGAAGGATGCAAAGATGTATATTGTTCAGGAAACATGCTGCAGCACTGGGCATGTAAAGAGACTATAGGAAGGCAAAATGAGAAGCTGTTTAAAAGCTGGTAAGTTATAGCAGAAACTCTTAGCCTCTATGTCTAGATATGTCAAAAATAAATATCAATTATCTACAGTAGCATTGAAAATTGAACCTTTGTGTGATATTCATGTAGTCCAAATTCAGAAGTAATATTATAATGTCCAATCTGCTCATGGAGGACCTCAGTAGGTGGCAGCAGTGGATTATTGGTTTATGTTTGGAAGCTAAGCAAGGTCATATTTGCTTAATACTTGGAAAAGAAATTACCAAGGAATTCCAAGGTTTTCCTTCCTTTTTTTTAAAAACACACACACACACACATCATGGAAGAACATAATGACAAAACTGTTCTGTACTATTGAGAAAGAAACTTCCTGAATGTGTCCATGAGGCCACCAGGATTTGAGTTCAAGGAGATTTTACCTTTATATTAGAGACTCTTGCTGCAATTGCGCCCAAGTAAGCAAATGCCATACTGTATGCCTAAATGAAGTGAGCCATTAAGGAGCCAGATGTTTCTTGTCTTGCTGATGAGTGTTTGTACTAAAGCTGAAGAATTCAGTTGTTTGTGCTTTTTTAATTATGTTGTATTACACTTTGATTGGGAAGGGAAAAGGTGCTTCAGCACATTCATGGACATGGACATGACCCTGTTGGACAACTTGTTAAAGAAATTAAATCTGTTTCCAGGATCTTGCAGCTGTTTTCTGCAGCTGCAGTGTAATCACAGGAAAAGACATAGTTGGTTGGAGAAGTTGCCAATAAGTGCTTCCTGTATTGCCATGTAGTCTAAGCACCTTTTCCTTTCTGATCTGAACTGTCTGATCTCATTTTTTTTCGAATTCCTGTAGGACTGCTTTACACTAGAAGTCAGTTCAGGTGTAGTGAACTCTGGTTATCCAATAGGAAATGCATTCCTCCCTCAAGATAATTACACGCGAATTGGGCAGTACAGGACAATCTCTTATTTTTGATTAAAAAAATGAAAATTGGTGTTGCCTGAACGTAAAAAAAGGCAGGGATATAATCATGCTCCTGCCTGAAACCACTGACTTTTTTGATCCATACACCAATCTGTGGATGTTACTGGATGAAAGTAACACCTATTCAGCATAATGGATTTACTTGCAGATATGATGTTTATCTAGAGTTCAGTTTCAGTAAGTTAATCAACTAAAACTGTTACCTAATTCACTAATAAAGATTATAATGAAGCAAGAGCATATACATTTATTGATTTTTTAGGTTACTTCTTAAGGTAGGGAATGAAAAAGAAAATAATGATAGCTTTCTTTCTAGCAATGATAATAATAATTGCAAGAATATGACACTCAATTACCTCAAGTTAGTTGGTTTTCAAAGTATAAATATGTATATTAATCAATTCAGACTAAATGGTTAATGAATTTAAAATACCTTAATTGATTGAATTAAATTATCCACTAATTGGTTAATTAGAAATTAGAAAATATTTACGTATTTATCTTGCATCCATTAACAACTTTTACTACCGTACCACAACAAGAAACAATATAACCATGTCTAATACTCAGCTCATATTCACAACACATGCTATTATTATAACATCTGCACCTTTTAAGGTATACATTGCAAAATAGAAAGGGTATGATTTACATGGTTTGCAGCCCTCTTTATGACATAGTAATGTTGCTCAAGTAGAAAACAGAGAAGCTATTATATAAACATATTTCGGAGACTTTTAACTTAAATTTTCCCAATTTGTTCATTAGACTTACAATTTAGGAAATGCAAATATTTTCGGACATTTAAGTGTTACATCAAGTAATGCTTATGCTTTAAATCCTTCTGAAAAATATTACCTCCTAACCTGTTGAAGAGATTTTGAAGCAAAATCACCAGGGAAAGAAATCTCAGCAATGTTCAGCTGTTTACATTGTTTCCTTTCCCCCACCCCCTAGCGTCATTTAACAGAATCTAAGTCATCTTGCAATTTACTTTGCATTAATCATTGCCTTTTTCTCTATTGCTTCATATAGTTTTAGCTCAAAACCGATGATTGTATCTCAGCAAAAGAAAATGACATTTGGAATCTGCCCACTTTTACTAAATGACTTGCCACATCTTAGATCCGAATGATGAAAGGCTCTTCCCTGTGTGCCTGCTTAAAGGTTTTCTCCGTAAGGCTGAAAGACACCCCACAGAAACCTGAGGAATACCCACTAATCGCATCCAAGTGGGAGTAAATGACCTGAGCAAGGGTCAATAGAATCAAAATTGACTTCAGGGTCCCCAAAAGAAACATGAAACAGGAGTCGACATAGATCATTCTCCTGGGGAATCTTCAAGTCCCAGTGTAAATGTCAAGTTAAAATCAAGTTTATTTGCTTAGGTTTAAACCACAGTTTGAAAGGCTCTTCTTTAAAAGCCATCAGGGACTTGAACATTTAATTACATTTCCAAAAGCACAGAGCAGTGGTTTCTTGCTATCTGTACTATAAATAGCTTTAAAAAGTATAACATTAGCAACATTAGCTAATTAATTTTGATTTATGAAAAGTAACAGTCTTATTTCTCAGTGCTTATAGCTGAAAAACTAACATGATCCTAATAATGATTTTCAGGTATTGGTAAGTGTTAATTCCTCAGTAGATTCCCATTTATGCTTTTCTGTTTTATATTTGACACGCATGTATAAAAATAGACTTTTCAATGGCAACTCCATTTCTGCCTCTGTACTTACTGTTTGACAAGGCTGATCCCAATGCTTTAAAGCATCTAAGAATATTTGTCCAGTAGCTGACACTTGATGTTTAAGATGCTCAGTGATATATGTAGCCTCAAACTCTCAAGTGCATGAAGGTCCCTCACCTGCATTTTTGGCAGGTTAAGTCAGTTTAGTTTGGTCTGTGGAAACTGAGAGGATGTAATGTTGATTCTATGACAAAATCTCAGGGTAGCTCTGATACTATAGAAAAAAATTTGGAAACTGCATGTGGTCCCCAGGTTGCAAACTGCCCATCCTTATCATGGACTGGCAGAGATATTCCAGAGCATTTGGGCTTCTATGTTAATGGATATTTGATGGCTTGCAGTATAGGACCAGTAACATGGCAACTGCTGACACTCCAATTCCAACACAATTACGAATGGTACCAGGTGTCATGCCTCATCATCTAACTGGTCAGATATATTTCTCATTTTAACATTGGTGTCTCCTGGAATTAATTTTATGCCATACAATTAGTAAGAGTAGAACTAAACATGTGAATAACCACTGTCAATAATTATAGATTTCTGTGCAGATGTAAAGTGAGCAAGATGCAAATTTGTACTCTGCTCTCAAATAAGATTTGTCAGGGATCTTATTTCATGCTGTCCTAAGGGAAAAAAAGTGACAGGGGAGATAAGGCCTGTTTCATTATTTTGATCTGTAGACTTGACTTTATCTAGCTTTTCAGGAAAAGTTATTACACATACCCTGTAGTGTAAACAAAACTGTATAGTTATGTTCTAGTCCTTGTGAGCCAATAAATGCAAGTAAACCCTTGCTGTTCAGAAGAAAGAAAAGGAAAAATTAGAGTAGATAAATAGAGTGAAAGGCAGTGGGCATCTTTTTGTGTGTTATCACTACATGAAGATAAAAAAAAACCTTAGAATCAACAGTGTATTCGGAGGAATTCCTGCTGGTAATTTAACTGAAGTGGTATGAAATTGCTGGTACTTTTAATTTTTAAACTTTCTCATTGCTATTCATTGCCATGAAATAAAACATCTTTTGCTTTAGTAAAGGAAATCTGCCTCAATGGACACGGATGAACTTTATGCAAATGTCCACAGATGTTTCCTTGGGACATTACAGAATTGCACTTAAACATTTCTTGGACTTTAATTATATTTACCAATTTTATCCCAAATGTTTACAACAGCATGTATCTTCTACTCCCATTTATTTCAACAACACTGTGAAAGAAAATGATCCAAAATCATGCTTGTTTTGTAGCTGATTGGAGATCTGAGCCTAGTTTCTACTAATGTAGTGCTACACTATACTGTTCTAATTTTTTCTTATTAAATGAGATTCATCTGATCAAGATAAATATTCATTTAGCCATATGTTGTATTGATATATAATACTAGTATAAAACCTCACTCCAGGCACGGAAGCGTTATTTGCTTCTGTCTGGCAAGGGACATGAGTGATAGAAATGGTACGTTTCATATGAGCAACATGAAAAGGAAATCTGGGAAGTGATGGGACAAAGAGCTATAAAAGGGCACTGGAGTTGGTTCTGGGATCTTTTTAGTTTCTGTAATGCACTGCAAACAATAGTCTAAGGATCTCTGTGAAACTGAAGAAGAGTCCAACTCCGCCAAAGATTTTAAAAGCTTCATCTGCATGTTCCATCATCACATTTGAAGCATCCAGACTCTGATTTGAGGCATGCTACACTGCAGCCCACATCAGTTTTAAATGGCTCAGTGGATCAAATGTTAACTAATTTAACTTGTTTTCCAATGATAATCTGGTGTTATCATTCAGTCATTTCCAAGCACTGCTCAAAAGACTTTTCATAAAAACAATGTTGAGGATGCACAGAGTATTGCATGAGCAGGCAAAGCCCCACAAACCAACTTCTTAGGCAGGTAACAATGCTTGCTCCCTTCTAAAAACTCTGAACAAACTCCCCATAAGGAGTAGCAACTGTTGACACAACCCCTTTAAACATGACCTGCCCCATTTTCCCTGTGTGCAAATACTACAACTCTAATGTATCAGGTTTTATATTTGCCCATATTACTGAATATACTTTTTCATACTGAAAAAGTTTGAAGGGAAGGCTTCTGTTGAGTTATTTTCTTGCTTTATGATTTTGTTAGGACCAGGTATGGCGTCATTACTAGCCTGCAGGTATTTCATATTACAACATAGTAAATAATTGCATCATGTTTTCAAAATGTTTGGGATAGTACATCGCCTGCAAATATGCAATGAGAAATGACTGAAAATGACTCATTCGCATATGTTCCTTTGTACGTGGAGGGCCTAGGAAAATCCAATGACTTTTGCATGGTAAATAAATACATGAATGCACCCCAACAAATATATTGTTATATGTTGTTCCATATACAATTCATATATGAAGATGAAAGTATGATTAAAAGTTGATGAGTTTATAAATCTTGATTGCTTCATAATTTTAACTTTGAGCAACATTTTTATCATAATTATAGGCTTTCTTTAAGCATTTATGCAGATTGTTTTATTCAAAAGAGGTCTTATTTCATTTCTGCGTAAACTGTACTCTTATGTCTTCATAAAATAAGAGCCTGTATTCATACAAGGGCAGTTTCATCATGTTCTGTTCCTCCCCACTAGTACAACAGCAGTAAGCATTCACAATTGCTGTTTTGGGGGGAGGAGTGTGGGATTTTTTAAAAGACATTATCTGAAGTTCTTGAGAATATTAGAAGTAACATGTAATGCTACTAGTTTTTCCTACTTCAGACAAATAGGACAAAAAAATATACTCTCAATAGCCTTCCCTAACCTTGTACACTCCAAAGTATAAGGATTGCAGTTCCAACAAGCTGCACTCTGGGCTTATTGAGACGCCAAACTGGGATAACTTGTCAAGGGATTGCACAGCAGCTGTTCAGATAAGTTGGAGACACTAAGTATATAATATATATATTTAACATTCAAATTTACAGCAGTCTTTTTCATCATCCAGAAAGAAACACAAGATAGTCAGGAACACAGGAACATCATGAGGTAAATTAAACAGTATACAGAACATATACAAGAAAAAGGAAGGGGGGAAAGGAAACTCCCCCTTTATACTTACAGCAGCCAATCATAGCATAGATTGCATCATGCATGAGTCAGCACTCCCTAACTAATCAACTGCAGCTCTGTGTTCTTTTCCTATTGTGTATTTTACTGTTCCAGCTACTAAATTCAATATCCTACCATATTGAATTTGTGTGATTTTGTTAATTTGAGAATTACCCTGGTGTGGTATAGGTAGCTAGTAACATAAGCTACTTTATACAGCAAAGAGAGAGAGAAAAATCTTTGAATCCTGCTAAATTAATTGGGAATAACCAGTTTTGAAACTGATTATTTTAAGTAATGATCTTCATATTCGGTGAAGTTCCTTATCCAGGGAATTTATAGGGAATAATTTTTTTTTAAGTTTATTGCTTAATTCATTACATGGAATAAATAGGATGTCACTTTAAGATCATCAGTGCCAAAGTTGGGAGCAAAATACAAAAGTTTAACAAATTTATCAATTTCTGATATGGCTCTTCTTGCCTCTCTAGTTTTTTACCTTAAAAAATGCTCAAGTATCTGACTTGAGATCACTTCCTAATACATACCCAGTCAATTATTGCAGTCAATTATTTGGAAGCTAAGCAGATCAGGCCTGGTTCATACATGTATGAGAGTCTCCAAAAATATATGAGTTACGGGCTAGACTAAGATTTTTAAAAAAACAAACGGGAAAAGCACAGCAAATATTGCTGCCAAAAAACCCTGCATTCATGAAAGCACCAATAGTTAAGTTTGACTTGAGGGAGACTTTACTATGCTATATAAATAAACAGGCTCTTTAATAAGCACATGTGAAGCATGTCATCAAAATATTCAAGTGATTTCTCAGGGGAATAACAAACTACAATGAATTATTACATTAGTTAAGGAATTAACAATCCAGTAGAATACAAAGTTAAATGAAGAGTAAAATGTAAGTTAAACAAAGTAACATGCAAAATATATTAATATTTTAGAATGGAGTTGACCAGGTGAGCTTGATCTAGTGAGTTTCAAAGCTATTTGTAGCCTTAGATTCTTGATTAATTTAATATTTTTGAAACCTAGAGCAATGAGGAGCAAATTGAGACATAATTCCAGAGTGGTCTAGAATAAAGGAGGTGCTTAGGAGGAAGAGAATTTTGGACACTAAACATTTTTTAAATTAAATAAATTAACTGAAGAAATATACTTACAATATTGATAAATATAATGATATTTCAAAGGATTTTTAAAAGAAAAAGCATGGGAATTACATAGTATTGTAAACAGAACAACTTTTAAAACTTAATATTTTGCTTAAAATATTATTATATTGTCTTAAATAATGACTAATATATTTTTGCAAACAAGACAACCAAAATCCATTGCTGTATATCAAATGTAAATGTCTTCTTCCAATGTTGGATTATTCCTGTAGTCTATCCAATGCCCACCACCACCACCACCACCAAAAAAAGCAGCATAATATTTGAAACATTCCAAACATAAGGCTATGGCCAAGAAGAAGATATGCATTTTAACGTATGACATATAATATGATATATGTACATTATACACAGCTGAGAATCATTAAATAGTGGAAGGATATAAATGAATATATTTTAATATGTAGAGATTAAGCCAGTCAGCCAATCATATTAACATTCTATTAATTTCAATTCAAACTGTGGAAATATCAAGGTAAATTCAAGTCAAGTAAGTTAATATCCCAGCTCTTGATCTGCATCTCCAGCAAGGTGATTGCAATGAACGCTTATTAAATATTCTCTGACATATCCACTATGCATGAGAAAAAACACTGTGTCAACCTCATTTAATTTTTCACATTTTTTAAAGCAATTCTTCACTAATTTAGCAGAAAAGGAACTCTAAACACATTATTTCAGAGTTCACATTGCTAATTAATATCAATTTCATTTATTTGTTTATTCCTATAAAAAGGAGTAATGGTTTTGGCTTACTATATTCTGTATTGATTCCTCCATAATCTCTAAAATTTCAGTATTTTACAAATAGAAATAGTAACAGTGACTTTGCCATTGTAATATACCTTTACATTTTATATTTGGAAAGGTTTCCTTTAATTTATCTGCCCAGCCTTGCTTCTTCTTCATGTGAGAAACTTTTGCCTATTGAACAAGAGATAATCTTAGAGAACTGGCAACTCTTTCTTGGATTTACTGACATCTTGTCAAACTGAAAATATATTTTCTTAATATTGTTCAGAATATGGAAAAGAAATTATTGTGAAGCATGGATCTCTTTCAAGTGGGTTAAATGATCAAGCAAATAGTTAAAGTTGGTTCAATTTAAAAAGGAAAAGTAATGCACATTAGTGCAAAAACCATTAGCTTTACATAAATGAAATTCGTCTGTCACTCACAAGAAAAAAGATACTGAGATTATAAATGATAGTTCAGTGAAAATGTTGATTCAATATGAAGCAACTACAAATAATTCCATGTTAGAGATCCTTAAGAAAGGAACTGAAAATAAAATGGCCAACATTATAATCCAATACATATTTTTCATCAACATTGTAACTGCAAACAGTCACTAAACAAGGCAGTTGTAAGGGAAGATTATCTGCATCTGGAATCCTGTGTATAATTCTCATTAACACATTTAAAATGTTTATGATATAAAATACAAAAGGGAGAAGCCAAAATGATACAGGGACTCAAATATAGCTTTGCCAGAAATGTTAGAATTTAGGGTTCTTTAGAAAAAAAAATCAAGTAAGCAGGGAACATGATTATGATATATAAAATTATCATGGCATAGGGGAAACAGATAGGAAGAGGTTTTTCTCCCTTCTCAAAATAACACACAAAAAGTACTTATTCAGACAATATGTAATTAGCCTGTGGAATTGATTACCACAAAATATGATATTAACCACTAATTTTGTTGACTGCTAAGGTCAACAAAATGAGGACACAGATTGTTGGGGGCAATATGCCAACATTGTAAACCACCCAGAGAATGCTGTAAAGCACTATGGGGTGGCATATAAGTCTAAGTGTCATTGCTATTGCTATTTAAAGGTGGACTGGAGTAATTCATAGTAGAATAATTCATAATAGTCCATCAGGGCCAATATTCTTGAACAATCAAGGTTATCTTCAGGTTGGGGAAAGCATGCCTTCAAAACACCAGTTGCAGGGGAAAATGGCAAGAGAGGGAGCTTGTCATATCGTCCTTATGAAACCAGAAACATCTGAATATATCCTAAAAGAAAGAAAATGTTACATTACAATGAAAAAATGACTTATAACCGGTCTTTGCACTTGTGATTGTGGCAACATCCCCACAATCACATGATCAAAATTTGGCTGCTTGGCAACTGGCATGTGTTTACCATGGCTGCAACATCACATGGTCATGTGACCACCATTTGCAACCTTCCCAGCTAGCTTTTGACAAGCAAAGTCAATGGGGGAAGTTGGGTTTGCTTAATGGCCATGTGATTGACGTAACAGCTACAATGATTTGCTTAACAACTGTGGCAAAAAAGATCATAAAATCGAGAATGACTCCCTTAACAACTGCCTTGTTTAGCAATGGCAACTCTGGTCCCGACTGTGATTGTGAGTCAGGGACTACCTGTAATAATCCTGTACCAGCAGAGGAAGATAAAGATAATATAAAATTTTGAAACTAACAGTATCATAAGCAGTAGGGAACACTGCCTTCTGACTAGATTATAGCCCCTCACCCTTTGGATTGTCTTAAAACCAAAAACTATATGCAGTGTAATGGACTAAGCCCACTGAATTTATGACAAATCTTCCTTGGTATTTCCAGAGAAGTTTGTACTAGCTCAGAAGGTCATTTATCATGCTTTAATTTGATTCTGATATTTTAGGATTATTTCCCAATGAATAAATTCAAGAAGACCTAATTACGGTATGAGTTACCATGTCCAGATGTCATTACAATTTTATGTATACCTGACATGGGTTTTTGTTTAATGAAATTTAAAAACACATGGAAATATTGAAAGCACCAGGCAACCTAGCTACCTATTACCTGATAATTACATGATCAGAGTGAGAGCCCTACCATTAAAATTAAGCCCCCCACTCCTAAATCTTCAAATCCATGAGTTATTTTCATTTTCATTTTTATTTTTCAGATAATATTCTGATATATTTTTACTTTTCTATAGCCATAATGATTCAAGAACAACCTTATTCCTATTAGATTTAGACTGAGTTTCATTTTATTTATTTTCCCTTTAGATTCTTTTATGACATTGAATTTGAAGAAATTTAGTCTATATTATCAGGCATTTTTAAAAATTAGATTTCTATGGAATTTGCTCCTTAACTACTTAAAACCAATCAAAATTTCATAGCTTAGGCTACATTCATTTTAAATCAAATTATTCAGATTGCATACATCCACAGTGAAAATTTCCCTCATAACAGAACTCATTTAAATATCTCCACAGATATCCTGTCAATAAGGACTAGTCTTAGTGCACTCGCTTTCCACATATAATATACTTAGTAATCTCACCACATTCAGTTCTGGGGGAGGCGGGAATATTTCTTTATATAATATATGTATGAAAGAATAAAATTAGAAAGATTACTTGTTTTTAGATAGCTTGCTATCCTCCTTCCAAAAATAATGGCCTCAGATATAGCCAGAAAATGGTTTAGTTCCTCATCACATTTCATCTATAAATAAATAAATATCAGTTGAGTAAAACTAACCGCATATCTAAACATCAAATAAAATGTCTAAGTTTAGACCAACTGTTGAATTAATGGACATATGGTTCTCTTGACAACAATACAAAAATGCATTGGCTTTTTCAAGGACTTTAAAAAAACTTCCCTGTGTCTTGATTTTCCTAGGTTGTTTCAAGATCAACTGAATGTACCCAATGCCTAGAGGTGTTTAAAACATTTAAAATCATATAGATGAATGTGAAAAACATCTATTTGCAAATGTGAGCATGCCAAAGAGGCTAATAACTGATTGTAGATCCCTGGGAATGAGTCCACATGGGATTTACTGTGTGATGTGGGAAAGGGATATGGACACAGGTTGACTTGGATTTCATAAAAGAACATTTACCTTCAACAATATTCTTGAAAGATTCATCTCCATACCTCTCAAATAAATATTATATTAAGATAGGGTCACTGTAACCTATATTATTCTCAAAAATTGTTTCTATGATGTTTTTTTTAATTGTTTTTCAGGATTTGTTCTGCTTTTGGGTATCAAGAACTATCCAATGTTTCCTTGGAAGTAACCCCCTCTGCTTTAAATGGACTTACTCCATGCATGTTAGAATGCAGTCTCTGGAAATGTCATGGTTAATCTTGTCTGCCTTTCATGCTAAATGGAGGTTAAATGTTTTGCCATTAGGACATTGCTTTCCTCATCAATGAAAGTAGTTGTCTACATTCTGGAGGTTTAAAAAAATGCACAATGAATTCCTTAAGATCCCTGCCACTTCCACCATTTATCTAAAAAGTGGCAAGGCATTTATGAAATCAGTTTCCCTGCCAAGAGATAATATTCAAAATAATTTCAGTTGCACTTCATTTCCCAAGTTTTCTACTCTTTTGAACATGACAATATATTCTGAACATAATTGACTCAAAACTATGCATTTCCAATCATGTTTTCTGATCTTTTTTTTAAAAAGGGAGATGGCACAGATTAGAATTTCTTTAATCTAGATCAATATCCTTTCCTACCAGTTCACCAGCCAAGCCACAAGGATTAAAAAGACTCATTTTTAAAATGCATACACAAATGTATGCACATGCTTAGAGATTCAAAATGCACACATTTAAAACCATGCTGAGGAACTAGAAAATGCTAGAATGGGACAGACAATACGAAGGAGCCAAACTGATGACATGGGTTGTTTTTAAGTTAGCAGTGGGAAAATGTGTGGCTCTTCTTCTCTCCTCCTGACAGCTAGGATATATGCAAATATCTGAAGAAACAAGAAATGCACAGGATAATTGTAACGTTCAATTTGATTTGCAGTTTCTGCTGTAGGTATTCCAATAAAATCATATAGAAGTCTTCTCTGTATCATCCTTTCATTACTTTGAGTTTTTAAAAGAACATGAGTGCAGAAGCAGTTCTCAGATGAAATAAGAATTATTTTGAATCAGTGATAAATTGACAAATTTTCCCACCATTTCTGCCTGTATTTTAATGTTACTGTCTTCCCCATCCTTCCCCAGTAAAAGAGGAAATAAAAGGTTACGCCCAGTACAATACTGAACTTTGCAGTTGCAAAAGAATGGATGCATATACCTCTGCTTAAATTGCTCCTGCTTCTTCTCCTCTTTTGCTGCTCCTGTAAGCAGTTGATTTTCATGTCATTTTTGAACCGTTATCCCAAAGAATCGTCACATGCATCATTCTTGCATTATTTTGAGCATCATGAAATGCTCAAGGTGTTGGCATATGGATGAGCAGAAAATCCAAGGAGCACTCTCTCATTCTTATCTCTAAAGGAACAACAAAAACAAAAAGAGCAATCAAAAGCTTGCTCAGGGACAATTCTGCCAAATGCCTAATCGGCAGGCGAGACATGCTTCCATCGAAAGCATCGCCTTTATGGGATCAGGGCGGTCAATTTCAAAAATTCTGCCAGACTGCGATATGCGGTGAGTTTTTCTCTCTTGTAAGAACATCGCAAGTAAACTCGGTCTTGAACCCAGGATTTTACCCTTCCTCTTCCCACCGCTCCACTCCCACGCCATGTATCTCGAAGCCCCTTTAATGTGTGCTGCACTTGGACGACCTTTCTCTGTCTCCCCCTCCCCAAATGTTTCTCTGTTAGCTCCCCTAAGCTACGGACTTCTGTTTTGAGCACACACGCACTCTCGAGTACCGTTCTCTTATTTCCCTGTCTGAAATGTGAGAAGGACCTGCTATAATTTGGAGGTTAGGTTGCTAAAGACGCCGTTTTTCAATAACAAACGAGGCCAGCAGAGATGGTCAGGGTGCTTCTTTTGTGTACGGTTTACACACTGGCACCTTTTTTTAAAAAAAATATGCCTGAGCTCAAACTCAATTTCACAACCCACATTTGTGTGAAATGCAGGTTTGACATCTGTTTGCCAGAATGTTTTGCACTTAGCCTAACACCCACTATTAAGTGACAAAAATTGTGGCAGGTTATCAAAGCCAGCTGACTGACAGGTGCTCCGCTTAACAAAAAGAGAGACAGCCGCGGGGGTGGAGGTGGGGAAGAGGGACACCATTCAACTACTTGCAAAGCTGAGAAGCTCGCTCCGGTGCTATCCCCTGTTCAGTATTTCCCTGTTTAAGTGGGAAAATGTAAGTGGCAGGCTTGGAATTGTCGCACCCAATTCATTTGGTGAATCGCAACATAAACAAGATTGGAGGCGATTCCAAAGCAAATGGGGCTGCGGACGGTCGTGGCAGGAACTAAATCTTGATAATTTCAGTGGGATCTACTTCCCAAGTGTTGGTTTGGCTGCGATGAAGAGATGAAGAGGAGTTTAAATAATTCCCTTCGTCTGAAGCACCTGTGAAGGTGTATCACGCGGTCCCATAAATCCAGAACTTCCCCCAAGATTCCTGCGCCGAATTCTTCCAATGAAAAATTGGCCTTAATGGCGGTTTATTTTTCCCCAAAATTATGTTTCGGATCAGATTGTCTTTTTCCCTTTTTCGTTTTGAGAGGAAAAATATTAGGTTTTGACATCTAGAAAAAAAACTGTTTAGATGAGTGCAGTTTTGGATCCAAAAGAAGGAGAAAGAAAAAGAGAAGGAGAGGGAGGAGGAAAGAGTTATATAACTTAAGAGCGCAGCTACTCTCAAGTGCCCACTTTGGTTTTTTTTAAAAAAAAGAGTTTGCGGGGAAACGATTTGTCTCGGGATGTCGGAAGGCTTGCTATAGGGCAGAGCGTCAAACAGCAGCGGCTTCCACTTAGAAATTTTGCTGGTGGCGGAGGGAGAAAGCAGCTCCCACCCGAACTTCCCCGACGCCGCCTCCCCGCGGAAATGGAGGAGTCTCCGCCGCGCCGCCGCTCAGGATGGCTCGCAGCGATGGCCGTGCCCTTTGCTACACAAACACACACACACACAGTTGCCAGTTCAAAGTAGCCCTTCAGCAAGCGTGGAGTAGCCCAAGAGGGTCGCTTTGTCCCACCAGGCTCTGGGTTCAGGCAGGGCCGTTCCCAGAGTCGTGCTAGTGTGTGTGCGCACCTGGTACACTGTTAGACACACACCCCCAGGAGCCCCTTATTGCCCCCTCCCGAGGAGAGGCTTTCCGCAATAGACGCAGGCTTGACGGAGCCCCGGCAGACGCTCCCTCCTCCAGCAGGAAGTTGCTGGGTGCAAGGAAGAAGCCGGCGAAGTGCAGCAGAGCGCGCCCTCTTCTCGAAGAAGGGAAGCTGGAGCCTCTCGCTGCGGGACTTTGGCGACGCCAAAGTATTCCGTGTGTGTGTGTGTGTGTGTGGAGAGAGGGATCCTAACTTGCCAGCCCGAACAAAATAGAATAGGAACAACCCGGGAGGTAAAGGAAACCCCGCCGGGGGCGGCCCAAGAAGGTACCCCAGAGAAAAGGCGGGAGACCCACCAGATTCAAGGAAAAACTGGGGAGGGGGCAAGGAAAGGACTGGGTTCCCTTTTCTTCCTTCAAGCGGCGTGGTCCCATCTGCTTTCCAACCGACTACTCGGTCCTATTCGCCGAGACTGAAGGAGAAGGCGGGGGTGGGATGGGGGGACAAGAGTGGAAGTGGCTATTTATTAGACTCCTTGTTTGGTATTGTTCAGTGACACACAAAAGCGCTTCATTATATTCCAGAATTGGAGGGGGGAGTAGGAGGGAGGGAAGCCCTGCTCAGTCGCTGTTGTAGTCTTTGTTTTGTTGTTTTTCCAAGAGAGAAACAATAACTTGAAATTGTCTAGAAAGTCTTTCTCCATTTTTTTTAAATCAATAATAAATTTCATTTCCGAGCTTCTCTCTCTTTCTCTCCCCCCCCCCCCCCCCCGCAGCGCGAGAGTATGTGAGAGGGAGAGAAAGTGAAAGGGGGAGAGAAAGCGAGCAGGAGAGGGTGTGTGGACGAGGGTGTGCGCCGCTGCCCGGGCACTCTCGCTCTTGGCACTATGGTGGCGCAGCCAGCGCTGGCTGGGCGAGCGGAGAGCGACACTGGGCAGAGGTGCGCCCGGCTAGGCGCGGGAAGGTGGCCGAGGCAGCCGGCCTGCCCTGCGGGAGAGGCTGCGCTCCGGAAGGCTGCCCCCCACGGTCACGTGGTCAAAATACAGCCACTTGGCAACTGACTCATATTTATAATGGTTGCAGTGTCCCAGGGTCA
>JANHFL010009766.1:248190-258385 GCA_032468155.1 Oxyrhabdium leporinum | reverse complement strand
CTGGGGGTGGGGGGAGGGACGGGCACCACACGGAGTTTGCAAGGGAGGCGGGCTTCCAACTTTCCGCAAGTGGAAAGAAAGACCTTTCCTAAAGCCGCCGCATCGATTGGAATGCCTGTGGAGAATTGTGACGAATACGAGAGGAGGGGGTCTTCCCCTTTTTTATGATAGGGTTTTTCTTTGTATTCTTCCTTTTTTAGGCTGACCCTCCCTCCTTATCCCCAAAGGCAGCACCACTTCCCCATTTCCCGCTCAGCAGGACAATGAGAAACTGGGCGGTAGCTCCTCCAGCCCCACTCCCCCTTTTCATCTCCACCCCGCATCCTCTCATCCCGCAGCAGAGGGAAGGCGAAGGTGACAGAGGCCAACACCTTCCTGGTTGGGGGTTTTGTGAGTGTCCCCGGAGCCGGTACTTTTTTTTTACTAGAAGCAAATCCACGTAAGAACGCAGAGGAAGACGCTCAGCACGCTAACCGGTTTAGATTCGAGAGAACCCCGGCCTACCAGGCTCGAGGGAAAGTAGCACCCGAACCTCCGTACCTGTCTGTTCGAAGGCGGGCTAATGAGATTCAGCGACCGCTGAGGAAGGCTGCCTGTGGGCCGGTTTCCCCGGGCGCTCAAGACGGTCTTGGCCGTGGAGAGTAAGAGTCAGACACCGATCTCTCTCCCCTCTCTCCTGCTAAATCACAGCCAGGGAATCGCTGACCCAGAGCTAAAGCCGGGTGAGCTTTGCTCTCCAATTGAGCGGAGCGCATCGCTCGAGCTTTCTTGGGCTGCAGAGCTCTGGCGACGCGACCCGACTCTTCCCCCCTCTGCATCTCCTCTTCCTCATTTCCCGGCGAGAAGAAGACGCGGGAAAGCTGTTTCGAGCTTGGCGAAGGGGCCGGGCTTGGAGCTGGTCCTCTTTCCATTCCGGACGCGGACGGCTCAGATCCCTGGCCGGAAGAAGCAAGCCAGTTCGTAAACTCGCTACCACTCCTTCAAGGGCCTGGGTTGCCAGAAAAGCTTGGGAGAAAACGGGAATCCTCTTTGTTTCAGGGGCAAAAGGCGGTTCTTGTGTTCGTTGAGGAAGGGTTGTAAACGAGAGTAAATGGAAGAGAGCCATTTGAGATGCATCTGCTCTAAGGCGAAACAAAGCATGCGGTATCAAGCGGGTCAGAATAATTCGTTTGACTGTGGCGTTGAAAGGAAGCCAGATCTCTTGACTCTTCGACGAGATTTCTCTTTCTAGCTACTAAAGTCCTTCACAAAATAAGAGAAAGAAACAGGCAGGCGGGGGAGAGGAAGGAAGGAAGGAAGGAAGGAAGGAAGGAAGGAAGGAAGGAAGGAAGGAAGGAAGGAAGGAAGGAAGGAAGGAATCCACACAGTCGGATTTTAAATTATTAACGGTTCAATACAGCACGTTAGCAAACAACCAAAATAAACATTCCAGAAGGCTGCAACACTCTGGTCTAAATTTCTTGGAAAGGCAAGCTAGATTGGGCCTATAGTCTGACCTCAGTCGCAGATGTTTTAGGAACTGCCCCCTCAAAAATTGGGTGACAAATAGGACAGGAGCCTTGCTTCACATGAAAATGCTTTCCTACTTTTAAGAGTGAAGTGGCTGGGGTCCAGACCACAGAATCACTTCAGTTATTAGGAATGAGGAGTCCCAGGACAAAACCAGCAGAAATAATTTGAGTAGACAGATTTCTCTGCCCGCTCAAGTATACTTGGAAAATATGCACAGAACAAGGGGAGGTGGAGAAGAAGCATAGAATCACACAAATACAGGCACTCCACCTCTTCCCCCCCACTTCCTTTTCTTTCAAAAGCCCAGAAACCTTTTACAAGTTCCAAATACATTTTTGCAAAACGATGCCAGTAGGAATAAATGGATGTGACTCCGTGCAGGTCCCAATTAAATATTGCATTAATATCATATTTCATTCCTTATTTAAATGCATAAACTGGCAGCCACCTGGGCTCAAGTATTATAGAAGCAGAAGGTGCTAACCTTGTTATAAATAAGTTTAGAAAAAAGTAGTGATTCCTGAGGTAGATAGTACACTGAGTGGTGAAATGCAGAGGGGAAACTATACTGTTCTTAAATAGGATTGTAGAAGGAAGGGAAGATAGCCACTACTTGTGACTACCTATATAGTTTTTCCTGTATGCTTTTAGAAGTTGTTTACCTGTTATTTTACGAAGATCTAAAAATTCTGAAGTCAGCCTTGATATCACAGTTTTGATGTTCCCTCCTGGAACACAGGATTTTGGCTCCTGTGCTAAGCAGATAAATGATAAGTGGCTGTTTATGGGATTCCTTCAAACACTAGGATTTTATGATTCTAAAGGTCCAGAAACAACGCCTAAGCCTTGGAGAGACATTTCCATAAGGTGCTTGAAGAAAGAAATAAGTTCAGATTGGGCCCAGACCCCTTCCTCCTCCCACACCTTTTCAAACTATTTGGAGGGCAGGGAAGAAACAGAAATTGCATGAATAGTTGCAAAGAACAGACTTTGTCAATCCATTGGTGTCCTCTAAATACTTGTACTTCAGCTCCTTTGAGACTCTGGCTTCAGAACAAATGATGAAGAATTACTGGAGTTGCAGTCCAATGCGTATGAAAGACACACGCTTGCCTTCTTGGAAGTTTAGGAATGTTGTTCCAAATAAAGTTCTTACAATCATATTTAAAACCATTGACATTGCAATAGTCATACCATTAACAGCAATACCTTACCTAATAAATATCTAAGCTAGCCCAAGAAGATGAGCATTGTATTTCACACCCAGTTTAAAAAAATGTCATTTGGGGGAATTGGGCTCCACCTTGTAGAGGAAGAGATTGATAAAGCATTAAATGGAGTGCCTGTTAATCGTGCCTTAAATGCGCAGAAACTCCACCTGCAGGATTATTTAGATGTCTTGCCTTGTGTCTGTTTTCTCAAGCAACTATAGGATGCGGCTGCCCAGCTCTAAATTGTGTCAAAGTGATGTTTTAATCTCATAGAAAAGAGTATGAAAAGACAAGATGTAATTTATGGAAGATGCTCCGATGAAAAAAGAGATTGGAGTGAATGATCCTGCGCTCTCTCGTGAACCTCGTGTCATGCCTATATTGAAGCCTGGGTGGTTAATCTAATTTGCAATAACAGGGAAAGCTTGGAAGCGGGAACGCGGCGGGAGGGAGGAGAAAAAGAGTAACGGGGGTTAGCTCACTTCTTCCCTTCTCTTGACGTTCCGCTTATCGAATGCCTCCTGACTCGTCTCTGGAAGTCACCTCTCCGACACGGAGGGGTGTCTTTTTATTTGGGAGGTTAGAGAACAGCTTTTTGATTGCTTTTAACACCACACGTCACTCCTCTGACTTGCCCTGGCCTTGGCTTCCAAAGCGACTCTCTTAATTCAGTTTCATTACAGTGTAAACAGTTGGCATTAATCAAAGCAAAGCAACTCTCTATGTACTTGCATTCACTTTCCTAAACCTTCCTAATCCAGCATTTCATCCCTTCAGTATTTGTGTTTTCCAAGCTCACATCTTGAAATAACCGCAACAATGACAAACCCCCGGAGGTTACAGGGCGTATCATTCACCTCAAAACGCCTTTAAGTTGCGTTGCATTTTCCCGGTCAGAAATGAGCAGCCTTCACCCACCACCTACCCCCACCCCCCTCAGTATGGGAGGGGAAAATGAGCAAGCCGCCTTGGGGAACCGTGGTGGATTTGTTTGTTTTTTAAAGCCTTTCTGGTGATTTCGTCTTATACGCGTATTCCTTTAGCAACACAAAGACGCAAAAATTACAACTCTTGAGTAATGCCTTTTTAAAGGTGCATTCAGACTGTTAATTACAGGGGGTTGTGTCAATGGAACTTTATCAATGAGCCGTTTGATTCTGCTATAATTACCGACGAAATAAGACAAGGATGGATCACAATAAAGAATATTCCTTTCACAAAACAATATTGTGCAGGGGAGCCTCGTTAAGGCATAATGCAAACAGTTTATAAAACGCTCTTCCTGACAAAGCAGGACTCGGGGCAGCTTCCAGCCTTCCTAGGGGAGCCGACTTACCCATGCCCACGAGAAGATTCGAATCCGGGACCAACCCCGGCGAGAAAAGCCCACTTGAGCCCGCCCATTCCTCTTTGGGGCTTCCACGAGCGGGACAGGGCGAGTGCGCAGGAATGCGCCTCTCGAATAGGGGCCGGGTGGGCTGGGCCCATCCAAAGCACTTCTTCAGCAGGGCTTCCGTGGAGCGCCTGAGTTCCAAAGGGAAAAGTGGGGGAGGGGGGGAGGTACAAGGAGAGCCCGCCGCTCTGGCCAAAAGGAACCGCAAATAGATTTTATCTCGTAGGTGAGGCAGGCCTGCCTGCCTGCCTGCCTGCCCTACATATATTTGGCTCCAAATTGGAACATCTGGGGATGTTATGCATACAGAGAGCATTACGGTGGAGAAATAAGTATTCCAACGAGTAAACTGGATTTATTTCTGGAAAACTGTAGGCCGATTAGCGGGCTCCTCTACAACTATTCTCTCATTAATTTTGCATCAGTCCAGCCCAAGTCTTTATAATTTTAATAATTGGTTTAACAGTCAGCATGGACACTCCCCTTATCTGGTTTTGTCTGCTAAAATAGATGAGTGTCAAGAACGTGGTCTCTAGGAAGAGAAAACTGATCCGTACATAACAGTAGGACAGTACGTTATAATAGCATTAATCCGTTTTCTTTCCCTTACTCCTCCCCCCTTTTTTCCATTCCTTATTTCTTTCGAGATATGTGTGTGTATACATGTATGTATACATGTATATACACACACAACATACCCACACTATAGATATATGTGTGTGTGTGTTGGTCTTAGCCCTTTTCTTTTCACTTTGCCTTCTCCATTTTTTAAAAAAAAGGACGGAAGAAAATGAAGCGTTTTCCCCGATGCCTTTTTGGTGGAGAGAAAAAGATCAGGTTAGGAAAGTCTCCTGCATTTCAGCTGCGAGGCAAATTCCCTCAACTGTTTGGGGGGATAAGGAAACAGGCCGGTGGGTGATACGTTTTCAGGGCTCGACAGGTAACCTGGATGAGTTCCCAGGGCAACAGGAGAAAACCAGGCTAACTTTCAGGGGTCTTAGGAGCCGTGAAAAGAGGGACCGGTTGTGGGATAGACTGGTTAGAGCGAAACCAACCAGACCATTCTTTCTTTCACTGTACCTCCTTAGTCCTAAGAGAGCGGCCCGCAGAAACCGTAATATGGTGTGGAGTGGGTGGGTGGAGGAGTTGAAAACGAAAGCATTTTGTGAGTGAAGTTTTAGCTCTTTTCTCTGGCGGGTCTTCCCATTACCCCGCCCCACTCTTTCATTCATAAACCTGGTGGTAACTCTAAACGCGGTTTGAATATTATTGGCGTCTCTTCCCTCAACTGCTCCCTCCGTTCCGTTAACCCAATTACAGAATTCATCAAGAACTGTGTTGAATTATCTCTTTTCCATACAGTATCAGCATTAGCCTAATTAAAAGCTATAATGTCTGATATAATGATTAAATCGTTAGCTCTGCTGTAGGGAAGCGATATTTTGTTTTCCCTTCAATTAGAAGCTGATTGAGGTTTTTCAGAACAGGTCAGCTGTGAAATTTGAATTATATGTGTGAGCACTGTTCACAGGGGTGAGCCCCCACTCGGAAGCTCCAGAGATTCTCCAAACGCTTTCAGCCAGTGAGCTGAAAATCGCAACACACATGCACGCGCGCGCACTCACACAACTCACAGTGCCGTGGGGTGGAGTAGAGGTTAGGGTCTCCGGAGGAACTACGGGAGGAATCGGGCTTGGTTGGTGGAGGAGACAGAGCGGCTTTGCCGTCTAAAGAGATTCTCAAATAGCAAATCGGCCAGCCCGCCTTCACGCTTCTTCAGAGAATGAAAGAAGCGGTGGGTTGGCCCGGTTTCAGTCCTCCATGCCCGTCTCCATCTCCCGACCTTTCCTAAATATTTTAGAGGAACGCTTTTCCTTTCAAATAATTCAAATTGGGATGCCTTCGCGCAAAAAGGAAATGGCGGGTCAGGGGGAAGACGGTCCCCTGGTGAAAAGAACACGGGAAGCTCAGGGAAGCCGCTGCAAAACAGCAGAGGGGAAGCAGGAATCGGGATGGGGGATGCGGGGGCAGATCGCCCAATTGCACGTCCTCGGGCTATTCCCGGCTCCAGGAATCCCGAACTGAAGAGCAGCCACCAGACGGCGATCGCCCTCTGCGCTGGGGAGACCCTCGACGCACCGCACTTGCAGAAGCTTGGGGTCGGTCGTATATTCCGAGGGGGTCTCCCTCTCTCTTCCCTCTACTCGCCTTTTCCTGGTGAGAAACTTGCGGGGATTTGGCAGAATCAGCAAAGCGGACCTTAGTTTTTCAATGAAGAGTTGGGTAAAGTAGGGGAGCAGCGCAGGTTCCAGAGTCAGAAGTAAAGGCATGAGGGAGGGAGGGATTGCGGTCCCTATTTGGTGAAAGCAATTTTGTTGGGATGGCTGTGAAGCTTCCTTTCTGGATTCCGCTCTTGGTTTGCGGAGAACAAAAGTTTTAGTACAGAGTCCAAGTTTGCTTTCTCGAATACTACTTGTCCCTTATAGTCGCTTCCCCCCCCCCCCACACACTCTTTCTGGGCAAAGAGATTTTGCTGCCCCTTGTTATGTACAGTGGCAGATTCGCCTTGAACAGCGCTTCTTGTACTCCAGGTGGAAGTTTCTAAAAGCTTCTGACACTCTGCAGGAAAACCTGTGGAGTTCTTTAGCCCACTGATAAGGCAAGAGATACGGTGTCCTGATGTTTCCAACTCATTTTGTAGATATAATACCAACCCCTGGATCTTCACAGCAAAACAATTTCTAGCTTGCCTTGTGACAAACTGTAACCCATTACTGCACCTACAGTTTCAGAGAGGCCTCTATCCAGTTACCCTGGGAGAATAATCTCGAATTTGGTGACCTGGTTGAATTGATGACTCAGGAGGGCATTCCCATTCCCAGCCCCCAGCCCCCCTCGCCCCTGCTCAGAGGCAGATCCTAGAGTCTCCTTCTCTTTGGGAACTGAGATAGATATCCTCCCTCCGTCTATTTGAAAAGAGTCATTTTCTCCCATTTGTTCACTGGTTTCTGTTATGGGCACAAATGAAAACATTCCTTTTAATATTTATTTTGCAACAGTAATAGGTTTCATGGATTTGAGGTACTTAGGGGGCTGCAATTTATGTTTTTTCTTACCAACCTTTTATAATAATTAGAAGAATAAACACACAAGCGTATGAACCCACCTGGACACTCACTTAGGCCTTTTAGTTGCCATTTTGCTAGTCTCATCAGGTTTTTTTGAGAGGAGTATAAGAAGTTAGTCCCTCTATAAAAAAAACAACTCCTGAACTTTTTTGTATGCATCAAAATCTCTAAAGGAACTTGCAGGATTTGCAGATCTTTCCACTTAGCAACATCTGTGGCCTGGCCAGATCCTAAGCCTCTGGCCTAATCTCACTTTGAGACATATCCACATAGGATCAACTCAGCACCAGCATAATACAGATATGTTCCCCCACCCTCCAGAACAGTTTTGTTTCTTAGCTAGAGATAAAAACTGGAGAATAATGCATTAGCATCAAGAGATCTCTTTCCTCACTTTGTCCAGTGAAGGCATCTTGGGACCGAGCACCACCATGTTTTACCATTGGATGGACAAGAAGAAAAGCTGTCATTCACCTGTCACTTAGCAACAACACATATCTGCAGGTGTAGATTGTTTATACAGGCTTAGTCCCACTTTAGTATAAACTACAAAGCGTGCTAACCCACCATCAATTCAGAATATTACATACTCATAATAATTTCAAAGATTGAACTGAGTTTTCTCACTTAAAACTGAACCGTACATACCAGAAAGCTATTAAATAAATTCCTCAGTCAAGACAAAAAATGATATAGCAATGGATTTTCATATTGCGCAACTAAGCAGCACAGCTCAGGTTTATGGATGTCTACTCAAGAATACACCCTATATATTTTCATACAGTTTTTCAGAATAAGTGCTCACAAAATTGCCTCTTTAAATGGATCAGGATAAACTTTTATATTGTATTCTGTTTCACTTTTTATAGGATTGTTTAATAACTGATCAACTGAGAACATGTAAAATTTCACATTCTGTAAAATGGAAAGAAATGCAATTGCTTGTTTATTTATTTTCTTACTGGAGCTAATAAGTCACCGCAATCCAATAAGACTCTGAGCATGAACAGTATAAGTAACTATTTGTGTTAAATAAACTGGGATTTCCAAAGTAATATGTCTGGAAGTTCAGTTCAAAGCTCCCTCCCTCTCCCCTCTCCTTCCCCCTTCCTTCCTTCCTTCCTTTCTTTCTTTCTTTCTTTCTTTCTTTCTTTCTTTCTTTCTTTCTCTTTCTTTCTTTCTTTCTTTCCCTCCCCCCTTTCCTCCCTCCCCCCTTTTTCTTTCTTTCTCTCTCCCTCCTTCCCTCTCTCCTACCTGCAGAATAAGATAAACAGTGTCTTTTACAGATTATTTCTGATAATTTTCAATTTTAATAATGAAAATTAAAAAACACCAAATAAGTGGGATAATTATTCCACATTGAATGCTAAGCACTTTCCCCTATCAAGTGAGGATCCTGAATGAATGAATGAATGAATTTTTTGCTTAGTCCTTAGTCCTTCTGAAATGGCTACTGTCCATCCTAGCTGACAATGATGAAGGTTGAAATTTGACAATTTGCAAAGACATTAAGTAGGGGAAGATTATTTAGATCTTGTTTCATGAAATGGTATGGGCTCTCCTTTATATTATTTCCATCTGGATCCCCAAATCCTTGAAGATTTCTTCCTTCAGGCTCTCAAGTATACTCAGCAGAACTTTCTCTGAGGGTGCCACAGTTGAACCAAAGAGAAACCTATCTAGAAACCTGCCAGAAATTTCCAAAGTACCGGTAGTTTGGTTTTAGTGCTAACTGCCATGATTGTTCCAACCTGTCTTTAGCTCCTATTCTAAATGTTTTATGATCATGCTACCTTGGACTTCTGGAAGCGGTACACATGTGGAGGATATCAGGTCAGGGTGATCTGCCTCTCTAAAGATGCTCTTTTCCAATGAGATAATTTCCACAGCAGCAAATAGAGAAACTTCGTGGTTCTTCAGAAGTCTTTCATCTGGTGCAAAAGACAATTGCCCAGGAAATATATCCTATTTTCTCTTTGTGTTCAGCCTTCGAAAGTGGAGATAATGTAACAGATGGGCAACATTATATGAGGCCGTGCACATTAAGAAAAGAACTGCATCATAGAAATGTTGCAGAAGAAAATGGATGGATTGGGCACTGGGTGGGTAAACCTTGAGGGTATGTAATGGTGTATTCTGAGGAAAGCCATCTTCTGTGAGGGATATGTATGTTTCATGATATGAAAATTCCCAGCACTGCATATATTGCTCACAGATGGAACCATGTATTTAGGTATATAAAGCAATACATTAGTACTATTGATTTAGTTACAATTATAAATTCACTTCAAAACTGTAAAATATACTTATATCTTGTTGCATCAACCATAATCATAATAATCTGTTGTATTTTAACTACAATACTAACAAATGAGTTACCAATTTAATAGGGTGAAAAAGTTGATAACAGCAACTTTTTGAAAACAGTAATGGAATGCGAAAGGAATTCTCTGACACTCTCTAGTTATATTTTGCTATTACACAACTGCTTATTATTCATTTAGACTGTGTCAAAAGTTCTCAAAAGTCAATAATTGAAGAAAAACAGGAAAATATTTTCAGTAGCAAATGACCAGTGAGATGCAAACACACAGATACAACTTTCATACCTGTTGAAGTGAAATCCTAATAGTGCCATCTTATATTAGCACACCTTGTTTAGATTGCAGGCCTGGAGGGCTATAGCTGAGTCTCTCAAAGCCATAACATTTTTATAAACTACCGGTATTTCATTAACTGCAGAAAATGGAATGACTGTAAACTATAACATTGCAAGAATGCATGTGCTGTCTTGGGGATGTATATCTCTAAATATTGAGTTAGGATATGAGTGCTAGTTTTCTATTATTTAAAATGCTGCTTCTTCAACAAGTGTTCCCTATGAACAGGGATCAAAGAGAGGCAGTAGAACAACACAAGTTTAACATGATGGGGGTGGGGGGGAATCCATT
>JANHFL010009766.1:222984-240723 GCA_032468155.1 Oxyrhabdium leporinum | reverse complement strand
CAGGAGGGAAGGGGTGGGGAGGGGCGACCAATCTGCCCTTTCCCAGCCTTTCTTGCCGACCACAGAAGACCGCCAAGAAGAAAAGAAGAACCGAATTCGGCGCGCGGTAAACGTCGATGATGTATTCCATCATTAGCAGTTAGGTAATCCTCTCTGGCTCTTCTCGAGACAAAGTTCTGCGCCTGAAAGTTGTCCTATCTACTCTAACTTCAAAATTTCCTGTCAGGATGCGATACAGTAGATCTTGTATGGGCCGAAGTTCTTAACGCCCCAAACCACTATCCCCTTTGCAACTTGACTAACCCCCCGGAGTCTTTTTACTCTTCCCTCGGTGTGCCTGACCTGTTTGATCCTTCCAGATTCTCTTTCTCGGCGTTCACTTGGGAGTCCTTCGTTTTCTGACCCTCGCATCCCCCCTTCTGCGATCTCCCCAACTTCAGCTTTTGCTTTTCTTCTACTATTCCTTATCTCCGAGAGCGTCTTTCCCACTCCAAATCAGCGCTATCCTGCCCCAGTCATTAAGTCCACCTTCTTTCCCAAAAGCGCCCGGTGGGGAAGTGCTGCCTTGGAGGAGCTTTGCCTAAGGGGGGTTGACGGCCAGGGAAACAGAGAGTCGCTTTTAGGGCTGCCTACAATCAGCGGTTGATCGATACCTTCGCCAGTTTTGAGGGCATCGCTTCCAACTTCATCAGTTCTTTTTCCCCGACCCACGTCTTCTTCACCAGAGCAGCCCTCATTATCCACTCATTTTTAGGATTCACCTGATTTGCAGTCGATTTCTTAAAACTTTTTAGTACCCTTCCCCAGATTTCGGAGACCTCCCGCCACACCAATCGAGGGAGTAACTACGGAGAGCCCCAAGGGTGTTGCTGCTGACCATCCCCCTCCCTAATCCGCAGAGTAATCAGAGCCAAGGAGAACCCCGGGGGAAATCAGGCAGAAGTCTCTCATGCAGGCCCCGACTTCCCTGGGAGCGAAACACCTCGCCACAGCAAATAAGTGTTGCGGCTGTTTCTTGATACTGAACCCTCCGGTCGCCTCAGCCTACCGAATGGCTGGGCCGGCAATCCCGTGGAAAAGAATCGTTCCCAGGGCCGTCGCAGCTGAGTCTCGACCAGCCACGCACTCCCCGTTTTCCTCCATCACCCCTCCCGTAACTCAGTCTGGGCCTGCCTTCGCTGGTCATCCCCCGCAGTCTGGCCGCGCTCGGTTCCCTCCGGGGTCCCCCCGCCCTCCGTTCCTCTCTTGGGACGCTCCTCCGTGGCTTTTTGGAAGCCCTTCTCCTTTCCCTGAACCGGCCCTCCCCAGAGGAAAGTGGCGAGCCTCTCAGCTCTCCGCGGATGGATGGCGGCTCTCCTTCTTTTGAGCGCCTCAGGCCTGGGGGCGGGAGCGCAAGGGCGGGAGGCAGGACAGGACAGGGCGGCGGTGCGAAAAGTGGAGGGAAAGGGGGATGAGAGTGTTTGCAGAGCGTGGGATTAAGCAAACCGGAGAGGTCTGACCCCGGGATCAGCGGCTAGTCAAACCTATTTACGATCACCCGGCCGCCAGAACCGCTGATGGCTCCCACTGCTGTAAGCGGCTTGCCGGGCAAGAAGTGAAACCGGAGCCCTCTGCTGCGCGCGCAGGGGGACCGAATCTGGGCCAGGCGCTCGGCCACGGCACTCCAGCGCGGGCCCGAAAAATGCCGGCTCTGGCGCGAAGAAGCAGCAGCTGAGCGGCTCGGGTGGCCATTTTGGGAGAAAATCATTGGCGGTTGCGGCTCAGAGGCCGGCCCAATCTTTAGGCGGCGGGATTCTGGTTTCCTCGGACAGAGCCGGGCCGGTACTGCCAATACTCTTGGCAAAACAACTCCTCCCTGAGGGACCGGGCTCCTTTCCGAATACCGTTCACTGTTGACATCCTTGGCAGGGACAATTAAGAGTGAAACCAAGGTTTCCGAAGTTGGATATCTTTACAGACTACCATTTACTGGGCTATTGATTTCAAAGCGAGGAGAAAGGATGGGTGTATCGGGGATGTCAGGCCTTTCGGAATGAGTTGTGTGATTGCATAGACAAGCCCCTGAAGTTTTCCTGGCAGGTTTTCAGAAGTGGCCATTGCCATGGCCATCTTCTTCCTAGAACTGAGAGAGAGTGACTGGCCCAGATCACCTCAGTAACTTCTATGCTTAGTGAGAACTTAATCCTCACAGTCTTCCACTTGTATCTTGAACCACTCCAACAGAGCCATTAAAAAAGAAATCTCACACTTTCTGAGAGAAATGTTTTTTATACAGTATCTTCTTCAAACTTTGAGAACGAAAAGACTATGGTAAAAATGAAGAAACTGGCAGGGATTTGGATGAGAGCTTCCTGTATCTCCTGACCATGCCTCTGCACCTAAAGCTATCCTCAGATCTCTCTGAAAGCTTGCATATAAGAAGCTGTTTTGTCTGACAAAACATCCAGAGATAAATAATATCTTATGAAATTCTGCCATATAATGTTTCCAGGAATATGGGCAGGGTTGGGGAACTCATGGCCTCAAGATGCTGGTGAAGTCTTAACTCCCTTCATTCTTAACCAGTGTCACCAAAAGTAAGTAAAAGTTGGGGGCTGGAGTTGCAATTCCTTCTTCCTACAGTAGGAAGATGCATCCGGCAAATGGGAAGAAAAGAAGCAACACCTACCAACAGCCTTCCGCAACCTGGCATCCTCCAGAGGCACTTAATTACAACTCCCTTTGTTCTAATTCACACCGCCTGGGGATGGTGGGCTTTGTAGTTCATTAAATACGTAGTTCAGAGTGCCAAGTTGGGAAAGATTGCCTTAAGACTGATTGGTGCTGATATAATTGTGGAATAGCATTTTGCAGGCCAGTTACTTATACTCAACTTTTCTACCCCGCTTTCTGGAAGTTTTCCCTACTGCTAACCTTATTTAAAATAGCTAATTTTAAAAGGGGGAGATTACCACAGGTAGCTCCATAGATCTGTGGAAAAGTAATTGATGCACTTGCTTGCACTTGCATTGCTTTCTTGTCTGGGAAAAATCAAAACTAAAAAAAAAAGCACCCAACTCTATCGATTTAATAACAACCACATGAAAAATAAATACCACCACTGAAATTAAGCTGAAGAAACTCACAGATCATGATAATACAGATAATTTCATTGGAGAAGTAAACATATTAGACAAATGAAAGTCCAACCATGGCAACTTTTTACATGGTACCAAAGGCCACCACTGTCTGCAGCAAAAGCACAGTCTGTGGAGACTTGCTGAGGCAATTAAGTCTTTGCCGAAGGATGTGCGAAGGAGGCCTCTTGGGCACTTTCCCCCTTTTCAAGCCAAGCAAACACCATCATTGTTCTTGCCGCCATGTAGGATACGCTATGTCGGCTCTCAATTGTAGGCCCTGCTGGATAGAGGCTGGTGTTGGCAGCTGTTCTTGTGACCCCTTTCCAAGCTTATGCAACACTAGTTGCTTATTTTTAAAAACCATTTAACCACAGCAAAACTGTTTGGGAAAATATAGAATGCACCCCGTACTTTTCAAAACTTTCTGCTTTTTTATGGTGGAACTAAAAAATCAGAAATAGAACATATTCCAATGATATGAATATTAATAACAAAACCTCATATTTCATAATTTTTCCTATGGAAAAAAATATGGTGCTGAGGAACTTCTTTTTTCCTTTCCCATCCATGGTCTGTGCTCAAGAGAGGAAATCTCAATTCAAGGTGTTGGTTGTTCAAATATTACATATATAAATAATGTCCTCGAGCTTCTTTGCAAGAAAAAGACAATTGTAATGGAAGAAAAGTGGGAATAGATTATTAGATGCTAATTTTATATCGTAAGAAGATGGTGAACTCTTGAGAAGCAACAGTGGAGTGGAGTAGACTACTTCAGATGTCTGTGGGGGAGTCTGGGACACCGGGGAGAAACCTTGCAATCTCCTATGCTATTTACAGATAGGGTTCTTTTTTTGTTGTTTTGTTTTATTTTGCTTTGCTTTGCTTTGCTTTGCTTTCTTTTGTTTTTCACATAGCCAAGTATTTAACAACAGCAACAGTGTGACACCAGAACACCCACCTGAAATATAAAAGTGGCACAGTCTATTCTTCCACCTTAGGAAATCTGCCAGCTCATTACAATCTCTCTCTCTATTGTATTTGTTCCAAGTACTTTGAAGTTCTTGTTTACTAGGGTAATTAAATTTAAAGGAAAAATGAAAAATTCCCATTTTAAAGAACCTCTGGAAATAGAAGTGTAGACATATCACATGGGACCAGAAAATGATTTTTTAATTAAAATAGAGATGAATATAGTTAAGTCAGTCATTACCTGTTTAATTCTCATTCTTTAATTCTCTCATCTCTTATTAAGAGATACTTGCAAATAAGGCAACTTAGGCAAATAAGGCAATTATTATCCATTAGAATAACTTGGTTATTTCTTATATGTTTATTTAATATTGGAAGTTTGCAAAATTAAAATATAATGTGAATGTATCTTCACAGGTGAAAATCCTTTTAGCAAAATATATGACATCCACAGCAATTTTTCATCTAATAG
This sequence comes from Oxyrhabdium leporinum, assembly GCA_032468155.1. Classification (NCBI taxonomy): domain Eukaryota; kingdom Metazoa; phylum Chordata; class Lepidosauria; order Squamata; family Cyclocoridae; genus Oxyrhabdium; species Oxyrhabdium leporinum. Next base: position 236,163 of record JANHFL010009766.1, on the reverse strand, counting down.
AAATAGAATCTCAGGAGAGACCCGATTACACATATGTAAAGGAAACCGATGTAAAAACTTTTATCAAGTGATTTAAAGAATATTTTGTGTGTGTGTGTGTGTGTGTGTGTGTGTATGCAGGAAAAGGAACCAGAACAAGCAGCTCTAATGCATCTCTGATTTTCATAATAATACTGAGTACACAGACATTCTATGGTTCCCTTGAGGGCTGACCAATATACTGCAGGTCTGAAACTAAAATACAAAATTGTGAAGGGCAGTGACAGTTGGGATGGGGAGCCTGGGAGGAAAGATGTGTTGCCTTTAATTACATACAAACACCTTTCCTAAAGCAGCCTGGCAGGACCATTAAGTCTCTTTTCTTCCCTTATCCAAATCCTCACAGCCTCAGGATAAATCCCTTTCTGAAAAAAAATGGGAAAGGGGACAAAGCACAACAATGAACAGCCAAAGTTGTTCCCAAGACCTTGAGAAGAGGAGGAGATTGGCTGGTATAATGCCAAAGCCACAGGTGAGTAATTATTGTCTTGTACCAGAGATATCTCATTAACTTGGCTAAATAAAACAGGTATATAAAGGATTACTAAATACAGTTTGGAAGCTGTTACTAAAAATCACTTAATGCCCAGAGGCATTTTGATGTTCATTTGATGTTTATTTATTCATTAAATCAATTTATTACCTTCCCTGTTCACAAAGTAAAATGTTCAGTCTATCAGTTAAATCAAGAATTGCTGCTAAAAGAAAATACGTGTATATAGATACATCATAGATCAGTCCCTGGTTGAATTATTACAGATAGTAATTAGTATAAAAAATTCTGTGATTAGATTTGGTGGTTACTAACTTCAAAAACTCAAATACTAGTCCTTTCTATAATAATTGGTATTCCCAAATTTGGTCTTAATATTAAAGTAAACAATGGTACAAATTAAAAGGCTACTATCCTTAGAGTTACTGCTCCCTATTATACTGTAGAGCAAACTATAATCCAACTTCAGGCCTCGGGAATTTTTAGGAGAAATTTAGTGCATTCCTCCTGTTTTTGTACAATACAGTATACAAAGAAACTCCTAACAAGTCAGCGTTATTATTAGAACTTGAGAAGGAGAATGTAAGGTTGTTACATATTTGCAGAGTTTGTAGCAGTATCTCATTTAATTCAAACACCAAAAAATAACTTGAATGTGCGATTAGTCATCAACATTCTAAACACCTTAAAAGGATCTTTAACTTTATTAACTATATCAACATAAACTATACAGCAACTTTTAGTCCAAACAGTGCTTACACTTGATGGAAGTTATGTGGTGGATATAAGTAGCGCTTTGTGATTGGCACTAAATGCATGAATATCAAAAATTATGTTTCCTATGTGACCTTAAAATTATTCCTTTCAAAGGCGGCTTTAATTGCTCTATTGATTTCAATGGGATTTCAAGGCTTGATAACCCTATGAATTGAGAAATCTTTTAAAGTATGAAAAAATACAAATTCAGATTATTCAACACCTCATATCTCAAAGTACCTGAAGATTTAACAATGGCTGGGGAGGAGACTGTATCTATTACATTATTAAATCAGTGATAGCTTAATGTTTATCATTCTGATATAGTTTTCAATGATTGTGAACTTACCCCTTTTATTACAAGATAGAAGTGCACAATTTAGTACATCTGAGTTCAATGGGAAGATGCAGTTATACCTGATTAGAGAACAGAAATCTGCCGCATGCTGACTCAGACCATTAATCCCCTGAGCACTGTAGAGTCTGTGTTTAAAATAAAAATATAGTTTGATTCTATCTACAAATGCCAAAACTGAAATGTGAGTTTGATATATATATAATTTGTTCATCAGGTGAAAAGAAAAGAATGTGTCTGATAGATTTAGATCAGGGTTTTTTTAATTGTTTGGGAGCTAAATTATAAGCCTAGATGAATACTTTGATTTAAAAAGAACTATAAATATTTTAAGGGAAGTATTCAGCATAGACATAATTGAGTTTAAGCTGATTTAAGATACTAGTTTGTGATTAGGTTACAAAACTAGCGCATGCAAACCCCAGTTTCAAATCTACAGTTAACCATGAAATTCATTGGACCAGTTAATCATTATCTCTTCATCTAATCTAACTAATAGGAGTGTTATTAGTATAAAATGGAGAAAAACTAACTTGACTTTGAAAGAGTAGTCACAAGTCTATTAAATAAGACAATAGCTCTTCATTTCAAGAAACTGTAGTGATTATGACAACTGTAATTCAGAACTTCTATACTGTAATATCATCTAAACAGATCATAAGACTTAGTATAAAATGTATTCTTTTATCAAATACTGTCTAGGACTTAAACATTAAGACAGTTAACAGCATGTATAAAGGAATGTCAACAGTATGGCATAAAATTGTTATAGTAAGCATGGATAATTTTTTTGAAAAAGCTCTGGAAAGATATTGTGGGATGAATCTTATTGGATCTCTTTATCACACAGAATTTCTTTTAAATCCATTTTAGCAAATCAACAAGAATTAACTATGACTATCATTTGCAAGAAACATTAAATTCTCTTGAAATTAGAATAGAATAGAATTTTTTTATTGGCCAAGTGTGATTGGAATGTGTCTCTGGTGCATAAGCTCTCAGTGTACATACAAGCAACAAGTGATAAATCATGATCATAATCATAATACAATCATAAATCATATAATAATACAATCATCAGTCATAAGATACAACACTCAGTGATAGTCATAAGATACTAAATAAAAGCAAGCAACATAAATAATAAGATACAAACAACAAAGTAAGATGCTAAAGTAGTAGGTATTAGGAAAAATGAGAAGGGTAATAGTAATACAGCTCTACTACAGGGTTTGATATCCTAGGGCAGTGATGGTGAACCTTTTGGACACCAAGTGCCCAAAGCGCAAGCGCACATGCCCAAAATGCAAGGTGTACCCCCACACACGCGTGCATGCTCCATACATACACCCCGCCCGTGCTCATGGACACCCCCCCACACGCACGCATGCACGGTGGAGCTGAGCTGGGATGAGGGCGCACGTGCCCACAAAGAGGGCTCTGTATGCCACCTGTGGCACGCGTGCCATAGGTTCTCCACCACTACCCTAGGGCATAAGACAGTGTTTTGTGAATTAGTTGTTTAGCAGAGTGATTGCATGGGGGGGGGGGAACTGTCTTTGTGTCTAATTGTTTTGGCATGCAGGGAAGAAGTTGATGGTGAGGAAGTTGAAACAGTTTATGACCAGGATGTGAGCAGTCTGTAGATATTTTCACAGTCCTCTTTCTGGCTCGTATAGGTCCTCAGTGGAAGGCAGGCTGGTTGCAACATTTTTTTTTCTGCAGTCCTAACTACCCATTGAAATCTCTCTCTGCCCTGTTTGATTATTGTGCCAAACCAGACAGTTATAGAGGTACAATGACAGATTCAACAATTCCTCTGTAGACATATATCAGCAGCTTCTTGGGCAGTCTGAGCTTTCTGAGATGGTGCAGGAAGAACATTCTTTATTGTGCTTTTTTAATGATGTTTTTGATGTTAGGTGTCCATTTCAAGTCCTCGGAAATTATAGAACCCAAAAACTTGAAGGTCTCTACTCTCTGATACTGTGTTGTCTAATATTGTAAAAGTTGGTAGAAAAGGAGGTCATCTCCTAAAATCTACTATCATCTCTACAGTTTGAGTATGTTCAGTTGAAGATTGTTATGGCCACAACACAGGGCCAGTTGTTCATCTTCCTATCTGTATGCAGATTCATCATCATCTCGAATGAAATGAAAGACTGTTATATAATCTGCAAACTTCAGTATTTTAACTGAAGGATCCTTTGAGGTGCAGTTATTGGTATAGAGAGAAAAGAGTAATGGAGAGAACACACAGCCCTGGGGGGCACTTGTGCTAATTGTAATTTTGCCTAGCTTGCCTTGCCTTTGCCTTGCCAATGTGATTTTGCCTAGTTTCACCTGCTGCTTCCTATATGTTAGAAAGCTTATAATCCACTTACAAGTGTGATCAGGCACAGCTAGTTGAATCAGTTTAGTGAGAATAATTTCTGGAATGATGGTATTAAATGCAGAGCTGAAGTCTACAAAAAGGAACTTTGCATAAATCATTGGAGATTTAAGATATTGAAAGATGTAGTGCAGTGCCATATTAACAGCATCATCTGCTGATCTATTTGTTTGGTAGGCAAATTAGAAGGGGTATAACAGTGGACGTGAGGTTTATATGCCATATAAATTATAATATTTTCAGACTATCAGCATGACTGTAAACAAAATAGTCCAATACTCTATGCATCCCCACATAGGCTTTTTCATGAAGTGATCAAGTGCTCTTAGCTTTTCCATCAGCTTTTTATTCAATTATCAGTGAGATTAGTAATGCTATTTTATAGGTATCTTCTTAAAAGTCAGTGTTACATTTACTCTCAGGTGAGTGAATATATGATCCCACTTTAATAGTTATTTAATAGAATTTTCAGATTGTACACACAAACAAGAATGAGAGTGCCATGGAATTCAGTGAGACTTTCTACCTTTCTAACACAAATATATGATAATGAAGGTGATTTGCAGAGCTGAAGTTATGCTCCCCACTTTCTCACTGCCCAGAAATGCTAGAGGTTGTGATCTCCACACCAAGAGTTAGTGGGTTTTTATTTGTAATTAATTTGTAATTAATTTGTTCAGACTAAAAGTTCCTAACTATATAGGTAATTCATATCACCTCCCTCACATACAACTTTTAGGAAGGGCAAAACTGAATGATTGAACAAACAAGTGAAAGCAATTCATTTATTTTCACTTATGGCTGATGTCCTGTTTTCAGCCTTGTGGAAACTTCCAAAGAACTCCCCCTCCCAATAAGCCTTCCCCAACCTGTTGCTACCATGCTGCGCTGCAAGTGTCAGACAATGAACAGAAACTACATTTTTCAGAACACAGTAATGAATGAAATGTGAGAGAATCTGAAGTAGAGAAATCATTTGATAGTGAACTTTGATTTTCTCATTATGCTTGGATATTTCCTATTTGTTAAAATGAAGGAATGTCAGTACCATCCCTTTCTATTATCTCCTTTATGATTCCAGAGAGGGTGAACATAGTTTTCTGTAGTCAGGATGAGCACAGGTTACCACACATAGAGAGTAGGTGGAGCAGAATGCTGTGTGAATGAAACAAGTATAGCTCTGGGCATCATGTTGCACAATGTGATGAAAGGAACTGAATGCAACATAAGTAACAAAACCCAGCTCTCTCAAGATCCTACACAGATATCCTAGATCAAAATTCTAGGCATTTTGAAAGATGCCAGTTCCTCCTTACTTCTTCAAATTCTTTGGTATTTACCCCAAATCCTTCTTCTTTGGTCTTTGAGTAAAAAAAGATATTTCTTTGCTCTTCTGCTTAATCCAGAATATCAGAAGCCAACACTGCTTCCATTATATTGCATTCTGCACTCACACATGCAGAAAAGTAATCACCACTTTTTAAATAGATACTATCATCATTTTTTCTATTCATAAGATTCCAGAAGCCACATTTTCAGTGTCTACCTAAAGAAGGAGTGTCAAACTCAAGGCCCAGGGGCTGGATCCAGCCCACGGGGTGCTTAGATCAGGCCCACGGGGCCACTCTGGAAACAGTGAAGGACCAGCCTGCGTTGCCTCTGCCCATTTTCACTGTCAGAGGTTGCAGAGCAAAAATGGAGCTTGGGAGCCCATTTTCGTTGGCAGAACGCTCAGGCCATCACCGGCGCCCCCTCCCCCACTGACATAAGTGACGTTGACCTGGCCACACCCACCACACCACACCCACCCTGCCCCCCCAAGGTCAAACACAACCCTGATGCGTCCCTCAATGAAATCGAGTTTGACACCCCTGATCTAAAGTAAAGCTATTCACCAGGATGCACTACCATAAAAATAACTTTGATAATTTTACAGGTCTTTGGTAGAGCCTCTTGTTCTCTAAATTTCAGAAGTCTGGGGCTGCAACTGCCATAACTTTCATTCATTTTGGCTAGAACTCCAGGAAATGAAAAACCTTTGAGCAATACTTCCTAATAATTCTATCTTTTAGTTCTTATAATTTAGATCTCAAATAATTTTCTGGTCATTGATCACATAATTAATACAACTAGTAATAGATTCGAAGTACCATCCAGAATTTAATGTTAAGATTTTGGTTCTGAGCATAATTTCTTTCTTCATTAGAGCAAAAATGAGAGGCTCCTAATTTCTCAGTTAGATTTCCAATATTGCTGTGATGCATTTGAGAACCCATCCCCCACCCAAAAAATAATCAGTTTATGATAATAGTGTGGGTTACAGGAGAAAATGGAGTGGCTGACCAGAAACCATGAAAACCTGATTGAAACAAATATTCCTTTCCTACTTCCTTCATACCAATGGAAATACAAATAAACACATACCATTTAAAATTAAACAGCATTTCAGCCTGAACAGTGAGAATTATTCTTGAGAATTCTGCAAAGATGTTAATTTTCTAAACTGAAATGTTTCTCAAGAAGACTTTCCAAATCCCCCAGTTTGGAGCAGGTTTTAAACAAAGATTATGCCCTTTCCCCACAAAACTATGGGCTGCTGAGGGGTGTGTGTGTGTATGTGTGTGTGTGTGTGTGTGTGTGTGTATTTATTGGGGCAAGTATTCCTGATACATAATGCTCCACTCGTCTTTCAAAAAATTGCCTTGGGTAAAGGTACACAAATAGCTCATATTATTAAATCGTATCAACACTGAGGTTGCAGTCTGAGCTCAAGAAAATCTTTTGGAGAGCCATGCCGTTGTTTAAAATGGTTTGGAGATGATGCCAACCTCATAACTCCCTTGCTGCTCTCTGTCTTCCAAATTAACTGATATATATTTCCTGTGTATAAGTTGAATCTATTTGTAGGCTTTTATCATTGAGTCAGTGGCCAAGGGCATATTGCTTATATGTAATAAACTAAAAGAACAGAAATTTCAAATAGAAGCAATGGTGTGAAAAGCAAAAGCTATAGAGATTAAGTATTTGGGGGGAAAAGAAAGGAAAAAAATTAAAATAAATATGTGAAAAAATGTTACCATTTGGGGAAGAAGTAACTTTACCCTACCCAATCCCATAAACCATTCCTAACCAGCTCTCTTCTCTAGTTGCCATAGCATTTGGCAGAAAAAGTATGACACAATTATTGCAAAGTACTAAGATCACTACTCCTCGTAAGCCCTCAATCACACAATAGAAATGTTGAAAAACTGAATCTCCGTATTTCTTGGAGGCAGCTGATTTGTGAAAAGAGAAAGGGTGGGTGGGATGGCAATAACCTCCAAATTTAAACTGTACCTGTTTTCTTTTACATGGATGTGAAAAAACACTTAAGTTTTAAAAACTGAAAAGTCACATGAAAATGATTTTATATAGCCAACCCACATCTTTTTCTTCTTAGATATTGCTGAATACCCAATTTGGCTGAATACCCAAGTTTGGCCATTTTATCCATCCTCAGCTCTCTCTGTTCTACCCTTCACACTCAACCCCTCCCTCCAATTAGATTATGATTGCTGTACTATCTTAAATGCACAATTTAAAGGGAATTCCCCATTACTTCAATTATTTGTTTCTTATCAACTGATGTTACACTACAAGGATTTGCATTGAAAGGACACAAAGAAGGAGCAAGCCATGGCACATTGCCAAATAAAAGAGTAATGTTCTGGTGAATTTAGCCTAAATAATTTACTGCTATATAAAAGTGGAAAAGTGGAAGGTGAACCCTTTGACCAATAAATCTCTTTTGCATGTGAAGGCCTTATCTTGTCCCCTACAATATATTCCACACGAGGAAGTCATCATCATTGGCTCTAGTTTGTTATTTGTAAACCTTGATCTTCTGCACTCGGTGTCCTAAATATGGATAATTAGCATCAGTTTATCACGCCTCTGCATATTTTCTCTTCTCTCCAAACATGCATGCTTCTATTGGCTGCCATGCTGTCACAGAAGATTATGGAGACAGATTGCAGAGAATGAATGTGCTAAACGAGATTAGGAAGGAATAGAAATAGCAACTTGGCCAATAAATTCCTCGTGAGAGCCTTATCATACAATTACACGTTGACTTGTTTCACACTCTCCCAGCCTCTTAATCCAATGCGCCCACCAAGAATAAAATTTCACTAATTTCTGAATTACTGCATATCCTCCTGCCTTGTCACTGAAAATAGTTGGAAGAAGCAAACCAACAAAAAAAATAGAGCATCCAAGTTCCAAGGGATGCAAGATGGGTTGTGGTGGTGATGGTGATGGGGAGGCAGTGGTGGAAGTAGGAGGGAAATCTTTATTTGTTAGAGGAGGGCGAGAGAAAATGAAACAGTTCCTTTGTAGGTTGGAATGAATGGGAGGGCACGATTTGGCTACTAGAGTTTCAGGTGGCGAGATTCATAGTTGGAATGCTCCTTAGCTTCAAAGTAAAGCTTATCCCTTTACATCCAAACTTCAACGCAACATTTCCTTAGCTGCTTTTGGAATACATGTACCAACTCGTTAAATCTCACAGCGGGATTTTTTTCCCCGCGTGGAATCAGCATTAAAAGTGTAAAGCGTCGCCCTTCACAAGCCAAACTTGGAGCGCGGGCCTTTCGTTCGCCAGTCGTTAAACAGAACGTGTCTAGACGGGCAGGTTTACTCGGGGGTAGTTTCTTCCAGCTTTTAACAACTTGGACGGATGGGGAGGGGGATACAGAGTTGTCTGCGGGACGGGTCTTTCAGTCCCGTCAGCGGTCGGAAGCCAAGCGCAGTGGGAAGCAAGGGGCCTCTGCCTGGGAAGAGGCAGGTGCGGCCGGAGGATGGAGGCTGAGTCAGGTGCGGAAGACGGCTTCGGTCGTGGCCTCATTAAGAACCAGGAACAAAGGAAACTTTGCCGAGCGGCTGAGTGGCGCTGGCGACTGCCGAGTGCTTCTCCGGCCGGGAAAAGTTCGGTCACAGGGACCAGATTTAGACGATCAAGCGCCAAGTGGGACAACTGGCTGGTGCGACTAATCACCGTTTTCAGGATGAAAAGATAACGCGGGTTTTTATTTATCCTTTTTTTAATTACGGGGAGATCGTTCTAAGCTCCTCTGAACTTTGCGAAAGTAGATTTTTCCACGCAATAAAGAGCGTAGGATAGGGAATAGCGGTAAAGCAGAGGCGCGCTATAAAGGAAGCGGGCTCCGCCCTGCACGACCGAAAAGGCGGACTCTAACGCCCCTTCAGCATGGGGCGCAAGCCCGTGAAACCGGCCTGGGCCTCCTCACTTGTCTCTAGACCAACCCCACGAAGTGTCGCAGGGGCAGGCGCCTTCTGCACGAGGTCCAGAACAGAATTCTTCTACTTGCTTGGGATTACAGCTCCCCGAATGCCTATCTTGAGTGGCTGGGAATTTTGAAAGGTGTAGTCCCCGCACATCTAAAGGAGGCCGCGGAAAAAGCGGTGGGGAAAGGGGACGTTTGAAAAAGGCCGGGCCAAAGCGCCGGCGCTCACTCTTTATCCCAGCCAAGGGAGCCCGCTGGGCCTCAACTCCCCAGGGCCGCTCCTGCCCTGTCCTGGGGGCACCCAAAGGCTTCAACTCAGCTGCACCGTGACGCGCCATCACCCCGTCGGGCCCCAAATCCCAGCAGCCACGCTTAATCGTCCGGTCTCAGATCTAGCTCTGCAGCAACCCGCTTTGCCCGCAAAGGCTGCCGGGTACATGCAAATACCTCGCCCAAAGGAGCGATCGTGCGGGCCCTTTTTGATGCCACAAAGTTTCTAGAACGAGTTAAGTTTTCCACGCAAATAAGAGATTCGGGCTGAAAGGCAGGTTGGTGTTACAGCCTTCAACTTTATTGGCCTAGTGTCATTTCCTAGAAGGTAAATTAATTATTTCCCAGAGGCCTGACGATGTCGAACCTAAGAACTCTTGACATAAAACCTGAGTGTAAACATCGTCCTTAGGAATCAATCAGGACGCCACTAAGTCAAAGCTGTCTCGAAATGTGCCACGATCCCGCCTAGTTTTCTGTGGAATCGGCGAGTAGGAAATCACGGAAGGCGAACACCTTTCACTCTGGCGCCCTGCAAGCCAAATGGAAACACTCCCACCCCCACCCCAAAATCCTCGGATTTTCGCGGACCGCTGAGGCAACACTTCACCAGGTATTTCTAGGGCCTGGTGGTGAAGAAAAAAGAGACGAAGAATCCCTCGTACCGTTGCCTCCTGTGCCACAGTTACATATTTCCCAAGTCTTTGTCCTCTTCGGTGGCCGCCTTTCTCATGCAACTCGGCTCTAACAAAAGAAGGACTTGGGAACCCCCTCCCAATTCTCTCTGAGCTTGGGGGCATCTCGCTTGCACCGAACCCCGGTGGGATAAAAGGAAAAAATATGTTGGGTTGCAAATATGGCCAAATTTTATCCAGGGTTGAGATCTCAACTGATGTTGCTCCGCGCCGCCGCCCCCCACCTGTTTTCCCCCCCCTTTCCTTTCCGGTGCAATTTCCAAACACAGTTTTGAAATATTGTAGTACCATCGGTCCTAATCAGATACTCTGCAAAAATAAACTGGTCGCAAGTCATACTTTTGCTGTTTAAAGGGAGCAAGCTATTTTTCTTCAGAGTTGCTTATAATATTGAGGCTACCTTTCTTAATCAAGCACAACAGGCACGCTCTCTCTCTCGCTCTCTCTCTCACACACACACACACAAATACTCTGCCCAGCCGACACTCAAAGAAGAGCCTCCGCTGCTTGCTGGATTGGCAGATGAGAAATAGATAGCTGGATGGTTAATCCGGCCGAGCAGCCTCCCGAGTTTCGCCCCTAATCTGGGAACAAACGGCCAACCTCTGCGACTGGCATTTTCGCTTTTCTTTTCTCAGGGCGGGGGACGCGTCCCCGCTTGTGTGGAGCGATTGTGCGGGGCTCTGTTGGAATTTGGCAGCGCCGGGCCTTGGAGAGGCGCCCCATGCTGACTCTCATTCAACCGGCCGGTCCTCCGCGAGCCTTGGAAGTTTCCCTCGGCCGGGCGCTCAATGGCTTCACAAAGCTGATTACAAGCTTCAGCGCATTCCTGAAGGAGCCAGAAGCGACGCAGGTGCAAACGAGCCGAGGGAGCCCCTTCGCCCGACCGCCGAGAGGGACGAGCTGGGAAAGGAAGGCCTGGACCACACAGAGCCGAGGCCGGCCTGCCTGCCTTGGGAACGGGGGGTGGGGGGTCATTAGCCGCTCCTTTCAGCGGGGATCCAGAAAGCGCCGCAGCGCAAGTAGAGGCCCTGGGAGAGAGCCCAGCAAGAGCTTTGCGGGGGGAGCTCGCTTGGCAAGCGGGAAAGAGCGCCCCCCTCCCGCACCGGATGGGCCCTCTCTTGGGAAGGAGCCCAAGGCCCAGCGTCTGACTCTCGCCAGCTCCTGGGCGGCAGCCAATTCGCATCTCCAGCGGCAACGCCTGCCAAAGCACTTTTCCTCCCCCGTCACTGGAGTGGTTCGATTTTTTCCCTTCTGTTTTGAACTTCCACGGCAGCAATTTAAAACAGGAGGAGGGTTGGGAGGAGAGAATTGCTTGACACGGAGAGAACCGTGAGCGCTTGTGTGCCCCATCCCCTCCCGCACTCCCTCGAAGCCCCACGAGCTTCCAAGACTTCGGTTCATCTCCGCGGAGGAAGAAAGGCCGGACAATTGTTTGCCGACACAGTGGGGGCCGCTCCCCAACTGGGCTTGTTCTCCCCTCTTTCTCGGCGGGGCAAAGGAGGAGGGGCGGTGAGTGGAAGCCTTAAAAATTCCTCGGGGTCGAGCGCGCGTCCTTCCCATCCCATCCCCTCCCAACAGGACACTTTCGCTCCTACTTAATAATGACTGCCTCCCTCCTAACAGTAAGGGGGTGAGGTGGGGGGCTGGTTCTTTCCCGTCAGGAACAGCGCAGTGGAAGCAACTACGGGGCCTTCTGAGGAGTCATCTAAAAGTTCCTCCTTCCTTCCCTGAACAAGAGATTCGACAACATCCCCAAGGCCTTGGACCCTTTGGGCCGCCCGTCTTTGCCTTTTGCCCGGGAAAAAGCTTGGAGTGCTCTCCCCGCCCGCCCCCAGCATCCCCTGAGCCACCCTTGCTGGCTCAGAAACGTCTGGCCAGGATCTGTCCCCGAGAACGGTTGACTGGCAGGCAAGGTGCAGCTTTCGGATGTTCTTTTGTCTGATAACAAATTCAAGTTAATGCGATCTTTATATAAAGCTAACAGCGGATAATTGTCTATTTTCTCGCCAACAATCTCCATCACAATCACTTATCTGGAAACCTGCGGTTGCATTAATCGTTATCGAGATAAGCGCCTCTCGAACGATCAGTAAACACTGGAAAATAAATTAAATCCGTTCTAGAATTGTTCGGTTCCCTCCGTATTCTTCACCCCGCAGTAGGGAGCAACAAAAACCGAGAGGGCAAGGAACGGATGAGGGGGCCTGTAACCAACGGCTGTCTAGAAAGGGAACGCCAGCTTAGCCCCCATCCCAGGCAGAGGCTACCAGTTGGACTCCGCGCCTCTCCAAAGCGGTCTATCGCAACCAGGCCAAGGCTATCTGGAGGCGACCCCTTTGGGGGGAGGGGGGGTTTAGTCTCAACGGAAGCAGCTATGTGATCATCCAGAATGTCAGTCCCAGGTAACTTCAGGCCAAGCGTACCCATTTTTCTTTTCAGCGTCGCTCACTCCCCAGAGTAGGGAGGGGTCTGTTTTGCGGGATTGCGCAATCCAGACCACTCTTTCAAAAAGCGATCCTATAGATCTCCGCGTTGCTCTCCTGGAGAGAACGAGGCCCGCTTCTGAAGGAACGCGGAGTGCGGTCTAGGAAGCCACAGTCTGGCGATTAATCTAAACACCGCTTTTCGCGAGCTCAACAGGTTCATCCGAGGGCGGTCCCTTGGCAAGCTCCAGTGCATGCCGGCAGGAGACCTTCGGAAGCCAAACTGGTGGCTCCAGCCATTCTGCCTCGAAGCGGAGATTCAGCAGTGGGCAGAATTTAGCCTGCCCCGCGCCGAAGGGAAAGAGGCTTGGAACTTATACGAATCCAGCGTATCAGATGGAGACGAAGTCGGAGTGTTAGAGACGGAAGAATCTCCTGACCTTATCGGGAAAGATGAGGACCCAATGG
>JANHFL010009766.1:201346-212867 GCA_032468155.1 Oxyrhabdium leporinum | reverse complement strand
TAAGGTTCCTTCCTGCTCCATTTTTAAACAGTTTCTTTTAAGAAGTGGAGAATAACTTTTAATGTCTGTAGATAGAACTGAGCACACCCTAAAGACAGTGTAAATGAAGAATAAACCTGCTTGGTCTCAACAGCTGAAGGGAACAGATTTTTATTTTGTTTCATTTCATTTTGCTTTTTCCCCCACATAGCATTCAAAAACTGTCCTTATCCCTTTACCACATCATCATTCCATTCAATGTATTTATCCAGTCATGGTAAAGAGTTATTCCAACCCTATAACTGGTACTTCCTTATTTCGTTGTTATGAAATAGGCTGTCATTATTCTCACTGCTTACTGGGAAAATTGAGGCTGAGATAGTTGGGAGGAAAAAAACCATGCAGTGAAAAGCAGGGATTTGAAATAAACATTCTGACCTGGAACTTAGCACAGTAGCTGGTAGGCAAGGCCAGAATATAATTTTCTTAAAGACTTTTTACTGTTCTGCTTCTTGTACAATAAATGCAGTGAAACACGTTGCAATGGGTGCAGTAAGCTGGAAGCCAAAGCTAACCAACGTATTCCAAAAGTACTTTCTGAACAGAAGTATTTATAATCAAAATGTCGTTCTTTCATGAGAATACAAACACTGCAACACCGCCACAAAGGACTGTGTGGGAAAAATACTATGCATTGTATTATGTGATTCATTTTCTTTCTATTTTTACCTTAATTCTGTCTAATTACTGTATTGTGATCGAAGTCTGCAATCTTAAATTAACTATCAACTAAACTTTTGAAGTACCCTACAAATGCAAGATAATGATGAAATTTAAATTACTACAAGTTATTGTGTAATGTCTACACAGTGGCAAAGCAAACCTTTAGGTTTTCTATTCACATCTCATTAAGGCTTTGTTTCTCTCTTTGAAACCTGAAGAGGAACACAATTCTAAAGGATCAGAATGATTCAGAAAATATAAAGCACTTTTTGGCTGAAATCTGACATATGCAGGACACCCAAAAAACATGGGTGCGGGCCCTAGATTACCTAAAAATGCTGTAAAGTATTAAAAACATGAGCAATCTTAAAATCACGTATGAGTAGAATAACATTTCATTTTTGTCCTGGCACAACTGACTTTTGGCCTAGGTTTGCCTAATTTGGGAGTGTCCTCCTAGCAGAGCACCCAGAACTGAATGTAAAGACCCTAAAAATTGCACATCTCTGGACTAAGTGGAATCCAAATGGTTCTAGCATCAAATTATTGCTGCAGAAAAAGTTAACTAAACAGGATAAAGGAAGGAATACTTCTTTTCATTTGGAAGAAGAGAACTATGAAGGTGGCAAAAACAGTATAGCATATGATTTATCAAAAGTTTCTCATATTTAGTTGATAAATATTTAGGACAAGAAAATTGAGATTTGCACTGCTACTGCTGTGGGTGGGAGATTGTATATTTAAATTTTGACTCTTTGTATAAAACATAGATGAATGTTATGACAACAAGGAAATGAATACCAAATATGAATCTTTATCACTTATCTTTGTCCTTCTTTCACATTTTTTTCCTTCTGTTCAGTTTTGTCTGATTCTCGGCGATTGTCTGGACAAGTTCGTGCTGTTTTCTTGGCAAAGTTTTTCAAAAATGGTTTGGCAATGCATCTATCCTGGGGCTGAGAGAAAGTGAATGGCTCAAGGTCACCCAGCTGGCTTTGTGCATAAATTGGGACTAGAACACAGAGTCTTCAGGTTTGTAGCCTGATGCCTTAACCGTTTCACCAAAGTTAATTACAATTAAATACAGGAAGTTAAGTGGAAACAGACTGTGGGAAAAGTCTTATTCTTCTTCATCAGTGTTTCTCAGTCTTTACCACTTTAAGATGTGGGGACTTCAACTTCCAGAATTCTGGCAGTTGAAGCCCACTCATCTTAAAGAGGCAAAGGTTGAGGTACACCAATTTACCTCAAGGACTGATTTTGTTCTTAAAATCATGCCTCCATGTTTAGTGTTTGGGGATAATCCCAGTTTAAAATATGTGGATTTATCTGTCAGATTCAAAATTTAAACTTCAGCCACAATCCCCTTCATTAACATTATAGCCCGAGGCAGATTGTTCTATCAGAAATGTGAGTGGAAAAGTAGGTATGTTTAGGATCAAATTTCCTGCCAAACATATTACCTCTCAGTGTGATTAAACATTCCTTTTTAACTGGATTAATAAATAGCAATACCATATAGAAACAATTTTCTGATTGTTTATTGTAACTAAAGAGTATAAAGTAGTTTGCAGACCCATATAAAAGAATTTGGGGTCTCACACTCATGTCTGCATGATGACATATACATCTCCAAGGGGACCAAGATGAGTATGATAAACAAAAGGGTGGTGGAGTTAAGGGCTATTAGTGAACTCGTCTCTCAAGACACATGTTATCAGAGATCCAGGGAACACATTAAGGGTTGCACACATGTAGGGTGTGCATTGGATCTCCCTGCAACATCCTGGCATCTTTCAACATTCCTATCTATGGCCAGAAGGGACTTCTTCTTAGTTAAAAAAAACAAGTTCCTATATTCTTACCTGTACTCAGACAAATACATCTCTCTCCAGGTGTTAATTAAGTTAGACAAGATGTTGACCTTCAGTTACTGTTATGCTTCTTTTGCACATGTCACGTTAAGGTTTCTACTATTTGCCTTTAATTTCTTCACTGTTTATTTTTCTGTCTCTCTTATAAAGCATGCATCCACTTTATCTACCATCCAAGGATCTCCTTTCATGCAGCTGATGAAACGGATTCTAGCCAGCAGAATTAGGTTACAATAAATTTATGAGCCTCAACAGTGTCCCCAATTCTTGTTGCCACAGATGAAAAGGGAACCGTTTCTTAAGGTCTGTCCCTGCTCGCTCTGGTGTGACCACATTGACTCCAGGTAAGACTGAGCTTGCAGAGATCCTCGTTGAATCTGATGGGTCAAGCTACACCGAGCGATCTGGATGAGAGCCATCAGTGTCATCATCAGTGTCATCAGTGCCTTGATCATATTCAATGCGGACGCTTCATTCCAACTGAATCAGGAGACATTGTGCAGGTGCCAGGCAGTTGCCTGGATGCAGAAAGGGGGTGGATGAAGAGCAATCAGCTCAGGCTGAATTTCAACAAGAGCGACATTCAAATTGCCAGTTTCGGCAAGATTTCATCTGATACCTTATGGATTTTTAATACTATGTCAGGAGTGAGCAATAAATAATATTGATTGATTGGCTGATTTCCCTTCCAAAAGATGACGGGGATCCAGTGTTGTCAGCAAAGCTTCTTTAGTTTTGTTTTTCCATTGGAGAAGTGGGGATGGAGGAGGTAGTGAAAAATAGTTGCTTGAAATCTAGTGGAGGCTCGAGTGGACATACTTACTTTTATGCCTATTTCCATGAAAAATGCCAACCTGTCTGCAATTTGCCCAGAGCTGCTGCTGCTGTTAATAATAACAATAACAATAATAAGATATTGCAAAAATATTGCTTATGCCCATTGAAGAATGCATACCAGTCAAAGTGAAATGAAAGATGACACATTTTTTTATTTGTACATATGATCTCATTTGTCCATCCATTCATTCACAGACTTCCACACAAACCTATACTGTATTTCATCACTAATTTTTCATACTATTTTCTTTTTCAGTGTGCGAAAGCTATATCCCATGGTCTGGACTCTATGCTCCTCTCAATGCATCCCAAATTGCATTTGCCTTTTTAGCAGCTGCGGCATATTGCTGTCTCTTATTTAACTTATGGATAACAAGGTGCTATACTCTCCCTTTTACAGGTGCTATACTCTCCCATCATGTACCTGATCCTTACATTTTTTTCTATTTAGATATAGAACTTGACATTTCTCACACTTTTCTGCCCACTGCTAAAGCCTGTCTTTGTTTGTTTGTTTTTTTAATCTTCCCTCTTTTTTTGGATGTCATAATTCAGCTAATTGTAAATTTATCTTTTTTGCAGTTGAATATAATGAGTTGTCCTGAAGGCTTTGACAGGTAGTACATTTGCCCGATCTTTTAGCCAAGGAACTCTGTTGGTAAAGGAGGTCAGTAAAAGTAGCCTGGCATTATTTGTTTGCAAAAAACCCTACTTCTGGTTAATGGCGGCATGTCTGTCCAAGTGCTCACTTTATTCATTGCTGCTAGGTATGAAGAAGACCATGCCAGTGCAGACCTCAGATTGACGGATCTTGGTTTTCTTGACCAACTCCCTATGCTAAGCTTCCAGGCAACCTACCCTGTTTGCTTACTCTGGTTGCCAGGTCCCAAGAAGAAGAAGAAAATCCATAGCCAAGCAAGTGCCCACATTCTATACCTGTCCATTTGACTGCTTTTACTCGGAGGGAAAAACTTTGCATTTGTCCTTACTAAGTTTTGTTCTGTTATCTTCCAACTTTTTATCTTAATATATCACACTATTTTAAATTTGATCTCTTGAGTATTAGTTATCCCACACTTTGTGTCATTGGCAAATTTAATTACGCATTCCCTCCGCTTCATCGTGTAAGATATTAATCAAAATGTTGAGTACAGGGCCCAGGACTGAGCCTTATAGCACCCACTTGATACTTCCCTCTAATTTGATGAGGAACTACTGATGAAGGCTCTTTTCTTCAGTGTTGAAGCTAGCTACATAGCCACTTAATTGCCAGGCCATCCAGCTCAAACTAAACTACTTTGCTAATCACAATGTTTGTCGCACATAAAGGGTGATTTTAGTGGGAACTTGCTACATGTGAGGAAAGCTTTCATAGATGTCCTATTCATATCAATTAGAACATTTTTTTTCTTCTGTAAACTTAATTGCCGCACTACAGTGAGCATGAGAAAGGAGGGGACAAGTGTGTTTGTCTGGTGGTGGTGGGGAGGAACAAGATCCTAAAACAATGTGAGCTGCATCTGGCTCATATGCCAATAACTCCCCCATCACAGTTGCCTTTTCTTTCAAAGCCCCAGCTGTTTTTGATGTGTGTGTGTGTGTGTGTGTGTGTGTGTGTGTGTGTGCATTCATGTGTGTGGTGTGTTTTTTTGGTTTTGTTCTGTTTTCACTGTTGTATCATGAGGGTTACAAAAGGTTACATACCTTGCAAAACTATTGTGAAGGTAAGCCAAGTTAAGGATATCAAGGCACTTGCATTCTGAAAATACCACTGAAAGTACCACCATTTTACTCTGAAAGAATAGAATACATTTATGACACATTGTATATAGGAAGTTTTATGTGCTGAAACTTTATGTTACCATCTTATTTTCTGATTATTCATAGTGCTGTTAGAGAATACAGAATACAGAAAAAAGAACACAGAATACAGAAAAACAGAGTTGGAAGGGACCTTGGAGATCTTCTAGTCCAACCCCTTGCCCAGTCAGGAGATCCTATACCATGCTGTCCAATCTCCTTAAAAATCTCCAATGTTGGAGCACCCACAACTTCTGAGGGCAAGCCGTTTCACTGATTATTTGTTCTGACTGTCAGGGAATTTCTCCTTAGTTCTAGGTTGGGTCACTCTTTGATATGTTTCCTTCTGTCACTTCTTGTCCTGCCCTCAGTTGCTTTTCAGAATAGGCTGTCCAATGTTCTTTGTGACAGCCTCTCAAATATTGGAAGACTGCTTTCATGTCACCCCTACTCCTTCCTTTGTTAGACTAGACATACCCAATTCCTGCAACTATTCGTCATATGTTTTAGTCTCCAGCCCCTAATCCTCTTCATTGCTCTTCTCTGCTCTGCTTCTGAGACTTTCTAGAGTCTCAACATCTTTTTTTATATCATGATGAGCAGAACTGGAGGCAAGTGTAGTCTTACCAAGGCAGTATATAGTGATACTAATACTTCACACGATCTTGATACTATTCCTCTGTTGATGCTACCTAGGACTACATTGGCTTTTGGGCAGCTGCAGCACACTGCTGGCTCATACTTAAGTGGTTGTCCACTAGAAATCTTAGATTCTGAACCTATCTTGTAAAGGGCTTGCTACTGCTCCTAGCTTGATGTTATCTGCAAATTTGATGAGTTACCCCTTGATCCCCCCATCTAATTAATCATTTATGAAGATGTTGAAGAATACTGGGCCTAAGACAGAAAGTATCCACTGCACACATCCCTCTATGTAGATGTAGTTTCATTGAGGGCTGCACATTGCGTTATCCATGTAGTGGTGATGCTTTCTATCCCGCATTTTTCTATCTTACTAAGAAGTAGGTAAAATAGACTACTTTGTCAAATGACATACTGAAGTTGAAATATACAATGTTCACAGCATCTCACTGGTCCACTAATGTAGTCGTTTTCTCAAAAAAGGCAATAAGAGTTGTTTGGCATGATCTGTTTTTGACAAAGCCATGTTGGCATCTAGTAACAACTCTGCTTACTTCCAGGTGTTTGCAAATCTGTTGGTTGATTATCTTTTCTAGGATCTTCTCAGTATTGATGTCAGGCTGATTGATCTGTAGTTTCCTGGATCCATTTTTTCTGTGCTTTGCCAATATTCCTGCAAAGTATGGAATGACAACATTGCTCCATTTGTTGTTTTCTTCTCTATCTGTTGTGTGGTTGCTCCAACTGGATCTTTGAGATCCTGAGTTAAGCTAAAGTGTAATACATTCCATCCCTTCAAGGGATTAACACCTAACATTTGGAAGTGTTCAGTAGCTTCAATAACCCTGAGAATGATACCAGTGGTAGGGTAGGGTTGCCCTTGCCATGAATTGAAATGGGCGGAATGAAGTTGAAGGTAACCTACCATGTAATTCAGGGAAGATGAGGCTCTTCAGTTGTGGGCAGCCAACTTATTATGAAGAAAGAATTACAGAATCAAACTTGGAAGAAGTAAGGACAAACCACTTCCATACTGTTGACAAAAATTTGGGATGAAATGACTGAAACATTTAGACAAATTGGAGTACCCAAGGTCAAAAAAAAGATTCCTGACTGAACTTTCACACATAGATTGGAAATTATGACATGATCAAGCAAAGTAATAAAGAAATCTGATCACTAATGGTGCCCATATTGAAATAGAAGTTCTTTGATTCATAAGGACATATGCAGTTGGGACGTAGACTGTAAGAAGCATGAGCCAAGGGTAATATAAAATTTTCAAAGTGAAATGAAGCATATTAAATTGGATAGATAAACCAAGTTATGCTACTCTCAATCAGATGATTGCAAGAAACCATTTTCAGGGCATAAGATCATACAGAATAATTGTATGGCAATGATATTCAAAAAGAATTTCACTAAGTATGCACTATAATTGAATAAATGACAGAATCATCTCATTAGAGTGAGTGGATATCCAGTACAAAACTGTGTGCCACTACTACATATGTAACCATGGAAGATACTGAATTCTATGATAACAATGCTGGGTCCTACAGCATAAACCCTCATTCTCTCTCTCAAGACATAAACCGATACATTGGACAGAAAAAGCTTTTAACTGAGCTGAAGCAACTTTTATCATCATGAGATCATGACGAATTCCATCATGGCTTATTGAGAAATGACAAGTATGCATTTCTGACAGTCACATACAGTATTTCTATTGCTAGATGGTTTTTTAAACTCCCTGCCCTCTGCAGAATATGAAGTACTAAATACAGTTGCATGATGTTTTTGCTTGCATTTCTCTGTAGGTGCAGTGCAAACTCAATAATATTTTGAAAAGAAAAACTGTAGATTGGAACAATAAAATAAAATATTTGCTATCAAAAAACAACCTCGATCTGCAATAATAAGCAGGCTATAGAAATAAAAAGTTGGACTGTGCTCTTTTCTGCTGCTTCCTCGTTGGCATCCTCTTGACCATTCCTACATCCTGCCTGTTTTCTAGTATAGTTTTATTACAACACTCAGGCATCACTTGATCACTCTTCAAGAAGTCAGGATACCCTTTGCCTACAAGCCCCCCATCCCCCCGCCCCGGCAAAGGTTTTTGTATGCTCAATGATATAGAATTTGGAGTGTCTTTTGGACTTAAAGTAGAAGTCTGAAAAACACTGAAATGGCATGCTTCTATTTCTATCCCCTGAAACACCCTGGAAGAAGAGATGGGTGGTTTCTTGACAGAAACTATTCATTCCCACTAGGATAGAAGGACAGTTTTTTTCTAATCTGGGGAGTTGCATAAATTTAGGGATGATAAGAAAGTAGTTAGTAGGTTTACTTTCACTTTTAAATAAAAAAGAAATGCAGTTAACACGATTATATTCTGGGCATAGTTTTAATCATCTCTTTGGGTTGGGGGTGGGGAGGGCTTTGAGTCAGTTTTGACTCCTGGTGACTATCTAGAGAAATCCATGCAGTTTTTCTTGGCAATATTTTTGGAAATAGCTTACCATTGCCTGCTTCTTCAGGCTAAGAGAAAGTGACTGGTCCAAAGTCACCCAGCTGGTTTCATTCCTAAAGTGAGATTAGAATTTAGAGTCTTCTGGCTTCTAGCCTGGTGCCTTTAACCATTACAGCAAACTTGTTCTCCTCAATAGGTTACTTTTAAATTTTTGATTTATTAATTAGTGTAATCTCAAGGCAGCTTGTAGCCTCAGAACAACAGCCCTGGGAGATAGGTAGAGTTGAGAAAGAATGATTGGCCCAAAGTCGCCCAGCTAGATTTAATGTCCCAGGGCAGATTTGAACCCAGGACTTCATGGCACTTCTCTAATACCATAACGAGTATACCAGTCTGGTTCTTGGAGCCATACTGGCCCCACTCCTTCTAGGAGCTGCATCTGCATATTTGAGGAAATGGCATAGGAGACCTCCAGTTGTGTATCCCGAGCTAGGAAAGGAAGATTGATCACTGGAATAGCTGAGGTTTTAGTTTGACCCCGAACATTATTCTTGTATCCTTAGAGAAAACATCCCACATTTGTATTAATGCAAAATTGAAGTCTTTGGGATTTTTTTTTCCAAAGTTTCCTGTGACAGCAGAAATGCTTTTATAGCATTTTTTTCTCTTATTTCACTTCTTTAGGTTCCTTCTTGCTATAGCAAAGTCTCTATCAGAATGCATGACCCCATATTAATCATAAAGTTTGCTTGTTTTTATAAAATGGTTGTTCAGTTTATCAAAAGACAAAGCATGCTGTTGAAATTTATTGATGAGTAAGTGTGAGACCCAGTTTCAGGATTTTTATATTCTTTATTTTCTGCTGTTGTTTTCTATATTTGCCCAAACTGTTGTGAGCTCTGATAAAATTCGCCACAATTTCCAAAGCCCTCCGAGGGTTGGCTTCAAAGGAGGGAGCTGAATGGAACACAAAGAATGGCGTGGTGGGAGGGAGGTTGTGATTCACCAGAGCAGCCAGTAATAGATTTATTTTCACTAGGTCTTCCTAACTACTGAATCAGTTGCTTCTCTAAAGAGCAAATGATCCCACAACTCACATATGTGGGAACTTAACTGTATAACCCTCTTTTCAGTGGCACAAATGAAGTCCACATTTATTCACCTTTATATTCATTTGATTGTGATTTTGTCTTAATTTAGTAATCCAAACAAAATTGTGGGGGAGTTTTTGAGAAGTCCAGATTTTCCACTAAAACAATAGAAAAAGCAGCTTGGGATTAGAAGGAAGTTTTGTGGTTTTGTTTTTTTTTAAACCAATCAATCAACCCCAACTATCTTAATGTTGAGGCTGCAAAATCTCTGCAGCAAACAAAGAGAATAGCTAGCACTCTTTATTCCTGGCAAAATAGGAGAGGGGTAGAGGAAATGCCAGCAGTAATTCAGCAGTACCTGAAAGGTTACAAGCTACTTGTGGAGATCCTTAGCAGGGCATGAAACCTGTAACCCTCCAGATACTGCTGTGCTTCTCAACTTCACTCATTATTGGTCCTACAAAGTCTGGCTGTTGTGATTGCATTTCAACAACATTAGAAAAAAAGTCGAACTCTGCTCTGGCTGTATAAGCATCAGGCAGATTGTAGGAAACTTTTATGATAGCTGAGATAAAGTCTGAATGGCAATAGCTGAAAATCATACAATCCAATAAATAGGCAGTTTTCCAGCTTAAAGCAATGTTCCTTTTCTACTGTTGTATAATTCCAATGCAGATTTTGCTATGGTTCTTGTAAGCAACAGCCTCACCAGGAACAAATATCAACCCGATATTTTTAGGAGCACCATTGCTGTGAATTCCTTATAATCCCCATAGAGTAGAGCTGGTGTTATTTATCTGGGCTTCCTTTGCAGTCAGGAGGCTGGCACCCCTCCCCAGTGGTTCTCATCTAATTGCATTTGCCATGCACATACATTCATAGAATTGAAGGCAGACGGGAGATTAGAGTCAGTGCTACAACATGCTCCGTGCAGAAGTCCCACCTTTCCCACATTCAGGATGGTTTGGCTACCACCCAGATCTTTCAATTCCTTCCAATTAGCACAGCCAGGCATTCTTTCCCAGCCCCGAAAACACCAAGGCGTATTTTTAACTCGACACTTTCCCTCCGCTGAGCTTCTGGAACCCCGCTGAGCCTATGGAGTTCCAATCAGTGGGCTCCTTCTGATGCTGCCCTTCACAAGATTGTCCATGAAGTTAGAGGAGAAATCTCCTAATGAGCACAGAAAACCTTCCTATCTGAAATGGCATATTTTGATTCATCAATAGCTTATTGATGGCTGGTTTAACATGCCAACCGAAGGCACATTAAACAGATTCCCAGGCGAAGTAGATCATCAATGGATAATCATTCATCTTGATGCCTTCTTTTTTAGCACATGTTTTAGGTTAAGAGATTTTTAACCTTGCTGTGCTTTGTTTCAAGACATGTCTGTACCTCCCACCCCCCTTCTCTTCCTAGTAGTACAAATGTGAAATGCTGCTGAAGTCTTAACATTTCTGAGTCCTTGGTCCTTTTTTTTCTCTCAATAAGGATTCAAGTTTGTAAATACTTTCCTAGTATTATTCAACCTGAAAAATGGTACTGATCTTTTTCATTTTTTTTATTTTTTACCTGTATTATAAAATGCTAAATTGAATTATCTCTGTGGTTTTCACTCATGCAGCATTGTAGTATTTAGATGATTAACATGAATATGGAGACTTTTTTTCATTTTTTTAATATTAGAATTATTAAGCCACTTATTTCTAACTTTGCTATCAGAAACAGAAAAAGTTTTTCCTTTGTTATTTGCATATATTTATCAACACCTGAAACTAAGTGATTTGAAATAAGAAGTGAAAAAGCATCTATTCTGATTCAGGAAACACCTCTTTAAAAAGGGTGATGTGAGGATTTCCCTTTATTGAAACTGGAGCAGAATATAGGGTAAAACTGTTGTCAGAGTTGAAAAATCTACCTAGTTTAGTGGTGGGTTGCAACCAGTGTCACAATTGTGAGTGCGCGTGCGCAACAATAAAAAAAGTCTTGGAAATTTATCTTCTATGTTACTTCTGGTGAGTAACACAGCTGAAGCACAGCAATCTGCTGTGCCGCACAAATCAGCCGAGTGGATATAGGACAGGAAAGGGCAGGGGTGG
>JANHFL010009766.1:160952-180660 GCA_032468155.1 Oxyrhabdium leporinum | reverse complement strand
CGACTAACCTTTTGCCTGCATTCGGCAGGCAGTCAGCATTGCCGTCTCTACAGCATCGGTTATGTGACTGGGTGGGCATGGCCAACTCGACATTACTCACAGCAAGGTGCCACTGTCCCACCTTGCCGTGAGCGACGTTGAGTTGGCCACGCCCACTCAGTCACATGATCCCCACCAAGCCATGCCCTTAGAACCGGTGGTGAAAAAAAATAGATTTCACCACTGGTCATAATCATTGACTATTTAAAATTAAGTAAATGTTATCAATAAAGAAGTATGATTCTGATCCTGTTTGTTCAAATAATTTATGCAAAACTAATATATCATTATTTAAAAGCTGCAATAGTTCAAGGAATTATTACATCTAAATATATATATTGATGCAAGATCAACGTATACTCAGCTCCTGAGATGAATAGGTACAGTGTGTGAAGTATCAGCTGCACTCAATTATTTGCTTCTTTTTCTTTTGCTCATTTTTTCTTCTACAAATATCATTTCTTCTACTGTTTAGCACTATAAAGTATCTTTTGGTTCACTTAAAGCAGTTTTACAAAAACCTTTAGTAAATACATATTTGAAATGATTGCCCTACTAACAAAAATAATTGTAAAGGGAGAATTATATTTGAAGACACCATCCATCAACCACCACAAAGAATACCTAATTATTTCTTACAATATATTCAGTATTTCTGAGGCAGACAAAAAAATTAAGCATAATTAGGAATTTTAAAAAGGAATAGAAAAGATCTGACATTATGAATGTTTTTAAAAATAAATAGCCATATTGCTACATTTATTCTCATGCACACACACACAGAGAGAAATTGGGTATAAAAGTGTTTTATTGTCCTGCTTTTATCATACAGATTCAATTAGCGAACACTTGATTTGATACAAGTGTTTTAAACTTAGAACTAATCTTAATGTTATCTCCTGATGATGATCTGGCTCAAGACTACAAATCCTTGGGGAAGAATTTAAAGTTCTTTTTGACATCCTCCCCGTATGTCTTTATTCTTTTAATGTTTTGCTTTACCAAAATATCCATTAGATTTGGAACCAGAAGACTTTCTCCTCCTTAGCTTAAATTATATATTGTTCATACATATATTGGTTCTGGCACTAAGCCCCCACCCAAAGAAAAAACACCACCCAAGAGAAGAAAGTTTATTTTTTAACAGGTGGCTGCAATTATGTACACTTGATGAAGATTTTCTCTTCCCAACTCCCTTTTTTTTTCCTTTTTTTTTTTTTTTGGTCCCTAGCCTGTGCACCCTTCAATCTTGTCAGCTGTAAAATGGGTCTCTTTTTAACCCATAATGGATCTGCAAGATTAAAGGTGAAGTCATGAATTAGTCAAAGTGACAGCCCAGCACGATGGTCTGGCAGCAGGGGGTGTCTTTTGTATTCGTCCACTCTGACCTCTAATGCCACTCCATGTCTGTGGGAACTGGACAAGAAGAATGTTGGGGCGGAGTTAAAAAGCATTTAAGTGGCAGCTCCTGTTACTGGTCAGAGAGGAGTTGACATTCTTTGGCTGGAAATAGTCTGACATCATCCCACTCATACCTCCTCAACAGTCCATTCGCTGGCTCTTTTATGCTTGGCAAAGGAAAAACAATAGATCTTAGGGCATGGCAGAGATGTAAAAGGAAAACAGGGAAATCTTTCACCCAACTTGCTATTTTCAGCAGAACTTACACATTTTCAGCTCTGCAGTTTTGTTGTTACTAGTAAGGAACTAGTGAGGAACTCATATGCTTTTTAAAGCCTAACATTAACTAATTTGTTTTCTTTGAATATATTTTATTTAACACACATTTGGCTTGAATAATTAATTCTTCTCTGGAAAAAAAATCTAAACAAAGCAGAAATATATAAGTCCTGATCAAAAAACACCATATTTTGGTGCAGATCAAATCTACATCTGGTATCTTCTGCCATAAATGAAAAGTACAATAGCTAAGAAGCTTGCCATATCATCAATTGTGAAAGATAATGGAAGGCAAAGTTCAACAAACTTGGAGGACCAAATGTTCTATATACACCTGGAAGAGTACACCACTCAGAGTCACTGACACTCTGATGGCATATAAATTTAATAAAAAACGATATGATGATGTACAGATCACCCTCCCTCTGTCCTGAGGAATCCTATGTACAATAATGACCACTAATATGCTGAATTATTGAATCTGCTAAAATAAAACACATGTTATGTATACCCTCATGATCTAATAATATTCCTTCTCTGACATAACAGAAGAAAAAGAGATGTTATATAAGCAACTTTTACTCTGAAACTGTCTCTCTCCAGAAGTTGATCAAGCTATTGTATGATCATTTTTTAGACAATACCAAATCTTTTATACTGAGTTATATGCAGTAATTAAGGTTTGGTTTAGGAACATATTTCAATGGAGATCAACAGCTGAACACAAAGGACCAAACTGAGGACTATGATAAATTGTGATCAAAGATGGCAAATTGTTGGCCCAAAGCAAGTAAAACTCATGATGGCATAGTAGAATTTGTGACATTTGTGTATTTAATCCACTATTTCTTAACCTTGGCATGTTAAATTGGATTCAACCTAGCTTAGCTGGCTAGGAAATTCTGGGAGACCAACTAACATAAACTTGCCAAGATTGAGAAACACTAGTTTAGTCCTTTTTCAAGGTCTAGGCAGAAGCATTTGCAGGAAAAGCCAGGGAAGGGAGAGGAAGAAATTATGAAAACAACCTTGCACTTTGCAATGCAAGCTCCAGTTCATTGTACATGCTGTGTAATATAATATATATGTACAATATGGGTGGTGAAAAGACCAGTTGGACCATTAAGCACAACAAATGTGCTTGTATCTTCACTCCATACTGGTTGAGTCTAGAGTAATGACTGAGGTGTCATTCACAATTCTGGGGTTCATTTCAGCCTGTGACTTCTTATGGAGTGGTGAGTCTTCTACAGGATGTCCTCTATCATCTTAGGACTGGATCTTTGCCTCTCCCAACTCTTTTGTGTAGCCAGAGGTGGGAGTAGTTTTCTGAATATGGGGAGATTGTTAATGCTTCAGTGTAAGAGAAGCTCAAACAGGCTATGGTACATCTACTTTTAAAGTAGTGCCACCTGGATCCAGAATTGTTGGTTAACAATCTAGAAAGAGAAGAATATTGTGATAGTGGTAATTAATCAACTACTAAGCACCCCAGAGGAAACAGATTATCCAAACCCTTGCCAGTCAGGATTCACAGTTGGCCACAGAAGGGAGACTCTGATTGTAATTGGAGGAGAGTGCCTATTATGATTCATTTAGACTTCTCAGTGGTTTTCAGTATCATCAACTATGGTAGCTTTCTGGACCATCTTCATGGATTGAGTATTTCAGGCAATGGCTATACTCCTTTCTCATTAGATAGTTCCAACTAGGGGCAGAGAAAAGGAAAAGTCAACTCAGTGGATGCTTCCTTGTGGGGTATCACATGAGTCAGTTTTCTTCTCCCTAATGTTTAATATCTACTTGGAATTAGTGCGAGAACTTACTAACAGTTTGAGGCTTGGTACAATCAGTATTCTGATGTTAGACAGTTTTGCATTGCCACTCCAGAGCATGCTGGTGATGCTGTTGAAGTCCTAATGTTTGGAGATTATGAGAGTCTGGATGGGAGAGGACAGGCTAGAATTGAATCCTAGCAAGGCAGAGTTATTGTTCATCCATCAAGGTTCTCTGTATGCTCCTATGGTGTCTCTTGATGAAAAAGAACTCCCCCAAAAGAGCAGTTCTACAACTTGGAGTCCTCCTGGACTTGTCACTTTAGCTGGTCTGTCATTTAGCTGGTCCTATCTGGGTGAGAGGACTTTGCTACCTTGATCAATGTCTCTCTTTGATGACTAGTTGTCAATCTTGACTGGCAAAGATTTTTAAAATCTGTTTCTTCTGGGGTGCTTAATAGTTGATTCCTTACCATTATCTCAACAGTTTTCTCTTTCTAGGTAGTTAACTTATGATTTTGTCACCACCCACTTGTAAATATTACAGTATTAAAATCTGACTAGCCACGGTCAATTAAGAGACTGAACCATTAAGTGCCCAATTCTTTGAGTCAATCATTCTAAAAATGCTCAGGTTTTTTTCATTACTTTTTATATAGAAGAATAACAAATGTTTGCTCCATATAGAACAATAAGAGTTTAAACTGCGTTTGGTTATACATGAAGGACTTACCTTCTATGTACAATATATAGTGCTTTTCCCCCAGCAATAATTCTTACAGTGTGAGATGAAACCATGTGGAATGGCAGCTTCTTAAAACTAAAAATAGTATTTTGCTACTTCATAGCAAATAACATCCATATTTTAAGCTATTCCCACCACCTGCTTATAAAAACATCAAGACTAAAACCAGCATTGTCATGATTACCAACCATGTAAATCAAAAGACTCAGACATGACAATACATGGTACAGATTCTTGTCCTCATTCCCCACCCCAATTTAACCTTGACATAAAAGGTTTTTTGACCAGTGCCTGCAATTTATATGCTGCAGGACTTATACACATTTCCCATTATTTCCCTCCAGCCAGTCTGACACCTTTAAAGCTTCAAATGATAATGCCACATTGTGAAGACAAAAGGAAAGTACATTGAAGATGTACCTGAATAGCAGGAGGAAAAAGAATCACATTGCCAAGTGTCGCTTAGCAACATGATATATGAAGAATATCTATAAGAAGAACCTACCACAAGACTGGACACTTCTGAATTTTCATTTTAATATTGCACTATAATTCTTTCCTGCTCAATTACACTTTAACAGGTTTATAACAATGGCCTACTATCATTGTTTATTTAGGATCCTTGGATCAGATTTGCATAATTTACACATACAAAATTTATTGGTATTTTTTATCATATCAACTTAGAGTCAAAAACTGTACATATTTTAAGATACACTATGTAATTCTGTATCTGAAATCTAATCTCTGCATTCGATTATAACTTCCAAAGCAGATGATACTACGCAGAAAAAAGCTATGACATAAAGCTTAAACATTATTATAGCACAGAAATGCTTATTATTCTGATGATTTATGCTGTCTGTAGACCATAGAGTGTGAAAAAAAATTTGACATCTGGCAAGTGTATAAAGACTAAATTTAAAAAAAAAACACAGGAAGGAAGAAGAATGAAAGAGAAGGTCAGAAAAAACAGGGCAACCAGTTATCAAATATAACTTTATTTCAAGGATGTTTCCTACTTAGATACTACTATATTTGTTCGTTAATGACCTTTTATTGCATGTTTCTAGTAGACTAGAAAAATGGGCATGTGAAGAGGTTGGCAAACTGGTTACAATGGTTTTCATGAAGGACCTCATTAACCTTCTCCATCAAATAATTCAAGCATTGAGGTCATCTTGTGTTTAATTAGCAATTCACCTCCACCAAGAGATTCCAGCAGGACCAATTATTGAAAGCTGAGAATAGAGTTGTAAATATACATTTATAACCACAGTACATTTGAAACTAAGCACAAAACCCTTAAACTGATGATGGTAGACATTTAATGAACAATGTGGAATAAAGGAAAATATGATTTTGGCCAAGGCCAGGTGGTAGTCATTGGGAAATTCTAGGATTGTAAGCTTGAGAATAAAAGAAAAAAGTCTTCAGAAGAAATCAAGTCATTCTCTATCTGGGCCACTTTTACGTTAAGCCAAGAAAGATCAAGAATCAAAGAAAAATTAACTGTTTCAGTTGAAATTACTGGCTATTACCTGTATGTTCCTGCGTGGAATTGGGCAATCTCTAAAATTAATTACGTTTTTAAGAAATCAATATCAGTTTTTTAGAAAAAATCATGTTTTTGGAGAGGGGTTTTGAGCTATCCCCTCAGACCACTATTTCAGATTAAATTAATTGCTACAGGTAATATGTTTTGAATCTTACTTACCAAGAGCAAAAACACAGCCATTACCAAAGGGGTTACTGAGCACCATGTAATGAAGTCTATAGCTTTCAAACATAAATTAAGATAAAAATATTTTTGAATGATAGTTTATTTCAAGATTTCAGGATTCTCAAGCAAGAACTCTGAGACATGACTCAAGAACACTAAAATCTCTCAAGCGGTTATCCCAAACCTGAGTCTTCCAAGAACTGGATGTTAATTGTTGAAATCTTGCATTATTTAATTTAAAAAAAAATGTATTTTGGCCTTTGCATTAGCTCAAGCAAATATGCTCAGGGTCTGAAAAACTGCCTTATAGCGTCTGTCTGATAACATTGGGGAATGATGTTTTCAAATTTGTTACTCCTTTAGTATGTATTAGTTAAATGTCATGTTTCTCGCCATTCTTAATACTACTTACCTAAGTTAGGCACTCTATAACTTTAAGCAATTACTCTTTAACTGACCTTAGCAGTTTATCTACCTTGGCTGCACTATAGGCTTCTGCTAGGCAGACACATAATACAAAAAGGTTATATACCAGTTATATTGTACACAAACTGGATTTTGAAGTACAGTAAGGCCATTAGTGACCTGAGGCCCTAAATTTACCAATAAGAGTGTTGTTAGTGAACTTGCTCACTGCTCATTCTATCTTCACTGCTTGTCTCAATTTAAAGCAAAGCTTTTCTATTGTGCTTGAGAAATTATATACTGTTCATAGTAATGTACAATGCTAAGGAAGGTTGCAAACAGATAATCCAAGACAGGTCTGGTAATGCCATCAGCAACTTGGTTTTCCATAGTTTCCATGTTTGGCATGAGGCAATTGTCTGATAATCAACTATTTGGTAATAATATGGTAATGGTGACCACCTATACCTGTATATAACACAAATACAGATACATAGAAGACATATTTTATAAAGGTTTTAAAATGAGGGTCTTCAATTCCAGGAGCTTACAAATAAATATTCTTCCCATCAGTTGCAAGGCCTAGCAAAGAAATATCCAAGATAAAGTTCTGGACGAGAATCACAATGTGAAGCTGTGAGCTCTGCTGCTGATCCAGCACTGCAGGTTCCCTCCAGGAACTTCCCTGGACTTCTCCTACAAGTGGTCTCCAGAAATGCAGAAATTCTACATTTTGGAAGGCAAACTGGCTTGGTGATTAAAGACCACGCAATGTGATAATTTCTTTATGCGAACTCTCAAGGCAATTCAGGTTCCAGAGAACTTACCATTTGGCAGGACCCTATGACCAAGTTTTGGTAGTAAAAAGTAATGTTGTAAATGTTTCAACAAACATAAAGTATATTAAAACATCTATTCTCTTTCTGTTTTAACCTCCCATAGGATATTAATGAAACTATTATGTGCATAAGCATTAGCACCAATTGTTTAAAAGATATATAATTAGGGGTGTTAGCTAGCCACTTTGGTCAATTTTTTCCCTGTTCTTCTTGGTTCCCAAAACTCCCAAGAAAGCCATCACACTGGATACTGACACTAAGCCTGGGCACTCACCTAGGCAAATCAAGTGTTGCAACCCTGCATCTCTTCTAATTCTTGCAAGAGGACACTTTGTGATAGGAGGCCAGCATATTATGCAGCTTACAGTAACTGATTTTTTTTAAGTTGCCAAAGAGATTTCAGTCCTTGTATGGTTAAGTATGAAATGGACAGGTGGGAGAGGAATAAGTATTCTAACCAGCCTTCTGTGCTTGAAGCTGGAGGAGAGAGAGAGACAGAGAATGATTTTGTTTAATGTGTGTGTGATTTAGGTAGTTCTACTGCAAACAAGAGAATGCAGAGGAAGAGAAGCTGTTAGTTGAAACCTGATATTGCCTGATTAATATAACATCCAAAGAGAGTCTACAGTATGTACATTGTCTAAGGCCAGCACCAGACACCTATCTCCATTCCCTAAGCTGGCTAAGAAATTCTGGGAATTGAAGTCCACACCTCTTAAATAGCCAAAGTTAAGAAACACTGCTTATGCCAAACCCATACAGGGATCCAACCTCTGGATTCTCCTCTATTCCTGAAGGTAGCAATGATGAAGACAGACTGGTGGTGGAAGTGTGTTTCCCAACATAGAAAAACAACTAGCTTGAGAGAATTGAATCATGGCTTTTATTGATAAAGGCAGTCTCTGTGATCTCATATCTGTTTATACATTTCAGGATAATTTTTATCATGAAAGTGGTTTAAATACTAGTAGCTCTTTTAAGAAGGTGGAAACCTGGGTTCTTGATGTAGAATACACAAGATATTTGCCAAACAACGAATACTTTAAGTAATGGGAAAGAAGAGAAAATATTAATTTAATTAGATTGAGCTTTGTTCATTGACAAAGACTATTCATGCATAAAACCAAGCAGAGAAAAACTGAGAAATAATATTAGGTATATATGCAGGTAAATGGTGATTATGGAGAACAATTTCTCCCGAGGCTGAAGCCAGCTGTAAATAGAGCACAAAGGAGGCTTAAAAGACAAACTTTCAGTGTCATCCATAATCACCGTTCATGCCAAGGACTACTTTCTCAAAGCTGCTTCTCAAGTCTTGCGATTTACAGCAGCGCACTTCTTATTACAGGATACATTATGCAGAAACTCTCTGCTATATGATGGGACATGGCAACCCTGCTGTGAGAATGCCGATCAGCACTTCTTTTAAGGCCTTTTCTCAATTGTCAGCAAAGTATTTTTTTTAAGGTTAAAAGGTGTAAAATTATTCTGAAATGCTTTTCTGACCTGTCGTCTTTCACACTTTAAAAAGCCAGAGTTCGTTTTTCTTCTACCTAATTTTTTTTGGTTGTTATTGATAATGGAGATATAAGAATAAGTCTTGGAAGCAGCAATAAATGACATTAGAAAAATAAATGCACCTTCTGTTTCATTACATATCCATAAATGTCTGCATAAAGTGTCTACAGATAGGTCTATCTGATGGACCAGAGACTAATTTTAAGTGCAGGCATATTTCAACTTTTTTGCCCTTTTACTGGTTTTATTCTGTTTTGAAATGCAATTAATGGCAAAAGATTACTTTATGAACACTCATCTATATTTCATTATATGATCTAATGACACACTATGCAAAGTAGTAGTCAAATTATTTTCTTAAAAACTACCATCATGGAGGTATAATTTTCACAAAAACTATTATTCTAAAAACATTGCCTGCAGTTTGATAGAGGTGCGATGGCTCAGTGGTTAAGACTCAGAGTGGTCAGCTGGAATGCTGACAGCTTGGGTTTGAGACCTGAGTGCTGTGCGATTGATTGAGCTCTCATTACTTGCCCCAGCTCCTGCCAGCCTAGTAGACTGAAAACATGCAAATGCCAATAGATAAATAGGTACCACTTTGGTGGGACGTAATAGTGTTTGGTCACCTCAGTGTACAGTCATGCTGGCCACATGAACCCAGAAGTGTCTTCAGATAATGCTGGCTCCCTTAGCTAAGAAAGAGATAAGCATCACCTCTTAGATTTGCACATGACTAGACAGGGAAAACTTTTATCGTTAGATATCCAAAGGATAAAAGATAGATATTTTTCTCTAAACATATTTTTTCAAGTTGCTTAACTTTAATTATCCAAGTTGCATAATAATTGGAAGTGAATAATTCCAAAAATTTACTTCTAAATCCAAGAAGTAAAACTGTGTGTTTTAAGATTTTCATTTGTGATTATTTATACTCCAGTACCAGGCCAAAAGTTTTTGAAAGTCCTCTCAGGTTATGTTTCATGGGATACTTTGTGTGGCTGGGCAGAATTCCAAAAATATGCTTCAGAGTCGTGAAAATTACATCAGATTGCAAGATTTAAAGCAGCCATACTTTCCCCCAACAGAATAATCCCAGGAAAAGATGCAGCTGCTTTAAAGAGTTGCAGACAATTGCTGTATACTTGTTCTTGTATGACCTGAAGCACCTGGATAGAAATGAATTTGAAGTACTCCATGGTGCCAGTATTTTAGGGTGTTGCATAATCAGACTTAAATAAATCAAATCAATATTGTAATAATTACAGATAACAATTTATTATAAAGATATCTGTCAGGGATTAGAGTCCCATTACTACATTAAGTACCTAGTCTGTGCAAGAAATGAAAACTGGGGGAAGTGGGGGGGAGAAAAATAATATTGAAATAAAAAGTCACATAAATAGCTAAACCAACGTCTGGATAGACAGTTTCCTTATGTTTTGAAAAATCAAAAGGGAAAATTGAAAAAAAATCAAATCAGCTGTTTGTCTGATGTGCATAGTTTCAGAAAAGATGGTCTGTGAGAGAAAACAAAGCCACGTTACTGCACATTTCCCACAGAGTACAAAAAGGAAGATGCTAATTAGTCAGTACTATAATCCAGTCTGAAATTGCAAGACACACTGTGCACATTTGACGCTTCCAGAGATAAGTGGAGTAGATTTGCTCTCCTCTCCTGGTTCCAAGAGCTTCTTGCATATCTCAAAAAACTACTCTGGCAACTATGAGATTCTCTAGGGTAGATTTTGATAGTTCCAGTTTTGCTGACAGGAACAGTTTTATCATCAGCAATGTTTCTGGATGTCTATGAAAGCAGGAGCTCTCTATTTAGCTGGCCTACTGTATTGTATAGTTTTAAATTATTTAATTTGCATGATTTTAATATGTTAATTACTTTTCTATTTATCTTATTATAATCTGTAAGCCATCCAGAGTCACTTTATAGGGGAGATGGGCAGCATAAAAATCTAATAAAACAAATAAATAGAATTCTATAAGTACCTGTAAGGAGAAAGATCTGTAGATACCAGAAAGGGCTATTTAATGCTATAAACAGTTTTCAACACTACCTTCTACAAATCTTCTTATACTATTTCTGAAAGATACCCTTTATAGAAATAATGTGATATATTTTCAAATTTCCCTGAAAAATCTGTTGTTCTTATTGTTTTCTAGCAATCTTTCTTAGCAGCAAATCTCCAGCTTCTTCTGTGTTTTCCCTTGTTCCCATTTTTAACAACATCTACTGCTCCTTACTGAGCCTTCTACCTGTATTTTTGTATAATGCTTAAACTGTGGCAGACAAAATTTGACAAATCACTAACAATGAAGGTTCTTAAGCTTTCCAGATCAAATAGTGTATTTGAGTTTTACAATTCAATCATATGCATACTTGGAAACAAGTTCCATAACAGGCTATAAAGACTTACCAAGTAGATTTAAGGTAGCAACCCCTCGCAAATTAATAGAATGAATTGATCATCAAAGGATTTTTAGAAACACATGTGTATTTATATTAAAATGTAATCCTACAACAGAATATGAATTTGTTGTAACAGAAAAGGATATTTTTATGTATGCAGTATGGGTACTCCTATTGTAACAGAAGTAGCTTTAATAAGTTTGTAATCATGCAATAGTTATAATACAATACAATACAATATATAGTTATTATTATTATTATTATATTTCAATGTCCCTCATTGCTTAGAAAGTATTCTGAGTTCACGATGTTTTTTCATCAATGGATTTCAGCTAAATTGCTGAAGGAAAAGACACACTCCAGTCTAAAAACAAAAGAACAATTGTCACAATCTTAGGCAAACTTACTTAGAATCAAGTATCAGTGAATTCAATGGGATCTTTTTCTCAGTAAATCTGAATTATATTGGGTTCTAAGTGATTCAAGTTAAACACCAAAGTATAAAAGCTAATAAAGAAAAAATTGGTGAGTGGATTTCCAAATAATTTAACATACCACATACAGAAAATTAAATGAGGTAACAGCACCCCCTTCTGAGAACAAATACTGAAGTCTTGAACAATCCTCACTTTACAGCATAATTGAGACTTTTTTGGTTTGGTCACTTCACTTTCTTAACTGAGCTCATTATTCAGTCCACTTTTCTTCATGTGCAGGATATGAAGAAAACATGACTATAAACAGAGCTGAAGCCAATACACATATGTTATATATTTAATGCATGCTTGTTAATTATGAATTTAACATTCAAATCATAGTTTGAAGTAAACTTACTTCAGTTCAATCCTGTTCAGTTCAGTCCTGTTCAGTTCAAAATGCGAAATTATTTAGATGAGCAGATAAAAGATAGTAATTCATCTCTTGATTAAAATTATTTTTTTCTTGCCAATATCTGTTAAAATACTATTTTACCAGGTACTTTTATTTATTGGCTTTTTTCGTCTGTACTTTTTCTTCCAAAATGTTCAAAGGGCTTTCTTCAAGAAAAACAGTAAATAAAACTTGATATGTCTCCCTTTCTGCCCTAAGTTTAAGGAGATGTACATAGTATTCCTACCACCAACTTTTCTTCACAACTACCATCCTGGTTGGCTGAGAGATGATGACTAGCCCTGGAGCTTTGATGACTATGATGAACTTGAGTTTCCCAAATCTCAGCTGAATACTGTAAACATTCTACTATATTGATTCATGAATTTATTGGCTTCCTCAGGCTTGGATCCACAGATATCTTAAGCCAAAAAGCTCCAAAAACCCTTGTGCATCCACTTGACCTTTCCACATTTAAATCCCCCTGGATTATGGTGTAAAGCTGCACAGGCTTCTGAAAGAATGGAGGGTTGCTTTGACTGCCATAAATCAGTTTTGGAAATTCCTCTCTCTTCCTTCATCTCCTATTTTATGTTATTCAGGATGTACTGACACATCCTCAAGCTGTTCAGGATTTTTTTTTCAGGAGAATATAGGTAGATGTAGAGGAGAAATGGATCTTTTTATGCTTTTCCAGTCTTAGGAACCTAAGCCTAAGTTCCAATGTTGCCTACACTGCATAAAATGAATTCAGAATGAGTTATATCAAAAACATAATCAATATGAATATAGAAAAAACAGTAGCCAAAATTCAACCACTCGCCCTAAAGAAGAGGTTGTAATTGAGTTTAATTATTGGCTAATGTTAACATCTTTGCCAGAATGGTCTCGTTCAGACATAAACCAAAACTAATGAAATGGTTTTGAATAATAATCTTATAAATAGATTCATACTATACTGAACGTTTGGCTATCCCTTAACCTAAGATTATAATATTCATTTATAAAGGCAAGCTGTTAAATTTGCCAAATGTCCAAAATTAAGCAGAAATTCTTGCAAATTCTTGACCTTGCTTTAAAACTTTGAGTTAAATTGATTATAGTTGTAAATTATTGCACCATAATCTGATTTAAATTCTAACATATTAGTATTGAGCTAAAACTTCAAAATTGATATAAAACATGCTGATGTATAGATTTTACTAATCTCACTTGAAACCTTTTGTGCTAAGTTTATAATACTTACAAATTTCTTTTTTCTCTCTTTTTTATATGTTTATTCATTCTTTGTTTTTCTTTAATTGTACTTGTATAATTAATAAATTAATAGGTCTGTTTAGGCAAAATGAAGAAAACCACAAAGCAATGATTTATGACTCATTGCATAAATGGTCCACCTTGGTAGACAAAGGAGCCATCAACAACACAAGTTAGTGTAACAATAATAGCAGCAGGGGACCCTAACCCTAACCCTTGGGACACAGCAACGGTTATAACTATGAACCAGTTGTCAAACACCTGAATTTTGATCACATGATCATGGGGATGTTACAAAGGTTGTAACTGAAAAAAAGCCATAAGTTACATTTTTTAGTGCCATTGTAACTTTGAAAAGTCACTAAACGAACTGTTGTAAGTCAAGGACTAGCTCTATACAAAGCTTATTTCGTTCTAACTTCATTAGTGATTTCTGCAGGGGTTCCCAGTTTCCTAGTGGTTTTATTACTAACATTTTATCCTTTTCTGCAAAGATAATTCAAAATACATTGCTAAAAATCAAATTGCAAGGTTGTTTATAACTGTTTCCACCTATCTTATTAAGGGACCCTAGAATTATTTTGTACAACTTAATTTTTTAAGTTTTTTTTTCCTTGATCTAGAAAATAAATGCAAACATGGAGCTCTTTAGTGTTTCAAGTGGCAACAGTTGTAAACAATTCACATTAAAGTTGTGTATCACGAAGATGACAGAGGAACATTCAGCTAGCCTCCTTCTGTTGATGAGTGCGAAAATTTTTGTGCTGGGATGTGATAAGGGTTCTCCCAAAAAACAAGAAAAAAGAAGCATGTAAGGAATCAACCTAACAAATCTGTTAAATATAATGGTACAAAAAGACTGGACGCCACATAAATCTCAGAGAAAATTGCACAGATGAAATCTGTGTTGAACATTGGAACTATCTGGCACATTTGAGTCCTGGCCCCCTGAAGATAAGACTTGAAAAGAGGATATATTGCCTATCGATAGCTCCATAGAGCATGTCCTTTTGAGCTTCAGAAATGTATTCTCTTTGCCCCTCCGTGTGCACACACACACAAACACACACACACATGGACAAAAGATGCATATACATATCGATATCACTTATTAGTGTCATTTCTAAGCATGTTAGCATTTTCCCATTCATTATTTAGGCAATATTTTGCCAAATAGGCTTTTTGATAAAGAAGAACGCTAATACTAACAACCTTTGCTGCCTTTGTTGAATTATTCAGGCAAGATTGTTAACAAAAGACGTTGTTTGTTAAGGTATTGATTGACTGTCTCATGTTATATTTCCTG
The DNA here is from genome assembly GCA_032468155.1 of Oxyrhabdium leporinum. Classification (NCBI taxonomy): domain Eukaryota; kingdom Metazoa; phylum Chordata; class Lepidosauria; order Squamata; family Cyclocoridae; genus Oxyrhabdium; species Oxyrhabdium leporinum. Next base: position 166,078 of record JANHFL010009766.1, on the reverse strand, counting down.
CTATAAATATCAAGCACAATTCTTTGACTCAGGAATGCAGCAACACACCTGGAGGATACTAGCATAGGCTCTCTTCCTCCATTTCCCAGCTTGCTTTCTGTAGGTGAGTTGTGGCTTCCACAATTCCTTTAATAGGAGATATAAATCTGTTTTCTTACCACATAAATGTGCCTAGATTCAAGCTGTATTTAAAGCAGATTTCATCATATTTCCCCTCAAGATATAAAAATTATATTGATTATATCAAATAAAAATAGACCTGCTCAGGTCATTTGTGAACAAATTAAAATATGTGAACTGTACAAATCCTTGAAGGACTACACTTCCTTTTCCCTTCATTGCAAACACTGTGCATTTCTGCTTATACTTTATTTTCTGCTTTTAACTGGATAGCACTCCATTAAGTAATGGATTCAATAATGGGTCCTTTTATCCTATGACTGTTAAATTTACTCAGAAGGCTTCAGTGAGGAATGCTGTCAACTGTTGAAAATCCAAGTTTCAATGCTGACAATCAGCATTTTCCACAGCAGCCGATAACCTATTTGAGTTCTAGAAGACTGATGAGGCAGAATTTATTTTTGCAGAATCCATACTGATTTTTCAAGCTATGTTTGTTCTTTTGTGAGCTTACTTTCTATTTAACAATGTTTTTCTGTCACTTTGCCTATAACAGAGATTAAATTGGCTGGCTTACAATACAGACTCAAGTATCTATCCTATATCTTGGGTTGGGAGTGATGTCCAACAATGTTCTGTGATTCAAAGACAATGGCTCAAACCTGAGTGAATGTCAAAAAAGTTTAATTAAGAAATTAAATAAGAAACCAAGAGAATTTACAGAGGAAAAGTGATTATTGTTTTAATTGTTGGGTTTTAATCTTTATGTGCCACCCAGAATCACTATTCTGAGATGGCCGGCCATATAAATTATTTATCTAAGTAAACAAATGTACCAGCCTACATCCCTTCAGTTTGTCAGGAACCCATGAAATGACAGCAGATGGACCCCCTGTATATGCCTGGCTGCTGAATAGCACCTTCCCTGATCCTCAGCTCTATGCCAAGGTTTAAAGTGCTTTGCTTTTTACTGCCACCTTTTAATATTGTTTCAAAAGAAGGGAGTATAAACACACAACACCCATGGATGGCTTGGTGGCACTTGTTATAAGTTTCTTGGCCATAACTTGGACAATTGAACTACTACCAAAACTATTTTAAGAGAGAGAGACTGTTTCTAAAAATTCTCTTCTGCAGATCTTGGACGTGGAATCCATGTCCTTGTTATCTTGTTACAAGTGGCAATAGAGATATAAAACGCAAATGAAAGAATGATTACATACAAGTTGGAAAGCTTGTTAAGTAATTGTTACCAGTTATATAATATACAATAGATAAAATGCTCAAAATCAAGAGTAATTAAATATCTTTTAATTTGTTGTGAAGTCAGTTGAGTAACCCCTTCTAAGCAAAGGTGTAGGGTATCCATCTTAATGTGTACAAAGAAAAAGTGGACCTCTCCAATACAGCTCTTGAAAAAAGATAAAGATAAAATCTTCTTTGAATAGAGCTTGAATCTAGGTACATGGTAAAGTTAGAGGCAAATAAGTAGCAAAAGCAATGGCTTGATAGATGTAGAATCCTTATGTTCTGAAAATCAAAAGGGAACAATAAAAAATCAAATCAGCTCTTTGGCTGATTTCTACTTCTGCAGAAAAGATGCTTTATGAAGGTGTACCTAAAAGAAAAACAATACCATTTTCCTGAATATTTCTCAATGTAATGCTACATTTCTATAGTAAATTTAGATGTGAAGACTTTTCTCTGCAATTTCAAAATACTCCTTGAACACCAACATGAACTTTTTCTACCAAAGTTTATGTTATTCTTTTTCCTTCAGCTTTCTGAATGTGGCCATGCCAGTATTTTCTGGATTTAGTATGATCTTTAGATTGTGGAATATATTCCTTCTTATTGGGCTCATTTTAATCCAAATATTTCCAGGCATAATGAAGACATTGAAGCTCTTTTTTCTTAGTCCCCTCTTTTCAAAGAACTTTTTTTAAAAATGATTTTTCTCCTTTTGTTCTCCAAATGATTTGCTGGATCCAGCTAGTCATCTATGTATATTCATTGTATTTGCATTAATCTATAATAAGGATTCCTGCCTTGGGCAGTGGGGTTTGACTAGAAAACCTCCAAGGTCCCTTCCAACTCTGTTTTTCTGTTAATCCTGGAGCTCTGGAGCATTTACAAGTAGGAAGCTGAGAATACAGCATTAGCCCTGGAGGAAATGGATTATCTGGATCTAGGAAGACAGCTTTCTCTGCTGGTGCCCTTGCACTGTGGAACATCCTGCTCTCAGGGGTGAGGAAAGCCCCCAATTTCTTGGCCTTCTGCAAAAAGATCAAAACTTGGTTGTAGCCTGGCATGAGGGACACAGGGGCCCAGACAACTGTGGGGTTCACTGGCCCCATGAAAAAACACCCCCACCCATATTAACAACTGCTACCACCCCAACTTGGAATTCTTCACCTTCTGAAATTTTGTGTTATTTTTATATATATATATATTTAATCTTAAATTAATTCTGATTTTTCATGTTAATTTTATGCATTGTCTATATGTTGATTATATTGTTCACCACCCAGAGCCTCTGAACTCTCTTCTGAGAGAGTTCTCTGCATACTATGAGCCTTGCGTAGCAGAGAGATCTGAGCAGTACAGATAGTCCTCGCTTTAGTGAACACATTTGGGACCAGCAACTTGGTTCCTAAGAAACATGGTTGCTAAGTGGAAAATTATTGACTGGGACCAGGTTTACAAACTTACTTCCGTTTGATCATTAAACAAAGCAATGTAATTGCTAAGTTTTTCATTATGTCTCTCTGTAACAAAATGATTGTACAGAAGATCTACTCTGCCCTGCACTGCTTATATCAGTCTTCCCCAGCCAGATGTCCCCAGATGTATTAGAATCCCAATACAGAGGGCAGATGCTTGGGCAAGACTGGTTTATAGATTCAGTGCATCAGTTAGACAGGATGGGAGCAAAACACAAAACTACCTTTATATCCTTTAAAATGTATCCTTAGTTAATGTTTTAAGAGTTTATAGGAGGCATGATTTGGCTAAAATTAGAGCTAAAGACTTCTCCTATTCTAATAAATGACTTTTTTTTTGTCTGAATTCCATCTTGCACGGACTTTCAAAATGCAGGTGAGTAAAAGGAACGATGGAAGCAGCAGCTAGAAATGGACTTCAGAACTTGAAGAAACCAGTACCAACCTCCCACTTATGTATCACTGTGAGGGCATATCACAATACATCCCCCAAACACTTATGGAACATTTATCTCTCCTGAGTCTAATTATCCAACAAATCAATCTAGTAAACATTCCTCACAGCATGGGTCACTCTTTATGTAAAATTATAGGGCTTAGAATATTTACTAATTGAGCAAGCTGATTGGCTGCATATCTGTAAGTGTCTTCTAATATATTTAATTGCAATGTTTTTGAATCTGTATAGTCTGAGACCCTCTCAGAATCAGCACTTAGTCCCTTTCACAATTATAAATGTCAGCAGCAATAAAGAGGCTTTCCCTGTCTCCAAAGTGAAACACAAAATTAATCTTATGTGCCTGGCATAAGGACTCTGAGCTTTTTTAAACTTCCATTATTGAAAATTATGGGATTAGAATGAAAAAAACCATCTATGTATATCATGTCTAGTCAAAAACCAAAGGGCCTGTTGAGTTAAAATCTTATTTATTTACTGTATTTAGTATATTTTATGGATGTGCAAAGCTTCAAAGGACACTCACTTTAACAATGCTTTGAGTGAAGCAGTCCACTAGAAATCAGACATTGCTTTTTTTTCCTGTTTTTTTCTGAGGTTTCTTTTAGCTCTTGAACTTACTGGAAGTGGTTTCTTGATCCAGAAGAATCTGGCTGCCACCCGGGACTTCTGTAGGGTGAACAAACCGATGTAGAGAGTAAAGAGGATGACCTTGACGGGGAGAGGGGAGATCTATTACCAAAGCAACAAGAAGAGAAACATTGCTAACTTCAAATAATGAAGGTCGTGACCAGGAAAGCCTCAGCTCAGCTTTGATTGTGTACCAGTTGCTGCCTTACCTGGAATGTGAGGACCTTATAACAGTGGCTCATGCACTGATCACCATTCACCTGGACTACTGGAATGCTTTCTACATGGTGTTGCCCTTGAAAACTACCCAGAATTCAGCACTCCAAACGTTGTTTTATATCTATGCTAACATGAGCACATTACATCTAAGTTCCAGATCCTGCACTGGCATTCTATTACAGTAACTTTTGTATACAATTTAAAGTCCTGATTTTATCCTTTGAAGCCATACGTCTTGGATCTGAGGTATCTCCCGATCAACCTTTTCTAAATAGTCCTGACTACCCCATGCCAATGTATTTCTGGAGAACCTTTAGATGGGCCTCCACTTTTGCAAGGCCAAGGGAATGAAGGGAATAAAGTCTCTCAGGTGCTCCTTAGCAAAGGCAAATTTAGGAAGAAGAGAAAACTAAAATACTCACTACCTATAAAGACCCTCAAAGCTGTGTACTTGATTCAACATACTCTCCCCCATTACGCTATCAGACCGCACTTTATTAAAATATGATTAATATGTTAAAAAGAATTAGTTAGAACAGCATTTGAATTGTGGTTATCTACTTATTTACTGGTGATTTTAAATGATTTTTGTAGCTGTTTTTTACACATTTTGTGGTATGTTATTTTTTTCAAGTTTCACCTTTATTTTAATAATACTACACAATGGACATTTTAAGATATTGAAAAATCCAGTACATTGGAAGCCTTTGGGAGTCAAGTAATAAATGAAAACACGTAAAATAAATGGAAAGCTAAGATCCGAGGAGTCAGTTTGGTGTAGTATTTAAAGCACCAAAGTAGAAACTGAGAGATTGTGAGTTCTAGTCCTATTTTAGGCACTAAGCCAGACAGGAACTTTGGGTGAATTATTCTGTCTCAGCTCTAAAAAGAAGGCAAGGGCAAACCACTTCCAAAAATCCAAAGAAAATTGTAGGGATTGGTCTAAACAATCACCAAGAGTTGGAGTCCTCCCTACC
>JANHFL010009766.1:126874-138802 GCA_032468155.1 Oxyrhabdium leporinum | reverse complement strand
GAGAGAGAGAGAGAGAGAGAGAGAGAGAGAGAGAGAGAGAGAGAGAGAGAGAGAGAGAGAGAGAGAGAGAGAGCGCTTGCAGAAAAAAATTAACAAGTAAAAAATCACTGTCAACATGTCTTAGCATTAACAGGTTCTTCTTTTTTATTAAAACATTTATAGAGAAACAACTGCTAGATCAGTAGCTCTTTGCATAACCAGAACCTAAATGAAGGCCTATTATAAAAATCGACGTGAGAAAATGAGAAAGCATCACATTCAAAAACTTGTAATGGGATTTTCTCCTGGAAATCCAGAGAATTATTCTGTAATGATCTGTTTTCTTCCTAATATAGAAGTACCAAAATAAGGGGGTAGGATTGGGGTAGGGGTGGGTCAGGAAGAAGACTTCACGCTTCCCAAAAAGAAAAAAATTGGAAATGTCATAACCGATCTTTTTTTCATCTTTTCTCCAGTTAACTCCTTCTGACTTTTTCCTCGCTAAGGATGGAGGATGACGCCCTCCTCTGGCTAAGAAGCCCCTTTTCATCCACCATCAGATCTGGAATAAAACCTTCCTTTGAACCCTGAGGCAGGGAACTGGAGGCAATTACTTTGTGATTGATAGTACTAAATATGAAACTTCACGTATCTCGGAGGCATATTGTTAGTGGGGAAGATGAATGGAACTTGAGATAACCTTGGCAAATTAAGCATATGTTAGCATTAAGCTTTGTCAGTAAGCAGACTAAAAAATTACAGGCATTGTAACTCCATAAACTCTTCTAATGAAGTGAACGACAGTGATAATTTAATGAAGAATGTAACAGTCCTTTTTGGAATTTAGTCCAATTTCTGTTGTGTGCAACAAGCCAAATTATAACACAATCGCTTGAAGATGGAAGTTCAGAACCTGGCTGGGCATTCTAACCATAAATTTGTACCACCTTCTTCACCTTTCATGCCCCTTTTTACAAACAGCAACTAATTCAGAATTCTTTTTCAGATGACTTAATTAGAAAAAATGGAAAAGTGAAAAAAAGTTTTTGCATTCTCCCATTATTCTCTCTCCTTGTATGATTAAACTAAATATACTGAAGTAATAAGACACAACCTGCAGTGCCTTTTTGTACTATTACTGAACCCCGTGGGAGGCAGTATGAGGCAGTATGAGGCATGAGGCTAGAGGCTGTCTGACTTTAATCACCTGGGAAGTGCAGTAATCCCTTCAAATGCACGGCCTGTGGTGTCTTATTGCTATTATGAAATGGAATTTATAAATAAAAATAAGAGGGAAAGCTCAGTCCTCTGTATTTATTGCCTGGTACTGACAGAATTATGACTGGTGACAGCTAAGCCAGCTCTCACAAGCCATTTTCCAATTTATTCTCTATTTCAATCAGACTTCCATTTGGAAAAGAACTAACAAATGTCTGCTCAGGCGAGGGGTAAGGTAAGACCTAAATTGGTAAATTAAATATTGAAGATATACTGATAGGATAAAAACATTGGAGGAATTATACATATTGGAGTAATGTTCTCAGTAGCAACAATAAATTGTCCTGGGGCAGCGGAAGGGCGGTCTACAAATATAGGGTTGGCTCTAGAGTTTGAAATCTGGGTTTGCTTTAAGCAACTTATTTATGCAGAATAGTAGAAAACTCATTGTTAAAACACATTTCCCCACTTAATACCTATTTACATTCTGCAGTGAGATGTAACTTACTGCCCATTTACACTTAGAGTATAAATTGTAATTTGCTGAAGTCTAAGTTTCAAGAGATCAAAAGCCACAGGTGGATTGAACCATGGCATATTGTGTTATTGTGCATGCAGGAATTATACAACCAAAGCTGAAAAAAGGTAGCAGAGTAAAAAAAAATTAACCTGGATATGCCTTGAGGTGAGAGTGGAAGCAACTTTCAGTTGAATTTATGCTGAAATAGATACTTCTGCAGCCCTGTGCCTGGGTGGTTTCTGCACAAAATATTACCAGGTCCTTCTCTTAGACTGGGAAATGTTTGTCTTGAGTAAGGTTTTAAACTACATAGATACTCAGGTTCTGAGTCCAAAGCTTACTTTGAACTGAACAAGATTAAAGAAACAAACCAACAATATTTTAATATTGCTAACGTAAAAGGAGAAATGTATTCTCTATGTATGAACGGGTGGATCCCACCACTACTATTACTATTAACGTTCAAATGTGGTACTTTGAAATACTATATTATTTGAATGATCACATGGTCATATTTCAATGACAGAATAGCTAAAAATAAAAACCAAATAATATACTATAAAATAATTGTCTGACCTATTATTTTGGGCTATGGGTATCATGCAAGATGGAGTTAAGAATTTTCTCAAAAAATGAATTTGCATGTCTCTAGATTGTGGCAAAAATACAATTAAATAAATAAACACTGGCTGTAACAAATAAACCCTGGACTCAGTTAAACGTGATTAATTGTAACCATAAGCACATCTTAGCATGGGTCTGCTATGCATCGAGAATCACACACACACTGAAGACAAACATACATACATAAAGCAATCTAGTATTGTAAGAATGGTGAGATCTTTGTGGTACAGATGTAAGATCCACATTTTTCAATAGATCTGGCTTTCAAGTAAGTATGCTTTGTATTTTTACTTTGGGGGTAACCACTGGAATGATATTATATCACTGGGTACATTTTATGTATTGTTTCCTATTATTTTTAGGCTTGTGAAGGGATGGGATTTTTATAATTAGGACAATTATAGAAATATCATGTAGTATATTTTTGTCAAGTAAAGGGCTTCGATGCATTTGTCCTCCTTGTACATCCAAACCCTGCCATGCATACTACCTGCTTTTGAAAGTTAATTTCTAATAGAACTTCATTATTTCAGCTTACACAATTAATTTCTAAATTACATGTATGCTGACAAAGCTTTACATAAGAATATGACCTTTGAATAATATTAGTTCCCGTTTTGAAAAAGATTATTATGACCTCTTCCTTTCTATCCATTTTCTTAATGGTTTCTTCATAACAAAAGCAAAATTGAAAGAAAATTGCATGCCTTTGTAAGATTTGGAATCATATTTTCCTGATGAAAATCAATAAGAAATCAAATCTAAAAGCCTAAGTCTGTTTTTTCCTGTCTATCTGTCTTTTGCAATAGTCCATCATCAAATCAATTCTTATGTTTAACCTTTGGAATATTTGAAGGTATTATATCAAGGTAGATTGATAAATGTATCCTGTCTTACACATTTTAATGCTTTGATCAGCAGTGGAAAGAAATAATGTATATTAAGATGTTACAAATCATTTATATATTAGAGATATCCAAGTGGATAACTTATAAAGATCAGTTGCAATAGAGTGAAATAATGGTAATACCGGTAGTGTGGTAATGATCAGGAGCATAAGTTATTGTTGAAGTTTTCTAGAATATTATCTTTATTTTTGGTTTATCACTAGTTAGTTTATGAAAAGTTTAAATTCTAATTAATTTCTCACATCATGATAGGTAGAGCTTTAAAATGCAGTATAAAGAGAATTGAACATGTTTTCTATTCACTGGTTTTCTCCACAGAAGTAGCACTAATATCTGAAGATTACTGAATGTCTAAATTGCATATCATACTCAACCTGAACATATTTTCTTTGGTGTTCAGTTAGTAATGGAATGCAAGCTCAGTCCTTGAGCTTTTACACAATGGTTTGTGGAGTATAAATCTAGACATTGAATTTACTCAATAAGCTAATTCTTACAATAAACCATGGCTTAATACAGCGCGCAGGTTCAGCCACTCAGTTTTGGAGAATGCAAGATAGCCTCAAGACTTCCTTTAAGTCAAGGATGGACAACTCATAACTCTTGAGCTGCATCTAGCTTTCTAGCCTCCATTTGTACATTGTAGAGCCCTCAAGAGTGTACAGAGTCAAACTTGTAGAGAGTCAAACCTGTGTGTGTTTTATGGCTTTTATGGCTGAAATTGTACAATTAAACCTTGCAGAAGCTTATGATAGTGTTACACTCCATTCATAAAATCTCAGGCAGTTTCTCCCCAATTTTGTAGCAATAAAATAGGTATCTTATGTCTATACTTATGTTGTGCCTTAAAGTTACTCCCAAATTGTCTTTTTAAAAAAAATGTCATGTCAAACACATCACCATACTGCTGTGACCTACAGGTTCAGCAGAAAATTATAACTCATTCCCAGACAGATGTCCCACTCTTCCTGTACATAGTGACAATCTACTTATTTTTGAATGTATAGTAGAATGTTATACCTGCAGTTGTGAACATCTATGTTGTATGTTGTATCTCACTACATATATTTTCTTAGGAACGTAAGAATCTTATACAGATCAGATCACTGTTCCATTTAGCTTAGTACTATTGACACTGATTGCTATAAGTTCTCTGGGGTTTTAAACCAGAATCTTTCCCAAACCTAGTAATAGTTGTGTTCTTTTAATATTCCCCCTCTCCTTTGGCATACAAAGCATGTGCTATATCACAGTGCTACAAAAATAATGCTTTATGTACCTAGGTTCTTGGCAAAATAATAATTCTATCATAAGAATTTTGCAACCACTATTTCTTTCCTTCTAGAAGAACATCTTTTTATTTTTTTAAATGGGACTTCAGAATTATTGAAAACTGAAAAGTGCATTGCTTCTATTTTTAAAACCACATTGAAAAAAATAGCCTGTGGTTAGTAAAACAAAGCTTCATTAATTAAACTAGGAACTGCAGCTTTTGAAACAGCTTATAAGGAATTAAGAAGAGTTTTGAACACATTAAATATTATCACATAGTTACAGGTAATTTTTGAGTCATGAGAGGTCTAAGAAGCAAGGTTAATAAGAGGTAAATACAGAATATACTGTATGCAGTTTTTTCCCCATTTTCCCTTTCAACATTAACAGTTACAAAGAGAGCCCAGCTAAAGAATTGACTGTAAGAAAAACAGTTTGAGTTACTGTATACTGAGCTATATATTTTATTTGTAACCACAATAGTTTCCATGCCTTGATTTTCTGCATGTTATAAGCAAAAAATTATAGGTGCCATTTTTGTCATGTGATTTTTTTTGCATTTAATATTTGCCTATTTTCATCTTCATATTTTTTAAAAAGTTTCATACAAGTTATATTACTATTATTTATATATCTAAATAAATACAACATCCTTAAATGAAATGGTAACATACACTATAATTGTTTCCTATGCTGTAAAAATTAGACAATGTCTTCATTATGAAAATAGTTATTCTTAATAAATGGGAGGAGGAAATGTGCATCGTTCAATATAGTTCCAATTAACTTCTATCAACTGTTTCTTCTAGACTTTTTTTATAAATGTCATCTCAACTATGGTAGTAGCTAGGTTATACTTTGAGCTATGGAATAACTAAATTATGTCTTATATCTTCATACTTAAAAACTGCTTTTAGTTGAAATGCTTTTTAAGCAGTTATGCTATTTAATTCATGGATGTCACATTAGCCTTTTCATTTGTAGCCGTCTGAGTTTTCCTTTTTTTTTCTTTCTGAAAAAGAAAGTTCACTGAAGTGTGAAAGACAAAATAGCTGCATTAAGCGTCTTGATTTGTAGTGATAGCTGTCATCCATCTGGAAACTCCTTAAGTTGGTTGCATGTAATTCTCAGTTAAATCAATGTGACTAACATTCTATATTGATTTTAATAAAATCTAAGTGCAACAAACTTACAGCAGTTGTAACAATTGTAGATAGATCTACAAAAATGGATATAGATAAATTAGTTTCTACTCTGGCACTATATTCATTCAAGCCCATGATCGTTAACGCATAGAAGAAGAAGAAAATATTGCTGAAGGTCAATACTAGAACCCTATCAGTTTATAAAAAAATAGGACACAAATCAGAATAGAGCTGGAAAAGTCCTTGGAGATCTTCTAGTCTAACTCTCTGCTCAAGCAGGAGACCCTATACCAGTCCAGTCGTTTCTTAAAAACCTCCAGTGATAAATCCCCTACAACTTCTGAAGGCAAGCTGTTCCACTGGTTAATTGTCTTCACTGTTAGAAAGTTTCTCCTTCATTCCAGGTTGCTTCTCTCCTTGGTTAGTTTCCATCCATTGTTTCCTGTCTTGCCTTCAGGTGCTTTGGAAAATAATTTGACCCCCTCTTCTTTGTGGTGGCTCCTCAAATACTAGAAAACTGTTATCATGTCACCCCTAGTCCTTCTTTTCTCTAGACCAGCTATATCCAATTCTTGCAACCGTTCTCCATATGTTTTTGTCTCCGTGTATTCCTTTTGTGGGGAGAAACATATATTATGTTTTTAAAATGCCATAATCTGCCAGTGGATTGCGCAGTTAACATGTTTTACATTGAGCTGGATAGTTCAAAGGATTCATACCTTGAAGGGGCAGCAATGCTGAACTTTAAATTGAAGGGAGTAAGGTTAATGCTATTTCATATTTCTTAATGTTCTTGATACCCCTCTTTTACATTCTGTATCCATTTCTTTGTGCTTGATACTAATTTCAAATTTTCCTTCAAGCATTATCCCTGGGGAGAAAAAAATCAAAATATCCCGACTTCGATGGAGATAAAGGACTTCAGGAATTTGACTTGATGCAACCGGATAATTAGAAATACTGAAAACAAATGTGCAATTAAACAATTTGGCAATAAATCTCTGGTAAGATATTTATGGTTATTAATTAAAACAAGTGGTCTACAAAGAGTATGAGCAGCCTCTGTGCGAGCAGGTAAGAGCTGAAACTATTCAGCTCAGCCGGAATAGTAAGTGCTCCAGCTCTGGCAAGCACAGCCTGAAAAATTAGCTCCCAAACATTCCCATCAAACATCCAGACTCTTGAGAGTCTAATTATATAGTGCAAAATGTACATGTACCATGTACATATCTTTAATCTATATGTCTGCTATCTCACTCTTTGCTCTCCCTGAGACCTATGATTTGTAGTCTACATCCATTTTGGAATGAAGTTAATCTTAGGCTACACCGCTATGTATAAAACAAGTGACATCTTCAAATGGGTGAGAAAAATGAGCCAAAAGACTCTGAGTCATTAAGTGCACATTAACTACATCTTGTCACATTAACTATAGGGTGTAACACCAATTTTCTCTTCTTTGTCATGATCTAACACTATCCTCTTGTGTGTACACGCTATATACCCACTGTACCATTCAGGCAACATGGTAGCCTATTCTCCATTTTAACATTTTAACATTTACGGTTGGTTCTCTTAATGATTTGCTACAGAGACACATTACCTAGCATGCTACCTCTCACTGAATCAGAGATCATCAGGAAAATGCACCAAAATTATATTTGTTGGAGCAAAATAAATATCAGGTTTCAATTAACTGCATAGGAATTTCTTTAGACATTTAAATTTTTGTTTACTGCCTGATTAAGAGTCACATAGAGATAGTCCTCAACTTACAACTTACAACAAGTTCATTTAGTGACCATTCAAAGTTACAACGGCACTGAAAAAAGTGACTTATGACCATTTGCACACTTATGACCATTGCAGCATCCCCATGGTCACATGATCAAAATTCACATGCTTGGCAAGCGGTTCATATTTATGAATGTGGCAATGTCCTGGGGGGGAGGGGGTGTCACATGATCAGCTTTTGCAACCTTCTCACAAGCAAAGTCAATGGGGAAGCCAGATTCACTTAACAACTGTGTTACTAACTTAACAAATGCAATGATTCACTTAACAATGGTGGCAAGAAAAGTTGTAAAATGGGGCAAACTCCATTTGGTGAGTTTGGTGCATGACTTGACCCTTTTTCTATCTTCTTCATCCTGCTTATTCTTTTGTGTCATGAGATTTAGACAGTAAACCTATAAGGAGGTTTTCACTTTAAATTTTGTAAAATAATTCAAGATTTCTTTCCTCCATTTTGCTAAAAAATTAAAAAACACCTGCTTATTTCCCCTGCGGCTTCTTCTTCCATCCTTAAAGCAGCCAAAATCATTCCCCAGTGTTTTGCATGCTAGCGATTGCAGGCCAATTTTCCAGGACTGCTGTTGATGGGAGACTTTACAGTTCCAACATGCTGGCATCATCTCTGGGTGATAAGTCTTGCCCTTCTATTAGTATATTCTTAAGTATGCACTAGCATACCTTTAAAAAGTAAATAAACTGTAATTTAAAAAAAATTTTTTACATATTTTTTATCTTGGCTTATTTTTTACAGGCTTCTTTGAAAGGGGAGGGATAGCTAAAGAGAAATTTAAATGAAGAGTACAGGGAACTAAAAAAACCTCCCCAAAATATCACAAACAGCTCACTAAATAATAGTGCAGTTTTCAATGCTAATAGAATGTTTTAACACCTGAATACATTCACATGCCTGATTAAACATTAACAACATAAACCCATAAAAGAAGATTATAAGTTCCAATATCTCTTTTCAAGGAACAGCATATTAACCGCTGTTGTGTACTTTTTCAATTACATTTCTTTAATTTATTTCTGTTGCGGAAAACATAATATTATACATTACTTCTGTTTCAAAAACAAAAGATTATATTACATTTAGTCAATTGGCAACTACAAGTTGGCAAGTATATGTTCAAAGATTATCTCGGCTCAGCTAAAGTAGTAGTGTTTTCATTAGTCCGCCCTTATTGTGAAATTATCTTTGCAAATATAGATTTCATAATTGTTTCTGCACTCGCTACTCCTACCTGATTTCTCGTCTTTTCTTTTTTCTTAGCATATTTATCCTGTCTGATTAGATAAAGACAAAAGCCTCCTTTGACACCAGATAAGTTTGATCTTAATTGCTGAAAATTAGCTAAAAGGTTTCTTATTCCTACATATTTTATTTAGTGTTTTAAACTATTTATGAATTATATCTGTCGCTGTCCTCTCTCTGTACTGGTGCTTCATATTAAGGAGCATCTTAATTTTATACCTACCACAATTTGCCACCATGAAAACCTAACAGACAAAACCAGGTGAAGTCTAGATTCTTAGGAAGGAGGGGCTGAACAGCAGAGAACCAAAAGCAGATAGTTTGGTTGGAAGAGGGCTCCTCCCTAGGACTTCTCAATGCATATCTTTAAGGATGCAGTTTAATGATAGACAGTAGTAGATCTTTAATGTTGCTGGGTTTTGGGGGCCTGATACCAATGTCAATGTGGTACTGGAAAACTAGCATGGCCCTTGCCCAGTTGGATATAATCCAAAGAACAAAAAGCAAATACAAGTAGCACTGGGGTTTACAATTGGACTAAAGCCAAAAGAACAACCAGCTGGTCAGGTACCCAGAGGCAAAACAAAACATCAGTAAAAAAAACATTTAAAAAAAGATGTACACCACGGTTACATGGAATATCAGAACTATAAATCAAGGCAAACTTGATGACATCAGAACAAAACTGTCAAAATTGAACATTACTGGGAATTAGCAAACTAAAATGGTTACATCATATGAGAGGAGCATTAGCTCTTCTATTCCACACACCCCACACCCCACAAAAAAGCACAGAACAAATAGAGTAACCATCGTTATTAACAGAAAGTCAGCGTATGGGTATAACCGAAGAAATGAAAGAATGATCCTGATTTGAGGCCAAGACAAACCAATCAATATTATGGTAATTCAATCTATGCTCCAGTCAGAGATACAAAGAAAACAAAAGCTGAACACTTCTATCGAGTCTTTCAACCCCTTATTGACCCAACAACATTGTATTAATTATAGGAGACTGGAATGTTTAAGCTGGAAGTTAGATAGTATCTGAAGTACTGCAGAAAATGTGAAACAGAAGTCAGACTAATGGAGTGAGGCCAAGAAAATTCACTATTTGTAGGAAACTCCTTCTTCCAACAATCTAAGACAAGGATATCAAACTCAAGGCCTGTGGGCCAGATGTGGCCCGCGGAGTGCTTAGATCTGGCCCACGGGGCCTCTGCTAGCGAAAATGGAGCTCAGGAGGGGCCCAGCACAAGCCCCCCCAGCTCTTTTTTGCTGGCAGAGGGCTGCAAGAGGCCGTCACAGCTGAAAACTGGAGTTTGGAAGCCTGTTTTCACTAACAGAGTGCTCGGGCCACCACAGGCACCCCTGATATGAGTGACATCAAGCTGGCCACATGCCCCTGGCTCCCATGTTCAAACGAATCCCTCATAGGCCCTCAATAAAATCGAGATTGACATCCCTGAACTAAGAAATTGTTTTTCTGATGGACAACAGTGAATGGACAACACTGAAATCAACCTATGCAAGCAAAGATGGAGGAACAAAAATAAGACTAGGTGCTGACTGGGGTTGGGATCAAGAATTATTTACAAAGTCACAATGTAAAAAGAAAGAAAAAAAACCATAAAGTCCCCCAAAAATATAATGTTAGCATATGGTGATGATAAAGATTTCATCAACATATTCTTTTTTCTCACTTTCAATGTGTCACTTTAAAAATTAAAGATGAGCCAAACAAAAATATTTTGTTTGTGCAAAAAACAAAAATATTTGAAAGTGCAAAAAACAAAAAAAGGAGTAAGGTGGACTTCAACTTATGACCACAATTAAGTTCAAAATTTCTGTTGCTAAGTGACACATTTGTTAAGTGAGTTTTGCCCATTTTACAACCTTTTTTGCCACAGTTGTTAAGCGAATCACTGCAATTGTTAAGTTAACAACATGGTTGTTAAGTGAATCTGGCTTCCCCACTGACTGGTCAGAAGGTCACCAAAAACATGACCTTGGGATACTGCAACTGTCATAAATATGAGTCAATTGCCAAATGTCTGAATTTTAATCATGTGACCATGGGGATGCTGCAATGATTGTAAGTGTGAAAAACAAACATGTTACTTTTTTCAGTGCTGTTATAACTTCAAACGGTCACTAAATGAACTGTTGTAAGTTGAGGACTAACTGTATTAAGTTGTCCACTGATACACTTGGAAAAGCTAAAAAAAAACAAAAGGCAAAGTATATAAAGGAAATGTGTTAACTTTCTGAGTTCCAACAAAAGCATTTGTTTGTTCGAATTTATTGGCCATCCATCTCCAATGGACACCATGCTGTGTACAAAACTAGAAAATAGAGTAACAAAAGACGAGAGTTATCTAAGATGGGCTCAAGCCAGCTGCCTCTTCTGCCTTCATTATATTTACCCCACTGCCTCAGCAAGTGAAAGCATATAACTGAACTTGTCAATTTCAGAAGCTCAGCAATATCAGCCTGCTCAGAATCTGGATTGGGAGGTGGGAGCTAGGGGTAGTGAGCAACTTGGAAATACTCTGAAGAAGGTGGTGGCAGAGATGAATCCCGGCATGTATCTGCTGCTTCAAATAATTACAACCCTGTCCAGACCTTTTCAGGCCCACAGCCATGAGCTATATCAATGTGTAATGCTTTCTTCTCATTGGAATTCAGTTTCATCCAGCAAATAGAACCTCAAGACACTGGTGAAGCATTTTCACTACCAAACTGGAGTTTGACGACAGAAAGAATTAGACTGTGTGTCATTAGCATAGTGACAGCATCCAACCCCTGATCCTCAAATGATCTTACTCAGCTGCTTCATTTAATTGTTCAACAATAAGGATAATGAAATGGGACTATTTTAGGACCCCATAGCTTAGTAAACATGGAACTAAGCAGAAACCCCCTGAGGCTATCCTCTGGAGCTGACACTAGAGGTTAGAGTAGAAGCAATGAAAAACAAAGCATCCGGCTTCAAGAGCAGATAGATGGCTATGCAAAAAATTATAGCTGAGCAAAAAAGGAGAGGAAATAAGAGTTTGCCAGTAGTGTTCAATAGGAGAAAGAAGAAAAGAGAAGGAAATAATTAGAGAGAACATGAAATTTCAAGGATTATGTGCTCAGGTTGACTCAGCCTTCCATCCTTCCGAGGTAGGTAAAATGAGGACCCGGATTGTGGGGGCAATATTCTGAGGT
>JANHFL010009766.1:114899-126774 GCA_032468155.1 Oxyrhabdium leporinum | reverse complement strand
GACAGACAGACAGACAGACAGACAGACAGACAGACAGACAGACAGACAGACAGACAGACAGACAGACAGACAGAGAGAGATTGCCAGTAGAAAGAAAGAAGAAAAGAGAAATGAATAAGAAAGAATATGTCTCTTGAAGCATTGTGTGTTCAACAGTGAGAGGTGAAAAGATCATCTTCCAAACAGCTGATAATAAGCGTGTTCTAAAACTATAAACTGTTCATATTATTAAACAACTTGTGCTGAGACAGCAGAGACCGTACGGAAAATATATGGCAGCCAGTTCCAGAAGCAAACACACTAAGTCAGTGAACAGGAAAAACCAAACAAATTTGCCAATGGAGTTTGATGAGAAAAATTAAGTGGGAGTCTTTGTAAATTGTGTTTTTAAGAACAGGTAATATAAGAGTATGAGAAGAAACAAGAAAAAAATAGGTCTTTTGTTGGTAAAATTTTAAACAAGAAAAAGAATCAGTAATAATGTCATAATGTTTGTAATCAGACTGTGTTCCTGACTGAGATTAAACTATCATACAGTATGTTTGAATTAAGTGCAGATTTGTGCTAATTCTTGAGGAAAAAGTCAAAGGATCTAAGCAGTAAGTGCCCACATTTCAACTAATGAAGATGGTGGCTTCTCAGATTAAACAAACAAGATACTACAAAGGAATCTGATAAAAGAAGAACACTCCATAATAATGCAATCCAAGAAGAATGTCTAATGCAGGGGTGTCAAACTCAATTTCATTGAGGGCTGCATCAGAGCTGTGCTTGACCTCGGGGTGTGTGTGGCCAGGGTGGACATGGCCAGCTTGATGTCACTTATGTTGGGGGTGCCTGTGGTGGCCCGAACACTCTGTCAGCAAAAACGAGCTCCTGAGCTCTGCCTTCGGCTGCCACAGCCTCCTGCAACCCTCTGCCAGTGAAAACAGAGCTTGAGAGGGCCAGATCTAAGTACCCTGTTGGCCGGATCCAGCCCCCAGGCCTTGAGTTTGACACCCCTGGTTTAATGCATAATATGAACAGTTAGGATGTGACTAGAACAGAAAGACAGCTTTCATGCCCTCTTTTTAAAAAAGCTTAGTTTCTAAACTTTAGAAGAAGAGAAAATACACTCTGAAACAAGAGACACTGTAGTAGATTCCTGAAAGGGAATGCAAATGGCTAAGAGAAGAATTATGTTAGATATGTTAGTTTTTTTTAGTCACTACTACAAGGAACTGGAACAAATGCGGGCCCATTAAATCCATTGGTTCATGAAGTGTGCTGTTGGATGGGAGCACAGGAATATCACAGAACAGGAATATCACAGGAATATCACAGAACACAGGAATATCACAGAACAGCTTCCAACATCCACTGATAATTATCCCTTTTAGCTAATCCATGTGAAGACAACTGACATTTACATCCATATCACTATACTGCATGTGTATGATGGATTATTTAACTGGTTTTGAAGGGAAAAAGTGGTCTGTGGAAGATGCACTGTTTGCACAGGATCTACATGTCACAAGATCTAAAATGTGTCAGCTACTAGACAGATCAGACCAGGAAATCAATGCCATAGGTAGGCTACAAAACTTTTATTGGCTGCAATAACAGCACCTTGCAAGTCTGATTGTCCTATACTACGTTCTCCTTGTAGTTCAATGAATGAAGGAGGCATCTTCCTGAGTGCAATATTATCTTGCTATGGGCTTAAAATCTGTTTCAGTCCCTTTTGCCTAGGCAACAGATCCTGCTGTGTATCTCTGTGAAGGTCATCTTCCATACTCCCTATTATTTGTTTACAGCACAGTGAGTTTGAGCAAGAGGGCTTTCCAATAAATACTATGGGGAGTGAAAATGAAAACTATAAAGAAAGGACCTCATTAGTACTACAGAAGGAGAGTTCTTAATGGGATCTATTGTAGTGGAAAAATTAACCCAACCAACAAAATGGAGACTGCACCCCTTTCTTTCTGCCGCCTTTTAGATATTACCAAGGTCAAACTCGTTTCTCTCTTTTCCTAATCCCATCAGATTCAAATTGACCCTCTCTGCTCCATTCAGAGCCCCCTGCATTCCCATCTAAACCAAAGAATAGAAGCCTCCACAGCAGCTCACAGTACAGCCCAAGGGCAGCCCTTACATGGAAACTGCAACCTAGAAAAATCCAAGGTTAACCTTTCATTCTCTATCAGTTGATGACCTCAGCATTCCATCTCTTCATAATGGATTTCCCTAGCTTTGCTGTCCTCTTGAAAGGGACCATTTTGTCCAATAACAACTCATCCCAAGTACACCGATCAGGATCTGTCCAGCTTTTCCAAATTGATCAGCGAATCAGATCCCGAGGATTCCTGCCGTGTAGCCCTCAATTTTCTATAGAAATATCTGCTTTCCCGTTACTCAAAGTTCCTCTTTCTTGTAAAGCAGGCACCCAGTGATCATTGCAATAAACATGTTTTTTTTTCCTCAGCCTTGTTGTCCTCACTTTGGCAAAATGCACTGACACTCCTAGTGGCCATTTATTGCTACTTTTCTTTTGCTTCTTTAGAGAATCCACATGACAACCAAACATACTCAAGAGATTTTGATGAAGAACTTTGTCAAAGGCCTTTTGAACACTCAAGTACATGAAGTCAACAGGTTCTCTCACGACAATTTCTACCAATTTTCCACAATAGACATTTACCTGACTGTCTCAAGATTATCTGGATCTCTCTGGGTCTATTTAAAAAAAGATATTGTGTTAGTTACTTCTAATACTGAGTCCAACTCAAGAGAAAAATTAAATATATATTTGTTTATGTGATCAGAAGTTTGACATTAATGTCAAAGTGTTGGGTGTGTACAATAAGGACCTTGTGTAATTTCTCAAGATGTCCTAGAATATCTTCTCTTAGATGTTTCTCAATATATCCTAGAATATATAAATAGGGAGCAAACCCCGTAGTCCCTAGCACTGGTGATGTTATCCAGTCAGGTAGTGAAACGTCTGCAAACAAACAAACAACCTCAGAGAACACCAAGTTCTCAACAATTCAACCTGGAGATATATCTATTGTCTTCTTTTAGAATTTATAGATATACCACAGGTTTTTAACAAACTCTGACTTTCTTGGTATTTTGTTTGCATAATAAACAAAGAACCATGTCACTAAACTATCTCTGTTACAAAATTTTCAAGATTGTTTTGGGGGAAAATATTTAACAGGTAGAATTTACAGACCTTCCATAATGAATGAATAATGCTATGGCAGAAAGTCTTTTTCTTATTTCTTCTTATTTAACACTGACATAATGCATAAATGAATGTGCGTTATTTGCATTTTTCTTGCATGTTCGTATGCATGGATTTATGTGTGAACTTAAAATCATATCTTATGATATTTAGAAACCTAGACAGGGCAGAAAACCTCAGCCTTTGGAATCTGACAGAATTAATACAGGATATTGAAAGCTTCACACAAGAGCCATTTTGAACTTTAATTACACTGAGAGTGCTCAGGATATTCTCCTTGTTATTTAGCATTTGAAAAAAGCTTTTGGTACCAATAAAGGAGAATATTTGTAGCTCAGAGGGTTGAAATAAGCGACCCTTGGTGCTCCCTGAGCTTGGTAAAAGAGCTTTCAGTAAAAATCAAGTTTGTATAAAAACAAGTTGAAATAAAACATTCTCCACATTCTGCTTCTTAGGCAGTATCAGAATTTTTTCCTTTGTACTCATCACTTTCACAGTAATATTTGAAGGAAGAATGCATGCCTTCTCTTTTTCTAGTAGTTTTTCAATTATTAGAACCATTGATAAAACAAGATAACTTTCAGTCATCTTCTGGATAAAGGTATCTATTATGCCAATTTATTGCATCCACCTCTCATTCTCCAGGTCGCTGATGCCCAACTTTCTAGTTCCCACTGCCCAAACATCATTGGCCATGCTAACTCTGGGCTTCTCTTGGAATTGTTTGGCCTTGTGTGGCCTGGAAAGAGCACATTGGACTTAGATCGTTGTGGAGAAAAATCTATTTACCGGTATGTGCTTGCTAGGAGTGGAAAAACAATTTGATAGCATATAATCAATCAACATCTGGCAGGGCATACATTGCAAAGCATACAGATCCAGATTGTAGGAGAAAGAGTTTTGAGGTTAGAGGAAAAGATTTTAATCTGAGCAGCCTGATCTAGAGTTCTGAGGCAGGCAGCTGAGTGAAGCCAAACTCCTTCTTGCACTTTTCAGGCGCTTTCAGAAGTATTTCAGTTGTATTTCGAATTTTCCAATCCTTCCAAAAAGTTTTGTTCAATTTTATGGTGAGCAAACATCATTCAACTGCAGCAATTCTGGGTCTTGAGGAAGTCAGAAATAATTAATAACTGCTGGAGAGTCCAAAAGGTGCTTTTTCAGGAGGCAACTGTACTTTCTTGGGTTTTTTGTTTGTTCGTTTGTTTGTTTTTGAAGACGTTTTGCTTCTCATCCAAGAAGCTTTTTTAGCTCTGACAGGATAGTGGGGAATGGAAGGGTTTATATTCCTTGCAGATCCTTCCATTCCCCACTATCCTGTCAGTCCTGAAGAAGCTTCTTGGATGAGAAGCGAAAGAAAAAAAACAAAGTCCAGTTGCCTCATGAAAAAGCACCTTTGGGACAACCATGACTTGGATGACTGAGAATCTCTACAGACTTTTTGCTGGAGAGTCGCTTCTACTCCGGGTGTGTTTTAGAAGCTCTTCCTGCTATCCCGAGAAACGCGTTTCTCTAAGAAAAAAAAAATCGCCGCTTTCCAACTTCTTCCAGGATGACGAAGAAGGGAACAAAACCTCGGCTTTTCTTAGCTCCCACTCGGGCCGCCTGGCTCCCGCCAGCCCTTATAAAGCCTTCAGACGGAGGGCGCCCTCTGCGGTTCGCTCGCCTTGCGCTTCGACCCAGGCAGGAGAGAGAGCGACCGAGCGGGCTACGAACACGTGGGAATGAGGTCACAGAGCAGCGAGGGTTCTGCCGCCGTCGCCCGCGTCTTAGCGACCGAACCCCGAAGCAAAGGAGAAGGGATGTGAGGAGACTTTCCAGGCTCCTACTGCAGGTAGTCGCTGGAGACCATGGCGCGCTCTGGCACTGGTGCAGCATCCGCCTATCTTCTTTTCATCCTCGCTTTTCTGCCCAGCCGAGAAAGTCAGCCGGGGCTTCGACGGGGGGAACGTGACCCAGGTAGCGTGGGTCGGGCTCAGGTAGGGTGGGACTGCGGATGTGGTGAGCCCATTTTGGATTGCGTCCGCTCTAACGAATTGCCATTTCGGTAACACTCTCCGTAGTGCTTAGTATCACCTTATCGGTGCTCTTCACAATAAAATTGTTGGGTTTCCGTTCCCTGTCTGATTTGACAAGTTGATAATAAATTATTTTCTCAGGCTTGTATAGTGAAACCAAGCACGGAAGAGAACTTGAACCCAGATGAGCAGAGCCAGACACTTGGTCTTCCTGACTGTTTAAACTCATCCACAAACTTTAGATCATGTACTGTCACTTTACAGTACTTTAGATACTATTTAGATACAAAGACCTGAAAAATCCCACTTACGCTTTTTGGCATCCTCTGAGGCAGGTTCTCTGGAGCAAGGGACTCGAGATTATTTTCTTAGTACACAATTTGTGTCTTATCAAGCTGAATTGGGCATACGCTAGTCACATAGCTTGATCCATCAGAACCAGAAACATTTAATGATGTTCTGATTTTTGCCAAAGGCAATAGGTTGAAAAAGAATCTACAAGTTATTGTTTGTAGACTGATTCTTCCTGAAGTCTCCAATCATGGTAGCAAAGTTTCCTGGTAATTGCTTGCCTCCTTCCTACCTTGGACATTGTCTCTTTGAGTTCTAGAATATGAACTGCTATTTTTCCCCAACCATTTGATGGAGTTAGGAACTGCCCAGCTTCTATTGGCCAGTATGCCCGCTTTCTTCTAGTTACTGAAACTAAACCTCACCCTCTGTTACCATTTTGACTTGGCCATGAACATGGCTGCAGGATATCTGGCTTCCTCAGAGACATTTGCTGGCATAATGCCTGATAGGTACTTTTTATAGCGCTTGTAAGGATTTAAGCAAGTTCCTTATAAGTATAGATTTAGTACTATTTACTGGTGTTTTGAAAGAGCATTAAAAAGGAGGAAAAAGGGACAAGTGCTATGCAGCAAAGAAGATTAATTTAAATTGAGGAAGGAGGCTCAGTTATGTCAGCAATCTGTTGCTAATTCTGTTATCTGATGAGCTTACGGGTTTTTTGCTGCCTCTCTGGACAAAGGGTTTCATTTTCTTTTATCATCACCTTGATGGGAGGACTGTGCCATTTTGCTTACTTCATTCTGGCTTTGGTAGCAGTAGATGCTGCTAGCCATACGGTCAGAACTTTGCTGCCAACACTGGCATAGCTTTGGAGTACTAGTCAAAGGTGGAGTTTCCTCATTATCATTACCTCTTGTTTTACACTGCACACTTTCTCCATGCCTACTGCACATTCCCTGGGCTATTTATGAACACAGGTTTAGTGTTCTTTCAGAAAAACTCTAGATCTGAGTCCAGAAAAAGCTCTACTGACAGATTAAAGCTATGTGTTAATAAGTGGTTAACCCTGTTGTTCTAAGCACCCATCTACATATGCCCAATACTGCCCCATTAAGGAAAATGATTGTTGCTCTTTTCCTGCCAGGAAATGGAAAGGAAAACATAGCTGGGGGAATATAGCAATCGCTTTACTTAATTTGGCTTGCAGTAGGAATGTAAGACAGTGTCCTTCACCAGTCCCTTATGTTTGCAGATCAGGGATCAGCAATGCAGACAGAACAACTCATGCCAGTATACTTATGTGCCAACTCAATAATTTGTGGATAGCAATTTAGTGTGGTTTCTCAAAGAATCCTCTCTTTCATTTAATGGAGACTTAGGGACCAAGAAAGCAGAGAACAAAAGGGAGACCTGGAAAATGAGAGGGTGGAGCAGTTTCACACATAATGAAAGATAGTGCTGAAAACCTCAGCTGTTTCTGTGCCAGCGCAGCGCATAAACTAGTGTTTCTCAAGCTTGGTAACTTGCAGATATGTTGATTCCCACTCCCAGAATTCCCCAGTCGGTGTGCTGCCCGTCGGCAGCTATTTAATCCAACAGGCAGAGCAAAGCAACACTGGAAACAACTCATCCGTTTCATGTGGTGTGTTTGCTCAGCCATTGTGATTCTTGTCATGCCATCGTGATTATGGCTGTGGATTGAAACCTTGACTCTGCTCCTGGACTTGGATTTTGCTCTTCAGATTTTGTACTTTGCCTCTTGAATCTTGGATTTGGATTTTGGTTTTGGTGCTTCATGTTCAGACCATGGACTTGTCCTTTGATTTTGAAACTGGTAGGTAACCTACAGACTTCCTCTATGTTCTTGGACTTGGGAATTGGACTCATTTCATTTTATGCTGGTTCCTGTTTGGGATGAATTTTAGGGAATACTATTCAGGGCTGGCAAAGCCTCAATAAAGACTTAAAACCATGTGGTGTGTGCATTTGTGAGTGGGACAGGACAAGGACCTATGCTGTGGTAATACATGAAGCACAATACTCTCATTCACCGGTGGTATCTGAAGAGAGCTGCTACAGTTGCTATAGTCTTAATCTTAATTTAATTTAAGTAATTGGAGTCAATAATGACCAACAGTTCCTAGGGTTCATTTCCCAATTTGGGAAACAAGATTTTAGCATCATCTCTTCCCTTGCCATTACTACCAAAAAGATCAAAATATAGTGTGATATTTACTACTTTCAAATACAAGCATATAGCTTTTACATTCTAAATTTAGAAGCAGGGATTTGTTTATTTCATTGTTATACGATTTCTGACAAATAGGCAGAGTCTACTTCAATTATTTTATTTGCATTTATTTGGTGGATACTTTATAAACTTGTCTATGCTGAAATCACTAGCAATTTAATTAAAACGTGCCATAATACTTTAGTAACTATGTACAATATAATAATAATAATATGATCATTGAATAAATAGAAGTTGGAAGAGTAATGACTAAACTGACATTTGACAGTGTTGTTAAAAACCATACAGTTGTTTTAAAAAACATAAGTATTTACCGCATAGGCTTACTTGCTTCCTCCCACATTGTTTTCAATCATAATTATGGGACTGACACTGAATACAAAAAGAATATTTTTAACCAAGTGTTCAGATGATGCAGCTGTACTCATTCTTAATCACCCATTAATGTTTCCTCAAAAAAGTACTGTACTTTTTGTTTGTTTCATTTACCAAAGGTCAGCATACTTGGAAGCAATTGTCATGCACCATTACAGACCTTTTTACATATTTTTCTTGTATTGTTCTAAGCTATCATGTGCGCAAATGAGTCAATTGGTATGCAGATTGTCTGTCATTAAGACCATTTGAAAATCAGCTTTGTCATTGCTTTAGAGTTGGAACTTTGGATTCATGCATATACTTTTTGAATATGTTGTGGCTTTCAGAATCGCTCTGATGATGGATGGTCATGCCAGAGTGAATAGTTCTGTAGACCATAGCTAGTCTAATTGACTGGTAATTTATTGTTCTTCTGTCTCCAAGTAGAAGTAGGTTGGGAACAAATATTAGTTCTTAAAAGAATCTCTCTCTCTATATATATGTTTGTGCAACTGTTTGCACCAAGAAGCTAAGGCTGGGAGTGATACTAATTTTTCAAGTGCCATAGATACCATGTTTCCCTGAAAATATGACCTGCCGTGAAAACAAACCTTAGCCTGGGTTTTTACGTGTGCACCTAATATAAGCCCTACCCCAAAAATAAACCCTACTGAAGGGGGCGTGGCCAGCATAGGAGGCGGTGACTGCACATGGACCTGTCTGGCAGCAGCTTCAGCCCACGCAACACAGGTGAGTTGAGTATCTGTACAAGCAGCAGGCGGAAGCAGAGGCAGGGGAGGCATATGGGTCATGGGAAAACCAAGCGGTGGTGGGCTGGAGTGGCGGGCAGTCGCAGCAGGCTCATCTTCATGTCTGCCAGCTTGCCTGCAGCCTGCGTGGCATTTCAGGATCGCCTGCCTTCCGCTCTGTGCCCCAGAGTGCACCAACCAAGGGACCAGCACGCTGCAGCTACTGCCGAATACCATCGGTCCCCACGTGCTTGCCAGCTCTTGTGTGTGCACCAAGGGCGGGGCATCCAGCCAGGCTGTTCACCCTGAAATCGTGTTTCCCCTTGTCTACAAGATTGTTTTCAAAGTGCACTTTTTTTCTATGTTAATTTAGTAGCCATTTTCTAATTCTACAATATAAACAAAAGCTGAAATCAGGGATCTATTGGAGTTTTAGGGGAACCAGGTATCCAAGTCATGTGTGCTTTTAATATTTTGGTATTGATCCAATTAGAGATGTAGTAACATCTTATTTTTAGTAGTTCTTTTTTTTCTTCTCCTGAGTTATTTCCCAACTCTTCCAGTAATGGCTCCATTTCAGAAAAGCTCTTAACACTGAAAATTCTGTTTTTTTTCCATTAGAGGTTAATGGAACCTCTTTGTGGAATAACGCACAAATTCAGGTTTACTTTCTAGTCCAATTTGAGTTCTTAAGATTTTCCTCACCTTGTCTTTGCATGTTGCCCAGCTTAATTTACCGTTCATTGGTCTAATCAAAATAATACCCATTTGCTTCAAAACAGTTTACACAAGAAAATATTTCCGTGAACTCAATGTGGTTTTTTTGGCAGGTATAAACTGTGAATTAAAAAGTCATCCACTTTCATTATTTTATTCCTTCCCCACCCTACCCCAAGTGTGGACTTTGATTTCAGTGTTCTATCATTTCCGAAGGCTAGGAGGCTTCACCGGGTCAGAATTTGTAGATCGAATAAAATATCATGAGTCTAATCACTGTCACATGATTTGCAATGCCCTGGTTAAAAATGGCTTGAATTACAGGTTGAATAAACTATGAAAAAGAGGATCTTAGAAAGAATATGGCACAAGTTTTCTTAATGTTTCTCTCTAATCAGGAAATTTGGTTCTAACTTCAGCCAAGTTCAGTGGGTACATGTCTTGATATAACTTCCCCAAAGTTTTCAGAATGTTTTAGTATCATTGATTAAACTGATGTAAAATAATCAAACATGAGCTTATTGTTTATTTATTGCAGATGATCATGCTTCAGCAGATTCAAAAAATAATCTTAAAGAAATTATTAAATTGCTTGGTAAGTAGCCATTTTCTGGAAGCATAATAATATGACATATTACAATACAAAAGTGTGTGGAATGTTTAGTTTTGTATTTGTATTTAAAATATAACCCATAACCTGAACTCTCTTCCCTTCAAAATAATTAAAAATAGTTAATTGTGTGTTAATATTTTATTCATTTATATTTATTTATTATGGATTTGGGATAGCTTTACATATTTTGTCTGACAACTGGTTTTTGTCAATGAGTTCTTAACTGTTGTAATTTTATTGCTACCTTAGTTGTTTTTTTCCTGTTTCTCTCTCTCTCCCTTTATTAAACAGAAGATTTCTGGAGAAAATCTGCCTGCGTATTCAGCTTTTTTCCCATTTATTTTTTATTTATTCAAAGAAAAGTTAAAGTACAAAAATCCAAAACGTTTTTAAACAACACAAAAAACATACAAAATAATTAAGACATTAAAAAGTGAATTAACCCCCCCAACATATACACACATTATCTCTAGTAGTGGAATGTAAAATTTATCACCACTGGTTCTATGGGCGTAGTTTGGTGGGCGTGGCTTGGAGTCATGTGACTGAATGGGCGTGGCCAACTCAATGTCACTCACGGCAAGGTGGAGGCAGCACCTTGCTGTGAGTGACATTGAGATGGCCATGCCCACTCAGTCACATGACCGATGCTGCAGAGGCAGGGCGATTTCCTACACTGCAGCCTGTCCCTTTAAGATACTTCGATGCTGCCCACCATCCAGCCCTGTGCAAAGGCAGCTAAATGGGGCCGCTGCTGCCATCAAAGGAAAAGGGCTCAACTCTCCGGGTCCTGGCCACTCTGCAGTCCGCACACTGAAGCCAGGGGGGAGGGGGGATCATAAAGGGACAGGCTGCTGCAGCTGCCTTTCGAGCAGCTTTGCTGTGAAGAGAGGCAGAAAGGGTGACTTCTTCCCACTGGTGCTTTCCTGCCCCAGAGTGCCAAGAGGCTGAATTTCACGATGCGCTCCAGGCCTCTTGACACTTGAGTTGGGAAATGCAATGTAGAGACTGGCACGAAGAGGAGCAGAGAAAGAGAAAAAGCGGCTGCCTCCTTCCCTCATGCCGGCTACTCCGTTTCCCCCCCCTCTGCTATCAAAGTGGCCCCTTGCACTGCAAAGGAAAGGCCACCGTGAGGAAATATGAGGAGCAAGGAAAAAGGAAAAGCCTCCTTTCCTCATGCCAGCTGCTCCATTCCCCCCCCTCTGCTATCAAAGTGGCCTGCTGTGCTGCAAAGGAGAGGCATGCTGAGGAAAGCCTCCTTCCCTCATGTCGGCCACTCCGTTGCCCATTTCACCATTGCAGCCCCATGCCATGGAGCTTTCACCAGCCACTACTACCCAGATGCCCTTGCTTTCCCCAAATTCCGCAAGCAATTCTTTGCCTACCTTATTTCCAGTTCCATTGCATTTCTCCTTCTCGCCATCATGTGCAAGAAAATGAGTTTCCCTAAAAATTTTTTAACTCAATCAATTCCAACTTCACGAGATCTTTTTCTTTCATGAGAAGTTGGAATTGATTGATTGAACCTTTTTTAAGAGAAACTTTCATTTCCCTGCACATGATGGTGAGAAGGAGAAATGCGATGGAGCTAGAAATAAGGTCGGCAAAGAAATGCTTGGGGAATTTGGGAAAAGTGAGGGCATCTGGACA
>JANHFL010009766.1:103035-114799 GCA_032468155.1 Oxyrhabdium leporinum | reverse complement strand
AATAATAATAATAATAATAATAATAATAATAATAATAATAATAATAATAATAATAATTAGTAGTAGTAGTAGTAGTAATATTAATAGTAGTAGTAATAGTAGTAGTTAGTAAACCAACTGTTACTGTAATCATCTCATAAAAAATTTGCCACAGATTTTACCTATCCCTACTCATCCCCAAAATTAAGAGTGATTCATCCTGGATGAAACATCCATGTTTGTTTCTTAGTGGCATTTCTTATCAATTGTTGTCTAATTAAATATAATAAATTCAGTCTCTATAGTAGGTCTATCTTCCCAACAAAGTCCAAATGGAAGTGGTTTCGAATTAAGGGTAATGAATCCATTCTCCAATCTTCGCAATCATCCTAGGAAAATACAGTTTGTCATTTCTCTCTTCAGTCAAGCTTCTAATTTACTTCTAAATTACTTCTCCATTTGTAAAGTCCATATCTCTCTGGTGTGCAACTTTCATATTAGAGTCCTTTTGTGAATTTAATTTATTCAAAGCTGCATGCTTCTGCATAGTTTCCATTATCATCTCATCAAACTTTTTAAAAAAACTTTCAACTTAAAGTTACACTTTACCAGAGAGTCTTTTCAGCCACCTTGCTTGTCTGTATTGTGATACATTGTTGCTCTGTGCAGTTTGCTCTGGGAACGGAACACTGAAGCAGAAGGAAACAAAAAGATATTTTCTGTATATTTCAATCCAAGACCGAAAGAAAAATTTAAAAGAGATAAACTCCAAATATTTTGCAAATACAAAAAATGCAGTAACCCTGTGGTGAGAGTTCAATATTAGTGTAAATCAAATGTAAGAACTTCACCATTCCAAAACATACTATGCTTCCTTACGAGGAAAGCGAAAGTTATTCAAAACAGCAACATAAATCAAAAAGAAGAAAAAGCAGCTAGAGTCCAATAGGAGGTTAAATTAAATCAGCATTCAACCAGTTGGTCAGCTTTTAAAAGCAAAAAGCAAAGTAAAACAATTCATTCAAAAAGTGAAAGTTAATACCCAAGCTCGTTTAGAAAATAAATTGCTGAAAGGAAGATGGATTTGCCCAATGGCTTTCCGACCCCTCCCACAAGGAACTGGAATCTTCAAGAATCCCCTTCCCAGGTGAATTCATGGATGTCCAAAAGTCATCTTGGGTCATTCCTAAGTGCTCCCATTCAAATCCAGGGAGCACCATTGCCAGAGAACCAGCTAAATCAACAGATTGTCAGCAAGAGAGAAGAAAGGCTTTTACCGTGCAGCAGCCATCTTGGGAGGAGCCCTGCTGCCTCTGTAGTTTTTGACCATGAGAGATATATCCAGTTGGTCATCATGTGCTCTGTTAATACAGAACATTGCCTGAAGCATACCATTGTGGAGGTAGTTTACACTTCAAACCCTACAGGCCGTGCCAGAACTAAGGCAAAACTCTCTGGGGAATGGCAGAGAGCTCGCAATGCATCTGTGGTGCATTAGAACAAACAATAGCAGCTATAATTCAACAATAGTCTCCTCAGGAAATGTCAAGGCACCTGGGATGATCTCATCACAGCCACAGCAGAAGCAGTTAGATGGTTAGCTTCCTTAGATATCAAATTATAACATCTATCCTATTGCAACGATGGTACCATATTATAGCATTTTTCTCAGGATTTTACCCTAATTTAATCTCATCTATTGTATTGTGCACATACTTTATATACACGTAATTGTTGATGCTTTATTTAAACTTATATTTGTTTTTGTACTTATAATGTGCTTTATCAGTGTTGTATATAAGTGATTGCATGGCCTCTATAGATGCCATATACTAAATAAATAAATAACCACTGGTTTGGTGGCTTCCAAAGGGAATGAATTACATTCATGGTGAATGGATCCATCAAAGACACTAGTTATAATGACCATGGATATCTTTGAGGGAAGATCTACACCAGAGGTGTCAAACTTAACGCCCATAGGCTGGATCCCACCTGTGGGGTGCTTAATTCTGGCCTGTGGGGATGGCCTGAAAATAGCAAAGGACTGGCCTGCTAGCGAAAACAGGATGCGGGGAGCTCCCACACACCGTTTTGGCTGGCAAAGTGCTGCAGGAGGCCATCCAGGCCAAAAATGGGGTATGGGGGGGGGCATGCACGGTCCCCTGTGACCCATTTTGGCTGGCAGGGTGCTGCAGGAGGCCATCCAGGCCAAAAACAGGGTGCGGGACCCACGTGCAGCCCCCGTGCCCTGTTTTGGCTGGCAAAGTGCTGCAGGAGGGCATCCACTTCATCTCCCCCCTCCCGGCTGGCCCATGGAGGAGAACTTCAATGCTGATCTGGCCCTTGAAGAAATCTAGTTTGACACCCTGATCTACACCAAAGTTCTTTTCAGTTCTGTGACACCACTAACTTTTTTGTTTTTGTGCAAATTAACTCTTAGATCGCTTCTCCCCCAACTGCACAGTTTGTTTAATATTATTATTTTTAAATATATTAAATTGTTTGAAAGTTTTCGTGCCAGCTAAAAAAATGCAAGCCTCTATCAACAATTACTGTTGAGTGTTTGGAGGTTTAATTATACACCTGAAACACTACAGCTAGCAATGGAAACCTATCATTTTGCATTGATGTATTACATGAAATAACTGCCACTTATGGATGCAATCTTGAACAAGTGGTATGGTTTTAATAATTCAGTAGGACTTAATACCAATAAATGTTTATGAGTTCAGCTATAATTATAATTTCTCCAGGCAGGAGCATGCCCTGTATATTGCAAAAACATTTTGCAAGAATACTTCCTTGAGTTTTATAATTTGCAGTTTGTTATTTTGCTTTACTTCTTACAAACCAGAAGTTGGTAACACTTATTTTTAGTATTCTTATAGCATCCTGGAGGACTTCACATGTATTATATTCAATATTTCATGTGCAACGTATTGAGTATGTCCTTATTAGAAAACTGATGAAAAGGGTATTCAAGATGATAACTTACTTAAAGACATATTTAACAACAGATTTAAAGTAAATATTTTCTAGCCAATGCAAATATTTTTGACTAGAATATTTATCAAATCATAACACTTTTAATTACTGTTATGCTTTAATTTGTATGTCTTCACTTATATGTGTTCTTACTGGTTATTTCATTTGCAGATCGGCGAATACAAGTTCTGCACCAAAAGAATTTAATGCATGAACATGAAATCACAGGGGAAAAAAGCAAAACGTTCACTGAAAACTTGAATTTGGTAAAAGGCAGGTAGTCATTGTGGTGGGCATTAGTGATCTTTCTGTGAAAATGGCCATGTATTCTCAGTAACACTACAGTTGTGTTTTCACTCTGGGACACCTTAATCTAAAACCCAACTACCTGGAAACCTATCCCCCTCATATGTTTCCCATGCAAAATACCCAAGAATCACAATATCAATAATGTCTCATGAGTTATATTTGTAAACTGCATGATTAGTACAGAGTATTCTGCTGAAATTTTTAACGTATACAATTTATAACATATACAACTATATTTTTTCAGGAACCTCTGTGAAAGAGAAGGCAAGTTCTAGCAGCCTAACAGCAAAAGAAAGACTGTTCCCCAATAGCAATTCAGTGCTGATGGATAACAAGGCTTACAAGATTTCCCCAAATATCCTTATAGATACTCCAGTGAGACATAAGAAAGTGAAGGCTGGAGGATCTGAAGAGGATGGCAAGGAAGGGGCTTTGCTTCCTGACTTGAAACAGGACAAAACTGCTGGTAATAATGGTGGCAGATCATTAAGAACAATTAACATTACTGTAAGATTTCATTCTCCCGACAATTCAAGTGAAACTCAGATTGACATTTACAATTTAAAAGATTCAAGAGAGGTCCCTGAAGTTCGTATTGTAGCCAACAACATTATTAACCAAGGCCTTAAAATGGATTCGGTAGCATTAAAAGACAATGGTATGCAAGTGATAGTAAATAGTTCAGTGGATAAGAAAATGAAGCATACTAAAGGGAGAAGAAAAACGCCAATAAAACTTGATAATGGAATTACAGGAGAGAGCACACCCAGGAGCATTAAGACAAATCATCCTACAACAGGTAAAGACTTCTTTATTTTTTTTAAATTTGATTCATCTTGAAGTGATTATGGAGTTGCACTATTATAATTGTTGCTATGGTATTTTGGGAATGAAATTGAGCTGAATGCAATTATACATTTTGTTATATAGCTTCTAATAGGCATTATTATTATGATATTGCTTATGTCATTCTTTTTTTACAACAATTTTATGAAGCATTCCATTATGATGACTCTTATTACTGTGGCATTGGACCTGAAAGGGAATTGTTGAAAGTTTTGCGATCACCATCTGCTCACCAGGATCCTCAAAACACAACTTAAAGACATAAATGCAACAATATAATAAAATCAATACATTTGAAAAGCAAAAAGATAAATCAACTCGTCCTTGAAACTAGCCAAAGAAGAACATTTAAATCTCAGCAAAACAACCATTTTCTACTGTTTCCCTAAAATTTAGTAAAAGCAACTTAGAAAGGAGTCTGGCTTGTGTGGCCAACAGCCTCTTCATAATGAGATGTAAGAAGGATTAGGCGTATATTGGTCAAAGCTAGCTTTTAAGTTTAACTGGAAATGATTTGTACGTTAGAGTAGTTGGGCCAAAATAGTTTTACATATTTTAAAATGCACAGAACTGGCCACCATGTTTTAGTTGTGCCTTCTGAACATTCTTTAAGAGAAGCCATTTAGCATGATTAATGATATATCAAAGATCACGTTCAGGTTATGGTGATCTTTCAGAATTTACTTGTAGAACCATCTGTCTCCTATGGTTTCTGCCTACCCTTCTAGATCTGACAATGTGGGCATGCTCCAAATCCCCCGGAGATACAGTGTTGCCTGGTGAGCCCTTGGAAGCATGACTTTTCTGTCATAGTACATGCCTTATAGAACGGCCATGCAAGATTATATAGCCAGGTTTTGACTGGCCAGAAGATTGTGGGCTTTTCTCACCTCTGAGGACAAGATGTTCTATAAAGCAGGGACAATAGCAGAGAAGGCCCTCTTCTTAAACCCCACCAGTCGAAATATTTTGACTGATGGAGTCTGTAGCCCATCCTTCCTGCCTATTAGGCAGAAATCCAGAAATCTCTACTTTAAATTCTTTTACCAAATAGTCTGAATAGAATAACAGAGTTGGAAGGGATTTTGGAGGTCTTCTAGTCCAACTTCCTGCTCAAGCATGAGGCTCGGACAAATGACTCTCTTCTTAAAAACATCCAGTGACGGAGCACCTACAACTTTTGTATGCAAGCTTCTTCATTTATTAATTCTTCTCACTATCAGGAAATTTCTCCTTTTTCCCCCTCCTTATTTCTAGGTTCTCTCCTTGATTACTTTCCATCCATTGCTTCTTGTCCTGCCTTCAGGTGTTTTGGAGAATAGGTTGACCCCTTCTTCTTTGTGGCAACCCCTTAGATATTGGAAAACTGTTATCATGTCCCCCAAGTCCCTTTTTTCATTAAACTAGACATACCCCAATTCCTGCAACATTCTTCCTATGTTTTAGCCTCCAATCCCCTGACTATCTTGTTGCTCTTCTCTACATTCTTTCTAGAGTCTCAACATCTTTTTTATATTGTGGCAACCAAAAGTAGATGCAATATTCCAGGTGTGGTTTTACCAAGGCATTACAAAGTGGTTCTAACACTTCATGTGATCTTGATTCTATTCCACTGTTAATGCAGCCTAGGAATGTGTACTTTTTGGCAGCTGTAGCACACTGCCGGCTCATATTTAAGTGATTGCCCACTAGGACTCCAAGATCCGGCACACAATTACTGCTATTAAATGCACAGTTACTACCTATCCTATACCTCTGCAGTTAATTTTCTGGCCTGCTTTAAGAATAACACCTGATCTTATCAGCTATTGTAAAAGCTATTGTATTGTATTGTAAAACTGTTGAGATCATGAATGTGAAGATTGTCCACTTGTAAATGATTTTATATAATTATGAGATTATTATATGGCAGATATAACTTGCAAATTTTGTGTCGAAGACATCATTACTTACTGCATGTTCATCCATTTGGATAAATTTGCTTTGTATGAGTAAATGCCAAGTGTATGAAATAAATAGAAAATCTTTTTTTTTAAGAAAATGCAATGCGGTTCATTAATTTTTACTATCTTTTTTTCTGTTACTCTACATTTTTCATGAAAGTACAGTGCCTTGAACTACATTAGCAAGATCTTTAGTACAAAGAGTTTATTAGTGGTATATATTTGTAGGATGAAGGTTGCAGTAAATCTACTTGTCCTACATGTACATGTATTTGATAACATTTTAGAAAATACTCAAGTCCATTTACTGAAGATAGCAGTCACAAAGATTAGAAAAATATTTGAATGAGTATGAGTGTTATACTCATTTCTCTACCTCAATATATTTCAATCACTCTTGCAATTATTCTTTAAAAAGATGGGCATTTGCCATCTGATGGCTGATTTTGACTTGGATATTTCTGTGGCAGTCTTGGCAAACTTTTCAGGTATTAGACTATGTGTGTCATGGATATAAATAATAAACAAGTAGTCAAAATCTAGTAAGGCATAGCAAATTTAAAAGGTTTAATCCATTAAAATGTAAATTGTGCTTAATTGAAGGCAATTATAGACACTATCTACAGCTCTTGCTTTGGTGCTCTTTCTCTATCCTATATAATCGTACATCAGATTTTATTACTTGTTATAACAGAAAAAAAGATAGGCCAGAGCAGTGCTTCTCAAAATTGGCAACTTGCTGACTTGGGAATTTTGGGAGTTGAAGTCCACATTTTTTAAAGTTGTCATGATTAAAATTGTCATACACATGCACGTATGTTCTTATATTATTTTTCCATAAAAGCCACATACAATTAACGGATTAACTTGTGTTTTATTATGTAATGTGCATTTCAGCGAGCAATCAATCACCTGCCTAGCTCAATTTACACTAACTTTATCAGATCAAATTATCCTGTGTAACCTATAAGTGCTAGTAAGGAAGCAAATGTAATTTATCTGGGTCCTTATAAATCTTTTCTATTTGTATACTATACTATTTATATTTCCTTTGCAGAATTATTTCCTTTTACAGGACTCTCAAAATGCCTTTCTTCATTATTATTCAGTGTAGCTTTTATACAGGTTTATTGGAAATTACTCCAAAATTCATGTAATTATACTATTTTTACAATTTGCAAAAGTATTCTTTTTTAAAAATCCTTATAAGAGTGAGTCTTAATAGTTTATATTTATGTTTTATTTTAGATGTCCCTGAACCTTTTACTTATCAGATGTTGGTATTAAATCAAATTCTACAATCACTGAGGGGTAAATATGGATTCTATTGAATAAATTGTTGGATATTTTGTGTAATCAGAATTAATCAGTCTTTATTTTTGCAATTTACAGCTCAAAGTGCACACAGAGACAATTCACAAAGCACAATCAATGAACAGTCAAAAATCTCTGTAAAAGAACTGGAATATATATTAAATGAGCAAATGAAAGAGACTGGTACGTCTTTTGCTTTCTTTTGTATAATAAACGTATTCTTAGATCTGAGTTTATTCTATAGTAAAATCAAATGGTTTCCCAAAGATTTTAAACTAGGATTTCATTAAAATATATATCATCCATACGTTATATTTTAACAAGCAATTCAGACTAAAGGGCTTGAAGGTTCATGTTAGGCAGTATACTGAATTTCAGGACTAAAGACAATGTTTCTGATTTTATTTTGACAAGTTAGATTGGTGCCATTGAGTTTGGTTCATCTCTTGCTAGGCTCTGTGGACAAATGATCAACATTTCATCTGTGTTTTAGCAGTAACCACTTTCTGTTTGAAAGGATGTCCAGTAATCTCTTTAATTTTGACCCTAACAATAACTTTTCCATTGTCTTCTCTTTCTTATATTTCCCTTCACTTTGCCAAACATTTTTTTCTAGCCCATCATCTGGTCATATCATATGCCCAAAGAATGAGTTTCTGTTTGCCATTCATCACCTCAAGGGAGCAGTCAGCCTTTATTTAGTCAAAGATTGATTGGTTGGTTGTTCTTGCAGTCCATGATACTCTTAGTAATTGTCTCCAAATCCATAAGTCAAAGGCATCCATCTTTCTCGTTCTTTCTTAGTCACCAACCTTAAAGGCCATACATTACCAAGATCATTGCTTTAACTATTCTGATTGTATTGTCATTGAAATATCCTTATCTCCATGATCTTGAATGAATTTGTCATGACATCCTTCTGCAGGTCTAATGACCTCATTATTTCTCCAGCACACTGTCCATTCTTGGGTACGAAAACAAAACTGTATGTCACCTTTATTTCTTTACTCCCAAATGTAAGTTCAGGAAGT
The DNA here is from genome assembly GCA_032468155.1 of Oxyrhabdium leporinum. Lineage (NCBI taxonomy): Eukaryota > Metazoa > Chordata > Lepidosauria > Squamata > Cyclocoridae > Oxyrhabdium > Oxyrhabdium leporinum. The sequence goes on along the minus strand of JANHFL010009766.1, from coordinate 106,389 downwards.
ATACTTTGGTATTATTATTTGACATTATCTTCAATAGTTATTTTTGTCTTAATATGGATTTCACATTTTCTTTTTTTAAATTTTCATAATGAGCTTTTCTACTTTAAGCTAACAAGATTGTATCATCTACATACTGTATAGTATAGCAAATTTTTCCTATCCACAATTTTTATTTCAGGTGATATCTCTTCCAATTCTGCTATTCTTATATTTATTATAAACATTAACCTGAAATGCATACTTTTCTCATTCCCTTTTCTATTCTGAATTCCCCTGTCAGAGCTAACCTCACAACTAGAATTAAACTAGATTGATTAAGAGCAAACATCACCTCTATTTTGCTAGGATATAGTTGAAGACCATTAGCATGTTGATGTTACCTCAAAATCAATAAACGACCTTCTCCAACAGCTTCATGTCGCTGTTGAAAAACATGGAGGAACTATCTGAGCCCTGTGGTATCCCACAGTGGAGCCAAACACAACCTCAGTAATTTCATCCTCCCCAAATAAAGGAATTTAGAGCTGAAATTGGAGAAGATAGGAAAGAGGGAAGGAAGAAAGGAGTCATTAAGGAGGGACTTGAAAAAGAGATTACATAATCTGGAGACTGAAGCAAATGTGATATAAAATGAAAAAAACTTTGCTTTGATTTTGTTTAAGAAACAAAGTGAAACTTGGAAAACTTTCAATATTCTCTTAACTATATTCTACATCAATAAAGTAGCACTTCTGGAATCTTTGGTGTATGATTTTTTGACCTGACCTGCTTTGAAGGACTGAGACCTGACTGAAATTACCCCTCAGAAACTAGTGGAACCTCGGTGACAGAATTTCAATAAACCTCAATCCTTGCTGGTGCTGCAATAGGCTGCCATAGTCAATGCTAATGCTGCCAAGAGATCTCATATTCCCTCGTTTCAGATCCGAGCAAAATGGCTGAACCCAGAGATTGCCTCTTTAGAACCATTCAGACCGCAAGTGGTATTGCTTCTGTCATCAAGCAAGGAAGTATTCTTCTGATGTCCCTCTGCTGTTTTTGAAGCCTATCTCATTTCATTCTTCAGTTAATGGCCATGTTCTTTGCAAGATCTAAAACAAAGCTTTGCCCGTATGTGGAATAAATAAACTGGCAATGTGCATATTCTATTGTCCCCTTTTTTATAGGTATATCCACCAATTTTGCTAATGCCCAGGCTATATTCCATTTAATTCTTCAGTTCTCTTACAGCTTTAAAAGAGTTCCATGTGCTAATATTTTCATATTTAATAGATGGTCTACTTCTCATTTTTCCCTAATTTTTGAGCAAAATCAGTTCCTGGATATATTCTCTGCTTACAAATGTTTGTCAGTTTATAATCCTATTTATAAAGGGTTTTAATGTAGTCTTTCCATCTTTCCTTAATCTTCTTTGCCTCAGCTTTCTTTCACTATTTCTCTTGAGCTTTCCTAACTTTGCTATAAATTTTCCTCTGGTTTTTCAGTTCTTAATAAGAACTTTCATTTTCCCTTTTTGTGTCCTTTCTTGATTGACATTGAAAGACTGTGTTTTTAATTATTGTATACCATTATCATTGCCCAGGGCTTTCATCATCTGCCTTTCCCTGGCTATCATGATAGCTTTTTCTGAAAGCCGCTTGGATCTGTTCCTTTTTAATATTCTGAGAATATATTTTTCTGCTTTAGTATTCAGGATATTGATATTTTTTTTCTTTTACCTCCTCCATAGCTTTCTTCACAAAGTAAGCTTACTAAATCTATTTCTTGCTTTGTACTTACATTCCAAATGTCTTATCCAGGTAGTATCTTGCTGACACACTTATGTGTAAAATAATTCTTATTTTACAATCTGAACTTTGAAGCGTCCTGGCTAATTACACTGTGTTCTCTGTTTTGTGTTCCCTATTTTATAGGCTTCCTAATTTAGATGTAGCACATCCTGTTATGTTCAATTGTAAAATTTGTACTTGTTTCTGCTGTGTATACTTTTTGAGTAAACCTGCTTAGGCTGGTACTGCTAAATTCTTATATATTAAAATACATTTTAAGATTAAAACATTTGTCTAGGATATTTTTAGAATGTTTAAGAGTAGTATCTGGTGTACTTCTGTGTAGAAAGTAATATTTTTAAATTATTTATTCTTATAGGACAGTTGATGGCAGTTGATGTTTATTTAACTAATATTGTCATTCTTACTGAGCTTAATCAAAGTAAAAAATGAATGTTAATTTAACCTTTGATACTTTGAAAATCGAAGACCAGAAGCCCTTGTTATCTAGTGACAAAATGCAATCATCAGTCATGAAAAATATTCTTCAGGAATTAAAGAAATATGCAGGTAAATCTTATTGCACAACCTAATGTTATAGATAATTGTACGTTCTTTCTTACTATATGTAACATATTAGATATCAAGGGCTGTCCAAATGATGAAGGGAAAGTCTACAAAGCAATATTTGTTTTGATGGTGGGGCGATGCTAAGGTTTATTACCTAAATATTTCTAAATGAGCTATGGAAATTCAATTAATATTTAATAGTACTTTCTTAGCTTGTCACGATAGTTTAAGAAAGTAAGCAAACACTTGAATACTGAACTAATGTAATTGTACTGTTTTCTCTCCTGTTCACTGTGCCATGGTTTGTAGTTGTTACTTGAAGCCTGGCTTATCTAGTTAGAGCTATTGTCTGCTTAATACAGCTGTTCCCTGCCTCCATCAGTTCAACTTGGAATTTTATTTTATTTTTCATTTGAGGCAGGGCGTTACGTCTATAACTTGCTCTGTTCATTTCAGAATTCTTTTCAAAATCTGCCTCTGATAGGCAGTTTAGAAGCTCTGCCAAGCTGCAATGCTCAAGGCATCACCACAGCAACTGCAGGTCTTGTTTGTGTAAAATGCCTTGATGAAGTGTGGAAGAAAGGGGGGGGTATAGAAATCAGTGAACAAATCAGTTACCTTTGCAATCAGACCACACATATCACCCCATTTGTAGCTTTTCGGATAGGTGGTGAGATCATGAGAAGAAAAAGAGATAAACTATTTACTCTTGCTTGTATTTTCCCTCCTCCCCATTATTATGCAGACTGATTTTGTGTAGTGACACTGACAACAGTGTCTTTTGTGAGCAAAAGGTGATTGGGTTTTTTTCATCGTTTTCAACTTAATTCCCCTATACTTAGTTTGCTTATCCAACTTCCCTTTTTCATTTCCCATTCTTTCTCATTTCCATAGCAGTAAATACATCCTAAACTTTCAATTGTATTCAGTCAGTTTGCATTTATTTATTTATTTATTTATTTCTTTAAACTTTTATACCGCCCCATTCCGAGGACTCGGGGCGGTTCACATAAAA
>JANHFL010009766.1:89634-102935 GCA_032468155.1 Oxyrhabdium leporinum | reverse complement strand
GAAGGCTCTACTTCTGGGGGTCACCAGTCGGCATTTCGCCGCCGAAGGTACCCCCAGCAGGCCCTCTCTGTGTGACCCCCTTCCTAATTAATGTTCTGTCCTACAATTGTTCAGTAACCAGATTTAATAGCTGTATATTATTTTGTTCTTTCTTCTTGTCTTTTGCCCTTACAAGCAGTATTTTCCACCATCCTACTTTGTCAACTAATAGGTATCTTATATGGTATAAATATAGATTAGACAGTGCTATCTGAGATTTGGGATGGATAGATTGGGAGCAGATGACAAGCACATTATGTTGCCATTATATATATTTTTATATTGCGGTTTATTTTTCATCGTGAAATGTAATCCCAAGTTAAGTATTGCAAAATCAGTAGTCATATAAGTTGAGTAAAAATAAATGAATAATGCTCATTAAAATTTATTTAGAGCATTGGGAAATGGAAAAGTGTTCAAAGCAAAAAGTTGATTAGAGCAAAATAAAGTGTACTGGAAACAGCCAGCACTGATTTCTAATAAATGTACTTCATGCACTTATAAATTTTCCATATATTTTATCCCATTCCAACAAAGAGCAAAGCACTGCAGGCACTTTAATAACCCATTTTAAAGACAAGTGATTCAAGATCTACTTCACCAACGTCTATGAAATGTGAACAATTCATGCCCTTGTGATTGACTAGCTATTCAAAACATTTTATATCATTCTGATGAAAAGCAAAATAAACATTATTAGGCATCTGTGTTTTTCCATGTTGGATAATGGGAAGGAGAACTCTGAATCACATTCCAGAATGGAGCAGCTACTCTCCTGAGCCTGACTTTAAGACAAGTGGGATGGCCCAAATCAGGGGTGTCAAACTCACGTTATCACAGCGGCATCACGTAATGGATCAGGACCCTTTTCCCCTTCACTAAACCGGGTATGGCCAGAGCATGATGCATCCGGCCCGCAGGCTGTGAGTTTGACAGCCCTGGCCTACACAATTTAGAATAAAGTCACTGTTCCAAGGGTCTCAGGCCAACTTCTCCCTTCCAAGTGATCTTAACTGAAAATCATGGATTTCCCATGGAGTTCCTGGCGTTCTCTGAGCTTGATTCTTTGGTTACCCTTACAAAATATTTTTATGATATCTCATAAAAAATAAAGCTGAGCACTATCCACTATTTACTGATGACAGGATTATTAAAATATTGCTTATTTCTTTCAAGGGCAATGCTAGAACAAAATGAGACAGCCAGTTTGGTATAGTAATTAAAACATCAGGCTAGAAATCATGAAACCATGACTTCTAGTTCCAACCTTTAGCATCATGCCAGCTGAGTAACCTTGGGCCAGTCATTGTCTCTGTGTTCTAGGAAGAAGAAGGCAATTGCAAGCCACTTCTGAAAAACCTTGCTAAGAAAACTGTAGGGACTTGTCCAGGCAGTCACCAGGAGTCAATCAACACTGACTTGAGGGCACCTAAATCAATCAATCAGTTATTGGTCAGCCAGCCAATTAATCAATCTTAGTAGCTTTCCAGTGTGGGTGCTTCAATGAATCACAATTTCATCTCTTGTTAATGCTAAAGTTCAGAATACTCCACCAGCTGTTGAAAGCAAGACAAAGAGGCTTATGGAACAGTTTCCGTCAAAAGAATCTCAAGGTCCAGGTAAACTCATTTTACAGTGCTGCTGAACAGATTTCTAATAATGCTCAGTAGCTAAATGTTGTCATGTTATTCCCATAAAATGGTTAGGGTTGATGCTGGGGTTGCCAAAGCTAAACAAGTGCAAGGGGTGTAAAAAAAAAAGAAAGATGGCCATGGTCACATAATTGAACATAATTTGTTACACATGGAACACACATAAAAAGGGACAGAGCTGCTGCCATCTTTTTGGATTCACCAGAATGGTTTTGCCTCTGTGTGCAACTATCATTTCAGTGGGAATTGTGGGAAGTTTTGAAATATACTGTACACAGCTGAATATATTGCATCTGCTGCACTGGTATGAACTTCGTTAATTCATAGTAAATTTACATTTTTATCTGGAGTATCTCAAGATCCCCCTTTTCCATAAACATTGCATGCATGACCCAAAGGGACAGAGTTTGCAATGCAATGCCACAACACTCCTCTTATCATTTAATAAAAGTAGTAAGAACATGAGGCCATCGTTGCCAAGGGTTATCTTTAGGGGCACATGCAGGAAACCCAGGAAAGCCTTCAAAGTAGCATGGCCATGCTGTGAAATGCCTATCCCAAATGTCTACAATGATATGTTTGTAGTCCCGGGCTAAGACATTGCTTTTGTCCCATGTTTCAAATCATTTAACTCTAGGAACTCCACAACCAAATAGTTGGCAAAAGCATTATAAAGAACCAAACGTGAGAGCTGAAAAACACACCGTCTAAATCTTTTGTCATGGAGGAATATCTGGATGTTGCACACAAAAAAGAAAAGCAAAATTTCTGTACTTAACTTGCCTAGAAAAATCCATTTTGTTTGCAAAAGCTGTACAAATGTGCAGATTCTGATTTTCCTTGTTCCATTAAATCCAATGAAAAGGGATCTGTTTTGGTCTTTCCTATATGTAGATTATATTTTACAAAATTGCAAATTAGCATTATTTTGTAAAGATATCATTGTTTAGAAATAATTCTACATTTCACACTAATAACTATAGTATTATTTAGAATTCTCTTTTTTTTTGGACAATGCTTAATAGAATCTTCTACTGTCAATGTTTTGTCCCCTTGAATTAAAGAGAGACAATCGAGTGAAAAGGAAAACACACCAAAGGAATCTTCCTCAGAAGAAGGTCTTATTCTACCTGCTTCCAGTGAAACATCATTGATTTTCTCGCTTAAATCAACTCTTCCTCAAAGTAAAATCATTATGTAATGTTCTATGCCATTTTGTCTGAGGTAACATCTGCCCAAATTGGTCTTTTTAACTTCATCTGTTCCTATTAAGAGTGATTGAATCAAATTAGTCATTAAGAGCAAGGTTTTTCTACCCAAATCCACATTTGAAATTAATGATAGATTCCAAAAATGAAGTACCTGAAATGGAAGAGCTTATTTAGGTTATAAATAAGAGGTAATTTATTAGAATATGTGATTAAAGATAGTTTGGGATAGATCATGTCAGAAATAGCCTACTTTAAATCGGAAATATAAAAAAGCAGCAACTGGGAAGTAAGGTGGAATGACGTACTGCTAGGTCGCAATTAATGCCAGTTGAAATAGTGATATTAAATCTAGTGTAAAATTGTAAATTGATACATTGTGTTTAATGCAAACCAAAATTCAGTTTATGTGAGGCAAGTGTGTGTGCCGTTGCCATTGGGGTTTTAGACACCACCAATCTTTGTGCAAAATGGAAAAAAAGGAAGATCTCTTCAGAGAAAAACACTACAAGCGCAAAAAAGAAGAGGGTCGTTATTACATTAGAGCAATAATTTGATGTAATTGAGCAACATGAATGTGGTCATAGCAACGTTAAAATAGAATGAGATGTTGGAGTGCCTGAATGTAGAATATGCAATATTATAAAGCACACATGAAAAATAAAAGGAAAATATAAGTTTACACCACATTCTTGTCATGGTAAACAGTGATGTTTACATTTATGAACTCTTGAATTTTCAAAATTTCTGCAAAAATATGATCTGAAACACGATCTGTTTAGTACACAGTCATAAAACTAGATGAGAACTCAATTAAACTAATGAGTAAAATGAGTAAAATATTATACTTCTTCACAGATTTATTGAGGACAATTATCCAAAGCTATACTGTATATTTGTGGGTGGCAGAAATATAACCTTTGCTTTCAACAACTGACATGGCCCTCTTGGTAGCAATAACTGGAATTATATATTTCCAATAACTGTTGAGCAGTCCTGCACATGGACTCGGAGGAATTTCAGCCCATTCATCCTAATAGAACAACTTGGATTTTGGGGAGTGTCCTCATATGCACTGCCCGTTTCAGGTCCTTTCACATTTCTCTAGGATTAAGGTCAGGACTTTGACTTGGCCATTACAAAACTTTGTTCTGCTTTAACAATTATTTGTTAGGGTTAGGGTGCTTTGGATCATTGTGCTTTGGATCATTGTTTTCCTAAATGATGCACTGTCTTGAGCTTTTTGTTCATGGATAGATACTCTGATATTTTCCTGTAGTATTTGCTGGTATAATTCCTAAACAATGACAAGCCATCATAGTACAAATGCAAAGTAAGCCCAAACAATGACACTGCCACCATCGCCATGTTTCACAGATGGGTAAGTTTGTTATACTGGAATATAGTTTTGCCTTTCACCAAACATAACACTTTTCACTAAAGCCAAAAAGTTCTGTTTTGGTCTCATCTATGCACAGAACATTCTCCCAAAAGCCTTTTGGCTTATCCAAGTGATCTTTCACAAATTTCTTTTTGGAGTATAGTGGCTTTTTTCTTGCACCCCGATCATGTATGTACACCATTGTTGTTCACTGTTCTTTTGACGGTGAACTCAGGAATGTTAACATTCAGCACTGCAAGATAGGCCTTTAGTTCCTTAGGCATTATCCTGGAATATTTTGAGACCACCTGGCACTTTATCTGCCTCACTCTAACTCCAACCCTAACTCTTGGTATGATCTTGATTGGACAGCTGACCTGAGGAGGTAACTGGTATTGAAAATTTCAACTTGTACATAGTCTGCCTGGCAGTGTACTGGTACAATCAAAACTTTTGGAAATAGTTTTGTAGCCTTTTCTAGCCTGGTGAGCATTAACAGTTTTTCAGAGGTGCTCAGAAATCTCCTTTGTTTGAGCCATGACACATTTTAATACCTTATTAAGATCAGACTTAATAATGAATATCCAAAATTATAATCTTGAACCAAGGCAGGACCCCCACACTGACACCTGGGCATCATCCCATTGATTGAAAATCTCACTCTAATTTCTCTTTCAAATGTACTGAAAATCCTAGAAATTCACATACTTTTGCCACCCATAAATATATAGCTTGAATAATATTTTTCAATAAATTAATGAACAAGTGTAATGATTATGACTTATTTGTTTAATTGGGTGTTTTTCAATCTAGTTTTTGGACTTTGTGAAGAACATATACTGTTTTAGGCCAAATCAATATAGAAATATTGAACATTCACAAACTTTTAAGCACCATTGTACAAGGAAGAGATATGTTACAATGATAGAAACAGAGCGTCTCTAATTATGTATTGAAGATTGCAATCAAAAATGGATTTCCCTTAGCAGAGTGGCTATTCAGATGAAAGCTTTAAGTCTGTTTAAGAGAATGAAAGAAAACTAATAATGAAACTTTAATGCAAGTATTGGATGCTTTGATCTATTTAAATATCAAATTCAACTGCATAATACTAAAATTACCAGTGAAGTAACCAGTGGAAATGAGGATGCACAATCTAAATATCCTAATTTTTAAAAAATAAATAACCTAAATGGTTGATATGCTGACCACACATATTTAACAGGGATGAAACTGGTTTATTTTGGAAAAGGATGCTTTCCTAAACTTACATTACAAGAAAGAAAGAAAAAACACTTTTATTGGGAGGCAATGCTCAAGGCAATTTTAAACTGAAATGAATGCTTGTTTATCAGTCTCCAAATCCTCGCACTCTGAAAGGCTATAGCCATAGATCACTTCCAGTTACTTGGCAGTCAGGTCAGAAAACATGGAGGATACAAGCAGTATTTTGTGACTATTTTTTGTCCAGCTGTTGAAAAATATTGCAAGGAAAGCAACATCACATTTAAAGCACTACTGATTTTAGATAATGCTCCAGGAAATCGAACTATACTGAGTTCATTGTTTAAAAATGTGCAAAGCATTTTTTGCCACACACAAAAAAAATGGATCAAGGGACCATCACAACATATAAGACCTACTACAAAAGAAAAACATTTGAACAGGCAATTACAAAAACTACAGGAAACAATATTATTTCCTTAAAAAATTCTGGGAAAATTATAACATCAGACATGCCACAGAAAATATTCATCATGCATGGCAACAAATAACTACAGATAACATTTGTGGAGTATGGACGTTCATTTTACCTCATTGTGCAAATAGTGATATTGAAGAAAACACTATTAACAGAAGAAATAAGAAATATTGGAAGAAAATTTTGATTTGATGAACTTGAAGAAGTAGTTTAGGAACTGTTCAATTCCCTTTTGGAAGAATTGATTATCTTCTACCTTTGGGTCAACATGTATTTGAAAAAGCTGACAGTGAAGCCAAGCAATGAAATAATGTGCAAGTGAAGGAGTTTACTCTCGATACCTGAAGTATTTTTTGAGCAAGATTTGTGGGTGCTGACCCTAACCTGGATCAAAAACACCACATCTACCAGTAGATGTATGAAGATCTGAAGAAAAAATGTTTATTTGAAAGACAACAATAACTTTATATAAATCTGAAGGATGGCATAAAGTGATAGGAGCCAGTGGTCAGTGGAAGCTGATAAAGTTTGCCATCTTGGAGACAACTAGTCTCGATGTGAGGCATATTAGTAAAAGCAAAAAAAAGAGAAATCCACTCTGGTTCACAGCAGATGTACATAGTAAAGGATAAAAAATCAGCATATAGCATATATATAAGAATAACTGAGATGTAGCTGATAGAGAGATGTATAAGAAGCCAAACAAGTTACTAATGCTGCTAAAGCACAGAAAGAGAAGGAACTGGCTAAATCTATTAAAAAGGGGGATAAAACCTTTTTTGGTATACAGGCAGTACTTGACTTACAACTGTTCATTTAGTGACCATTCAAAGTTACAATGGCACTGAAAATAATGACTTATGAACATTTTTCACACTTATGACCATTGCACTGTGATCAAAATTTGGACACCTGGCCACTGATTCATATTTATGACGGTTGCACTGTCCCAGGTGATCATGTGAAAACTGTGTTAAAATTAACAACTGTGTTACTACCTTAATTTAACTTAATTTAACTTACTTAACCTAATGTAACGTAACAACTGCTGGGATTCACTTAGCTACTGTGGCAAGAAAGTTCATAAAATGGGGCAAAAGTCACTTACGAACTGTCTCTCTGAAGTCACCAAAGTAAAAAAATGCAAAGAATTATTATATTAAGAAGACCTGGCTATAGCGAACCACCTAAACAAATACTTCTGCTCAGACATCTCAGAAGTAGATGCCAGCAACAAAAACAGGTTGGAGGATCATACAAGTCCTAGCCGTGTAGGTTATTTTCCAGGGTTTTAAAAAGTGGAGGTGGCAGCTGAGCTAGCCTGCTTAAAGCTTAATGGATCAATGGGTCCAGACGGCATTCATCCCATTGTCCTGAGGGGACTTGAACATGTGCTCACTAGAACATTTTCTGATCTGTTTTTAACCAGTTTCTTCTAACAGGTGAAGTTCCCCAGAACTGGTGAACAGCTAATGTTGTACCCATCCACAAGGGAGCTAGGGAAAAAGCTGGAAACTATAGGCCAGTGAGCTTAACATCTGTAATAGTGAAGTTAATGGAATCACTCCTGAAAAAAAGGATTAGCAAACATTTAAAAGTGCACAACTTGATGGACCCAAAACAGCATGCCTTTACTGGGGGCAGATTGTGGCAGACTAATCCGCTTGACTTTTTTAAACTACAATATGTTTTGGATGGAGGCGATACTGTGGGTATAGCCTATCTGGATTTTAGCAAAACATTTGATACAGTTCCACATAATGAACTTATAAAAAAGGCTAGAGCTTAACCTTTGGGTGATTCAGTCAATAGGAAGTTGGCTCAGGATAGATCCCAGAGGGTGATTGCTCATGGGGCACGGAGAGCCGTCGCAAGCGATGTATCACAAGGCTCAAGCCTAGGCCCTGTTCTGTTCAATGTTTTTGTAAGTGATATAACAGAAGAATTGCTAGATAAGGTTTGTCCTTTTGCTGATGGCAAAAAGGTGTGTGATAGAGTTGACATTCTTGGGGTATTCGTAACATGGAAAAGGATTTCGCATGGCTGGAAAATTGATAAAAAATGTGGAAATCCCTCTTCAGGATTTCTAAATGTGAGATCATGCACTTAGGGGAAAAAGTTCTCTGGCAGGGCACAGTATCGGGGCGCTTAGTGTTAGACAGGGCAACAGAAGAAAAGGATTTAGGTGTGCTCATAGCAGATGACTGCAAAATGAGGTAACAGTGTGGCCAGGCAGCCGTGAAGGCAAATAAAATTCTGGGATGCATCACTAGAATTCTGGAGAAACCACTTAAAGATACTAAGACTGAATGAATTCAGAGATGGGAAACAAAAACGGTTCAAGGTCTGAGGGACAAACATATCAGGAGAGATCAGAGGAACTGAACAGTCTGGAGAACAGAAGGGAAAGGGGAGACATGACTGAAACCTATAACTATATGAAGGGTGTGAATAAGGTTCTAGAAGAGAGTTTTTCAATGCTTTCTAACATTACATTTGAACTTCCCTCCTGTCAGTTTGAGGTTATGTCCTCATGTACTTGAATTTTGCTTAATATTCTGAATATTAAAAATATTTTCAATATTAAACAAAAATCAAGAACACAGGGACATACCCTCAAACTGACAGACGGAAAGTTCAAATATAGTGTTAGAAAGTATTACTTCACAGAAAGAGTAGTGAAAACTTGGAACCAACTTCCAGCAGAGATAGTGGGTCAATCATGAATTAACTGAGTTTAAACATGCTTGAGATAAATACATGTCCATCATTTGACAAAAATTTAAAAAGCAAAAAAAAAAAATATCAAAAGGCAGACTTGATGGACCACTCAGTCTTTTTCTGCTATCAGTTTTCTATGTTCTGTTTTGTCAGTAGAAGCTTACATTTAGGAATAATATTTAGATTTTTTTATTTTTTTTATTTTGCTTTCTATAACTGCAACTTTGTTAACCATAACTTTAAATCATAAGTATATTATTTTATCTTTTACTGTAATATTGCATCAATATACATATACAAATTTATGTTTAAAAATTTTCATTGCCTATTTCCATATAGCTGGAACCAATGACCACATTTTCCATAGAGATATCACTTTCAATAATGCAAATTCAAATAATGCATTCATTTTGTGGAATTCATTATCTGTATTAATTAAGACCTAGCTGTACTATCAAATGCTTTCTTAGCTGTCAGATCAGTCTAATATTGCAGTTCTATAACCTTAACCCTTGAGGCCACCAGGTTCCTTATCTTTCTAATTTTTAAATATATATTTATTTTAATGAAAAATAGAACCTAGCATGCAATAAAGCAAAGCCTCCAGAATCTACAATTGCTTTGTTGATGAATTATGGAAGTTTAAAGTGTAGGATAAATGTTTAAAACAATAGGAATATAATTAAAAACAACTTAAAACCAATTTGGCACATATCTTTCTAGCATACTTCAAGTAGAAAAACATTATTTTGGCAATTATTTGGCTGACAAGCTATGATATTTCAAGATACTAAGATGCTTTCTGTGTAGGATTCTATGTTTTGCTTGTCAATATTAAAAGGCTTCAGTCCAGTGTAACTGCAACTTGAATTATATCGTGGAAGATTCCCTACTTGCAATTAATGTGTTCTGATGAGGACAAAATTAGTTCTCTGTACCTGCTACATCAAGTCGAATTCATTGGTTAAAACAGATTAGGAAACCTAGGATGCATGCTTTATTGTCCTACTTATGAGACTACTGGACAGGTAGTCCTCAACTTACAACAGTTCATTTAGTGACTGAAGTTACTAAGCACTGAAATAAGTGACTTATTACCGTTTTTCACACATAAGACCATTACAGCTCTCTATGGTCACACAATCAAAATTCAGACGCTTGACAACTGACTCATATTTATGTTGGTGAGTGTCCCAGGGTCATGTGATTTCACCTTTTATAACCTTCAGACAAGCAAAGTCAATGGGGAAGCCAGATTCACTTAACAACCATGTTACTAAGTTAATAACTGCAGTAATTTACTTAATAACTGTGGTAAGAAGTCATAAAATTGGGCAAAACTCACTTAACAAATCTCACTTAGCAACACAAATTTTGAGCTCAATTGTGGTCATAAGTTGAGGACTATCTGTATAATGAATATTCATGGACAGAACCAGAGGTGGGATTCAGCCGGTTTGGACCGGTTCGAGTAAACCGATATCTCCGATGATCAATCAGCTAGTTGACTGGTAGCTCCAACAATCAGCTGGGCCCACCCACCGGCCTCTACACTTTTCTCTCCTTTATCTTCTCAGCTGATTCACGTGGCAGAGCAGATTGCCACGCCTCAGCTGTAGCTACTGTGTTACTACACAGAAGGTAAGCCCCCCAAAAAAGCTATGGACTAAGGTAAATGGCTATGCTTAGTAAGAATCTATGGTTCAAATGAGAAAATAGAAAGAATAAAAAACATTTGACTAAAGAAATATTTTTGGCAGGCTTTATCAACTTGAATGATTCTGTAGGTCTTTCAGTGCCATTACATTAACTAAGCCCAGTTTCCTTCTGGATCAATTGATCTAACAAACATCCATCTATCCAGTCAGCCAACCAGCCAACCATCATCAAAATACTCTTCCTTCTCGATCAATTCAACCAACCACAATCAAAAGATAGTGTTTTGAGAGAATCAACTGGCAGGTAAGCCTTGGAAAACCCACCAATAAATGATACTATCCCTTCCTGGGTTTAAAGAAGGAAATGTGTCTGTAAGGGAAGGGATTCTTTGCAGTATTTTATAAAATGCATTATATTGTCCTAAGAAGGAGCAATCCTGCTCATCCCCCACACATTCATGAAAGTGTTGGGAGAGCTCAACCAGGGATTTGTGTGGTGTGCCATCAACATCCAGAGACTCTGCCCCACTTCATATTGCAAGAAAGTATTGTGAGCCATTGGCTGGCATATAAATAAGAAAACGGAGAATATTTTCTGAGGAAAACATTTCTTAGCCTTTCAAAGCTGGATTGTTTGGCCATCCAATTCCAGGCACACATCAGGTGATTTAAACTTACTTTGCAAGACAAATAGGGCCTTGGTTATGTGCTCTTTCAGAACAATTTTTACTTGGAGACATTTCTATATCTCTCATGGGATTTTAATAATCTTAGCTGTTAATCACTTCTTTTTTTTATCAATTATAAATGAAGCTTTTAAAAAATGATAATTTGCCAGTTTGACTTTTTAAATATTTTTGAGGATCCTTGCACAAATCCAGCTCAAAGAATTACAAAAAGAAGGGGCACCATGAAAAGTTCTGTAAAACATTTTTTACTGGAAAGCATGTAGAATAATTAGTGAAAAGACTTTTGTTTTTAAAGTACAGATCTTTAAAAAAATTCCTAAAAAGAATCTCCAACCAAAACCACAGGGGAAAATGGCAGAAGACAGTATAGGTAGTCCTCGACTTATAACAGTTTTTAGTGACTGTTCAGAGTTACAATGCCACTAAAAAAATGACCTATGCCCATTTTTCACACTAATGACTGTTGCAGCATCCCCATGGCCATATGCTTGAAATTCGGATGCTTGGCAAGTGACTCATATTTACGACGGTTGCAGGGTCTCAGAATCATGTGATCACCTTTTGTGAACCTCTGACAAGCAAAGTCAGTAGGGAAGCCAGATTCACTTAACAACCATGTTTCTAACTTAACTGCAGTGATTCACTTAACACCTGTGACAGGAAAGGTGGTAAAATGGGACAAAGTTTACTTAACAAATGTTTCACCTAGCAACAAAAATTTTGGGCTCAATTGTGGTCATAAGTCAAGGATACCTGTAATATGTATATCAGCTGATTTCCTGACAAAAAGGGAAAATACAAATCTAGTAAATGAATGTTCTTCTCTTACCTGAGTTGGAGGTTCAGTCACGGTTTCCGCTACCCCCAAACAAAGCGTCAGCTTCCTTCTATTCTTCCCTGTGAGGGAGACAGGATTTCAAAAAGCATAATTAATAATAAAATGGGAGGAGGTATGCTACAGAAGAGAGAACACGGAAAAGATGAGAAAGTTAGGATTTTGTCAGAGGAGTGGAAGGACCTTATATTACCTCCTGAGGTGTCCTGATTTGGATCTTCCTGAGAGATCCCCCTGAAAAACAGTTCTTGCGGGAGGTTTGACGGATGCCTCTTTCTCTCAGGATCTCTGGTCTCCATTGCAAAGGACTTGGAATAGGAGAAAAGAATTAATGGACATCACACACATCATGAAGTGGTTTCTTTTCCTGTGAACATCACTAAAAAACACCCAATGCCGATCAATTAGGCTGGGAAGTAAGAAAGAAATGGCTGTGCAAAATCTTTCTTCTAGAATGGTTAAGGGAACTATACAAAGATTAGTGAAGCTTCTCCACATAGTATGAATGCCACGAAACTCTGGTAAGAAGGCATCAAAATGTTAATACAGTGATCCAATGGCAAAGATTTTTGTGTATAATATAATGCCTGAACAAAGGGAAGACATGTGGTTGAAGAGTATAAAATTTGTATTAAATTATAATTTAAAAGAAAATTTTTATAAAACGATGTATCCTTCTACTTAACACTTGATAAACTGCCAAACAGGTATAAATAAATTTCAAATACATGTTTGAAGTGTAAATATAAAAAAGGAACTTTTTACCAACTCTACTGGACTGGTGACAAAACAAGATTTATATTTTACTGCAGAAGATTCTAAAAGTGGGTATGAACATAAAAGAAAATGTTTTTCTTTTAGGTGTCATAGACAAAGAGATTGAACAACAATCTCAAACTTTGCTGTTATACTGTATATGTTGAGACCAGCAAGGATGCACTTTGCACAAAAACGGACGGACATTTTAATAGCCACAATGGACAAGTCATTGGAAAAACTGATGGAACCAGCAGAGATGGCAAAATAAACTTCTTTAATTAAAGAAAAGATGACACACGTTGTTTCTACTTGAAAACCACTGCTGGATTTTGTTCTTGAGACAGAAAAAAAATGAAACTTTACTGAGTTTTATTGATTATATAAGTTTGTTGTTATGGAATTTGCTAGTACATATTAAATTTGTTAAAATAAAAAAAAGTTGAGGTCATAATGTTTCCATTTTATGTGACTACTAAAAAAATAAGTCAATGATTTTCTTTCTTTTTTCCCCTTTTCCTCTTCACTTCTTTCCCTTCCCTTCCCAACCCACTTCCTACTGTACAAAGGATACAAAAATTTGAATATATTGTTTATTATCTTCAACTCTTCCTGGAGGCCCAAGAAGAAGTCCTCTCACCTGCAACTCAACCTGCTCCT
>JANHFL010009766.1:63890-89534 GCA_032468155.1 Oxyrhabdium leporinum | reverse complement strand
GTAGCTACTGTGTTACTACACAGAAGGTAAGCTGGTTGTTTTGAAGCTGAGTACGCATACGAAGTGCGTGTTAGGTGTGCGCACACGTCACCGAACCGGTTGTGAAACCGATTGAAACCCACCAATGGACAGAACTGTTTGAGTATGCAAGCAATTTGATGTTTCCCCGAATTGAAAAGATTGCTTACTACAAAGATAAAAGAATCCCATCTCCTTGACTCTATTTTTATCTCTTCTTAATCCCTTTGCCCACTCAGAGCATGAAAATGACCATTTTTTAAGAAGTGAAATGATAGATGTTAAGAAACCCTATATAATATATATATAAAACATATGTTATATATCAAGGGATATATAAGTAATAAGGAAAACTCAAAAAACCCCAAATTAGTGTAATTGTTTTAAAAGGCTCTTTGAAATGAAATGAAATAAAATATTTTTATTTGTCACCTAAAAGCCAACAGCACAAAAAACTGTTAAATCTGTTTTTTGGTTTTCAGGTATAAGAACTGAAGTGACAAACGAAGATGTGAATGATGCTAGAAGATTTGAATTTTTTGAGAAGTATGAAGGTAAATAAAATAAGCTTTTAGGTAAGGTAAACTTACACCAAGTTAAAAAGAATGATGTTCCCTGTGCATCTTCTGTGTTCTGTTGCTTGGTGAAAAAAAGAGTATTACCTAATACATCAGGGCTATAATTTCAGCTCTGTTGTCCTGTGTTCATTGACATAGCAAACTGCAGCTATCACCATTCTATTTTTAAACACTTGATTTATGCTTTTCTGTTGGGTTTGTTCTACAAAAACCTAGTTTGTGTGTGTTCAGCTGAAAAGAAACAAACATTTTTTCTATGGCTGTGGCAATTTGTTTGTCTAGACCTCAATTACAAAATTAACAAGGCAGGGTTTGTTGCTGTTGTTTTTGTTGGGTTTCTTAAGCCAAAGTTTAAACCTCTAATAAAGCATGACATGCAAAGCTCCCAATAACAATATGCAGATAACAACATAAAGGTACTTTCTTTACTTTTTAATTTTGTGAACCGATGACGAGATGTAGTTTCAAAATTCATTGTGTAAGACAAAAACATATTATATGAGGATTTTTATTTTTCAGATCATTATCCATTAACAGTACTTGATATGATAAATAAAACAGCAGATAAATAGAGCAATGGATGGCTCTATGAGACACTAATGTATAATAAGACCAGGAATTTTGTTCACAGCCCAGTGAAGCCTAAAATAAATGGCAAAAATGGCTTAGTCCTAACAGAAATATTTCATCAATATAGTCAGACTCTAGTGAAAACAGATTTTTAATAGCATTAGTATTTTTGTCATGAGATAAAAGCTACAACCCCCAGTATAAATGTTGGTTTTTGGATGCCAGAGCAATGTGGCTGTACCATTCAAAGGCTTAAGGGCTGGCAAGCTTTGGGGCATTGCTACTGCATGCCAGATTTAGTGAATATATGCCCAGCTTTGTGTGCTGGTTTCTCTGGGCTTCTGCTGCTTGGATCTGAAGCCAAATACTCATGGAGTACTGTATCCAAATTGTAGATGAAGCCTGCATCCCTTGGCATTACAGCCGCCAAGTTTGGAATATGGGGAATCAAGCACACAGCTTTAAGAATAGCAGGGTATCTCCTTAACTACCTTTTCCTAAATACTTAATACAACTGATTTCTGGGGAAGAATTGCCATTTTTAACTTCTGTCCAAAGGAGAAAAATGAATACAGTTAAAATGGATTTTTAGGGTTGGAGGGAAAGCTTTTTTTCTGCATAGTGACTGCATCTTCACTTTAGGAGGAAGAAGGGGAATATAGATCAAATCTGTTTGGAGATAAAGGGGAGAGATATTGATGAAAGGGCAAAGTGATGAGATATTGTAAACCACATGTAAGCCAGCAGTTTTGCATCACCCAGGGGCATTGCTAAAGTAAAAGTCACAAATTAATTGCAATTTACATTTAAAATGTTTTCCCTCCATCTTGAGCTGGAGCAAACTTTTAATATGAAAAAGATATTATTTGGATGGGTGGTGAAAAGCAAATAAGACATGCACCTGTAATGTTGCCAGTGAAGCTGCTCTTAACATCAGTCATATATTATATTATTCTAACTCATTTTTAGAAAGCTGAAAACAACAGATTTAGATTCTCAAGTGACCACTGCTGGCTACCTGCATGCTTTCAAGCCATAAATGTGATATTTTATATTAACTGAATACCAAAATCATGCAAGCTCTGTTTATATTCTGCATAACTTCTGAACTCAAACCTCCTCCATTTGCTAATTGTATTTGAAGGATGAAGTACAATCCTGAGAAGTGACAGTTAACAAGGAATTTAATTTTTTTAGATACTTGCATCATTAAATGAGAAAAGCAGGACTATAACCAATGGAAGATATTTAAAGCTTTTTCCCCATTTCTATAGAAATCAAGTGTAAATTTAAGCATAAAGGGTGTCAGCATAAAAATGTAGTGTAAATTTAAACATAAAGGGTGTCAACATAAAAATGTAGAATTTGTAAGGATCCAATAATCTCTTGATCCTTGTTCATGCACAATTTGTTGTTAATATCCAAATATTTAATTGTGTACTGTCAAATGAGACATAGAAGAGGAGTTATTTCTCATAATAAATTGTGCGTGGTAAAATGGACAGTTGTTTATAGGAGGCCCTTCTGAACTCTTTCTCAGAATGCCACAATTGTTCAACCTTATTGGCACTGCAGTGATTATATTACAATTCATTATGCATGCTGGCTTAAGCTTTGGCTCAAACTTTGGAATAAGCTTCTGAGCTTCCTAATGCTCACATAACAACTGAGATGAGCATCAGAATTCTGATTCTCTTCCCTTCCCCTACTCTTCTCCAACTGTAAAAGACTTTGCAGCTAAAGAATTAATCTTAGAAAAGTTCAGTAAAACCAGTCCGATAGAAGTCAGCATTAAGTCTTTCCAAATCACATGTTTTTTTGGCATTACATTGTAAAAGAAGCCTCTCTTTACAGCATTTCTCAGGTAAAGCTACAGAAGTAATTATGGTATTTTGCTGAGGAACTATTGATTTAACTTAGTAAGAAAGCTGTTATTGCTGTGGAGATAACTAGTAAAGTTGACTTTTGAATTATACGCCACCTTAATGCTATTATTCAGGATCCAAGCTTTTAAAATATTCTTGGAAGCAGAAACATCTGAGTGAGTACTGCAGTGACTGATTCTGGGAAAAGAAACAGATGGTGGGGGGGAAATCTTAAAATAAGCTTCATTCCTCAATCACTGACCACAATTGGGACTGGTAGCTTCACTAAGCAACTTGTGAAACATTACTTAACCATGCACCCAACTTATGACATAATCTCTAGTTGCGGTTGTGAAGCAAATCACTCACAATTGTTAAGCTTAATGTCACATGATTATGACTTGTCTTATGACTTCCAACTTCTGCATTGACTTTGCTTGTTGGAAGGCAGCTATAAAGATCTCAAACGTAAGGCTGCTGCAAACTCAAGAACTGATTATAAATCATTTTCAGCACTGTTGTAACTTTGAACAGTTGCTGAATGAGCAGTAATGACCTGTACCATTTTTCATAGCTGTATTTAATAACAAAGCAAATAACTGATACCATATAGCACATTGCTTTACATAAACGGTCCCCAACCTTTCCAGCTTGGTAGACAAGCAGGGGCAAGCAGCAGGTACGTGTGTGAGCATGTGAAACTCCATTTGTGCAAATAGAGCTTCGCACGCCAGCACCTACCACTCACACAAATGGAACTTTGCACACGTGAGTGCCCATCGCTCATGCAAGTGGAGCTGCACATGCTCCCCCGCCAAATGGGCCATGGCCCGGTTTTTGGCCATGGCCCGGAGGTTGGGGGGGGCATTGCTTTACATGAAGTAAATCAAATGGGTGATCGGACTTTTAATCCGTAAACGTATCAGCACTTTTTCTAGAGAAATGTTTTCATGAATTAGAGTGTACGTATGATGGGTCACTGTTACATTATGGAAAATGCAATCTACTATTCTGTGTCATCTATTATATCCCTTTAGGTATTCAGGATAAAAAAAGAGCAAAGGCTGCAGATCTTAAACAACTACTAAAGCACATCATTGTTGGCTGTGTAGCTGTTTCTGGTTTGATCTTAGCAGTGATAGTCCTAGTGCACATATACAATTCATTGTTTATGAAGAAGCAGTAAGTGATCGTTTCATTCTCTTCTCCCTTCCTATCACTGTTATTCTGTATCATAACAACTCCCATCCTAACAACTCCTTATCATTTATATATTTTTAACATAGATATAATATGTTAGGTCAAATTGATGCAATAGTAGAGACTGTCGATCAAATGCAACTCAGCCATGTAAGAATCAGACATTGAGATAGAATATCCTGTAGGAGGAGGACATCTCAGTTCAGCCACGATGCTCCCTTCTAGGGCCTTGAGTCTTGTCTCTTGGCCTGAACGTCATGATGTTAAGCATAAAAAACTATGTCTTATGAGACGCGGGAAGTAGAAACATGTATTTTGTATACGGGCTTATTAAATGTTTATCCATCCATCATATAATTCTTGCATGTCAAATGCAGTAATCCCTTCTTCCTTATGGCTGATAATGAAATGAGGGAATCAGTAAGAAAAATAGCAACTTGATTAAAGATTACCTCCCTTTCTTGAAAAAGACACGAGGAAAGATAATGTTTCATTATTTGTAATCTATTCAATAATGGTCTTTTAGCTGAGGTTGTTCCCAAGTTATTATAAGAATTATTTGTAAATAAGTTTTGTTTAAAATTATTCCTTTACCATTTTAGGAAACCAATTATAACAAATGCTAACACTGACAAGAAGGAAGAATCTGTCAAAAATAAGGAATCAGACCAACATGAAGAATCTGAAAAAATTGACGAATTAGAAACAAACAATACAATACCACTGGAGCCAAAAACATCAGTCCACAACGCTATTGACATAGAAAACCACAACAACAATAATCGTTCACCACCAGGAATTTTTCTTTCAACAGATGGTGAAGATGTTACAAAGCCTTTAGAGATTCAGTCTGTTTCTTCCCCTAGCTGCCCAGTAAAACAAACAGAATTAATGCCCTATGCTGAATCATTAGAGGAATCACCTAATTATAGTACACATAAGAATTTCAAACTACAATCTAAACCTTCCAAATTGAATAGCACTTCCTATAATAGTCTAGAACAATATAATACACCCAGGAATCAGGACTATGAAACACATCAAGAGAAAGATAGTACTTCTCACAGAAAAAAACCAGACTATTATTTATCCTCCAGTAGTCCAAAATCCACACAACACAGAAGAGCACACACTGCTCACTTATCTAAGCATCAATATTACAACAGTTTAAATTGGGTTCATGATCCTTCATCGGATAATTTCATTGCTCCAAATACAAACAAAAACTTTAATGAATCAAAAATGTCCCAGTTTGATGGCACAGTGTGTACAGGTTTTCAGCATCACAAATATGGTTCTGGTACAGATTCATACTCTGACTAGAAAAGCAAATTAATAGTAAGGAGATATTTATTCAATTTAACCAATGCCCAGAAGCATTTAGTCCAAATATTTTTACCAAAAGTAATCATGATGAAACCCTATAGTATGCTAATAAATCATACTGTAATCATGCTTAGGAATAATAAAAGTAGATTTGTAGGAGTTGCTAATCTAGCTTCTTGGGTTTGCCCAATTAAAGCAAAAGTTAATTTAATTATATTTGCTCAAATTCTTTATCTGGTACTTTTCAAATTCCTAATTTGAAAAAGTGGAACTAAATAGTGTAATGCACTCTGCACTCTGTGACATGTAAGCCAAAGCAAAACTGTACACATATTGAACATTTTAGACAAACTGAAACACTGTTGAACAAAAGATGGCTATTGACACATCTGATAAACGTGAGCTGGAAAAAGAATTGGAAATATAGGGAAGAATACAGATTTTTTAATATCCTTTTTTTTTGCTTTTTTCTATTTAAAAATACCCATTCTATAAATAAAAAAATTCAAGAAAAAATACTTTTTTTTCAGAGAATCAAAAATAATTGGATACCCTTGGCTCTGTAGCCTGTGATACTTGAAATTCGGTTCATCTAGGAAACCCATACAGAGGCCTCAATATGAACTCACTTTGGAGTCAGGCATTCCCATTTTTGAGACATATTATGTATTCTGAAAAGCTATCAGGCAGGGTAAAGAAAAGAAGGGCCTATACATTCAAAACTAATTTTATTATATAATTATTTTTTTAAGAACAGGCACTTTTCCAGTTAGAAGAAACAGATATAGTGTTTGAAAGATAATTGTGTTTATTTTCTAAGATTTTACCTGTGAATATAACAAATGGATAATTGAATGACTTGATATATAGTGGCTTCTTTACAAAAGTGTTTCCCTGTAATATTTGGACAGCAATATATAAATATTTACAATGAAAAAATAGGCAAGGAAAGAGAAATAAGTAGTCTTCAATATCCAAATTAATTTTGCATACATCCGATTTGAACACAAAATACTTCAATCACATCTATTTCATATTTACAAGTTTAATTACTCGAGAGCACTGAATTCTTTATTTTAGGATATTTGTGCATGTTATGTTTCTAATATGTTTCTGTATAAGCAGTTAAAAATTTTCTGGAAAAATAAATCATTGCTTTGAAAATGCTGAAAATATTGATGTAAGTAATTTATGTGACATATTTTCCCCACTAAAAAAAACCCAACCAAACAAAAAAAACACCTTGGATACATATTTTTAACCAGCAGCAAATTTTCATAAAACTGGTTTCCAAGTTCAAATGGAAACCTGAGAACAGTGCTTACTATAAATGGGAATGATGTCCTAAAGAAAAATATAAAATTACAGTGGATAGTTCCTTAGGCGGTCCAAACAAAATATAGTGATTTTTCAATATCTTAACAAAACTGAAACAATTTAAATCCACTTAGTTGTAACACTTATTAAATACAGAAAGGAAACATTTTTGCTTTTTCTACTGGTGTTGTACAACCACATGACTGAAAACAGGTTGTTTGCAAGAATGACAAACACTACTGCATGCCATTTGGTTTCATACTGTCAACCATCACTGCTACATCCAACAACAGTTACACTTTGAGTGATCCAGGTGAGTGATCCTGGTTATGTTTGCTGCAGAAAAAAAATCATATGTGTGAATTACGCCGCCCTCTAGTGCCCAAAGATACCCGAAGCCTCGGTTCTCTGGCTTTATAATGTTCATTGAAATCCAGTCTAAAGCTAAGAAATTGGAGGCTTTCATCAGAATTGGTGGTCAGAAGCACCAAGAACTGCTGTACAATTCCCTGAAAGGAAAAGGGAAAAAGATGAGAAGAAATCGATAATTTTAATGCCATAGTGGTACTAAATACTACCCTAAAGCAGATTATCGTTAACTTTTCAAATCAAGGGCCTCATACCGAGTGCCAGGTTAGTCACATTTCAAAAAGTATTAATCACATTACAAAAATCATAAAACATAAGCTCACTTTAAATTATTTAATAAAAACTCATTCAATTCCTTTCTTTACTCATGAAAAACCAACTGTGCTGTTCTCTCTCTTCCCCACCCAATTGTCTTACTTCAGATCCATCTAAAGAAATAAAGAAAACAAAATTATTGCCAAGTTAAAAAACGGATTGGTGATGGCTGTAAAACCAATAACTCCTTTAGAGAAATCCCTGGCTAAGGGGTTTCGGCTTTAATTTTTGAAATGAGAAAGAAAAATAAGGAAAACCAGAAAAGAGGGCATGCAACAGGGAGGTTTTGAGCTGTTACACTAAATGTTAGCGACCCAAAAGAAGAGCTCAGAGGAAAACAGAATAATTGCACAATTTGTGAGAGAAAACTTGTTGGAGATGCTATAATTGGAAAGGACAAGGGCAGAAAATTGGTCCTTAACATAAGACCTAACAGTTATGGAAGTCATATCTTGGAGGATGACCAAGGCAGCTGGAAGGTGAAGAAAGAGGCTTCCTTTCTCAGTGAGGGCAAAAGTGATGAGGTTTTTCACCAAACAAGCAACATTGCTGGAAAGTGTGCAGAAAGGGGTGGGGAACTGAGAGAGGGAAGTATTCAGGATATCCAAAGGAGAACCAGCATAGCTATAGCCAGTCAGATTGCATGGAAGCCCCTTGCATGAAAGAGATGTTGGAGGAACAGCAATTTGGGTAATTACTAATCTGCTGAGATTTGGCCACACTATATCACTATTGCAGGAGCTGTGCTAGCTTCCAGTTAGCTTCCAGGTACAGTTGAAGATGCTGGTTGTTACTTTAAGCCCCATAGGGCTCAGGGCATAGATATCTATATGACTGCCTGCCTGGATGGAATCCAATCCTCAGGAATTCTAGGTTCAAGCCTTCTTAATGCTGTGATGCCCTAAGTACTTTGCAACAACCTATCAACAGAGATCTAAACCACCTTTCATTCCTATAGTTTCAAAGAGTGTAAAAGCATGGCTCTTCAGAAATGTGTTTGGGGACAAGATCATGCTGCTCTGTGTGTGAATCAGACTGTTTGGTTATATTTATATTAACTGATTTTTTCCCTTAATCCTGAAATGAAGCTGAAATAATAAACAAAATAGTTTAATAAAGTAAGGATTGACAGAAGGTAAATTGTAAAATTAAGAAAGTCTGTTTTAAGTCATTTTAACTTATTTAATAAAAGTTAATTCAGTTCCTTCTTTGGATATTGAGAACATGACTATGTTGTTATTCATCCTGTCATGTTTCTCATTCATTCATCTCTATTCATATTATATGAATGTGGGTTGCATACATAGCCTCTGTGTGCACAAACAAAAATATATTAATCAATCCAGGGATTATCTCTAAAGCATCTGTTGGTTTTATTATTTACTGATTTTGAAATTCTTCCATACGTACATGCATCTCTCAAAATTGTGATTTAAATTAAATTGTGATTTAATTTTAAAGAAAGAAAAACAAGGAGTTCCATAAAAGAGTAGATACGTGTATCATTATATTAAATACTTAAATACGCTGAAATTTTCCCTTCTATCACATTAAAAATATATTTTTGTACCAACATCTGGAATGGCTCTGGAGGCTTCATTCAAAGTTCTTAGTGAGTGACACAAGGCCCTCTGCGTTAAAAAGGCGCACTGTTTGTCAGCCAGCCACCTATACACACCAATTCTACTCACCTTATTCCCCAGTTTCCTCCCAATGTATTTGAGGAGTGCTGGGATGGAATGAAAAACAACAACACTTCGTTGCTTCCCAGAGAACTGCTTACAGATCGCTGGCTTCTAATGGGAGAAATCCCACACTCCCTAACTGAACCTACCTCTTGTTCAAGCAATTCTGCTCAGGTCTGCTGGTTTCCTGCTGCAAGTAACTGCAGCAAATCAGCAATCTTGAATAGGCTCATAGAAAGGAGGAGCATGCAACAAGGTTTCTTCCTTTTTCTAGGACCTTCATGGAGATTCCTCATTTTCTGCTATTATAGCAGTGGAAATCAGCTATTCAGCTAACTGAAACATGGGAATGACATTTTTTGCACTAGTTGATTGACCATCTAATCAAAAGGAGCAAACTGCTGGTTTCACACTATCATTAGATGCCAGAAAGCTGAGAAACTGTTTTCTCTGGGCAACTGGACATGGTGGCAGAAACAGCTAAGAGTTCTTGTGATATGCAGTTTATTCCTATTCTACAGCAATCTTTGAAAATTCCCCTCTTAAACTTTAACTGGAAACTGATAATCAGTAAAGGACAGGTAAACATTTAATGTCCATGCATTACAATTGGAACAGTTGTATAGTTTTTAATGTAGAAAAGCAATTCAAGAAATAGCAAAGTTAATGAAATTAGCGCCATGGTTGTTGTGACATCTATTCCAGGAAAACACTACAAGAATGATATAGTAATGTCTATCTATAGCAGTAATGATCTGATCTAAATCCATAATATAATGAGTTATGTAAGCAGTCAGATATATGGACAATCTCTGTGATGTTTTTGTTTACTCTTCTAAGAATACATCTTGTTTACCAATTTTATCAGTCATCATGGAATCATATAGCATGAAGTTTTACTATTTCCACCCAATTACAAGTTATAAAATGGTCTGAATAATGCTGCATTAAAATATTATTTTGGGCAAAGATACTTAGTACTAATCCATTCATATCAAATGTTCTTAATTTAAACAAAAATACCTGATAGAAATGAGTAAGTAGTCGCAGCTGTGAGCACATTTTCGGTATTGAGTCTTCAAACTCTTTCATTCTTTTCATCTCTTCTTCTTGTTGTGAAGCTGTTACTCCCCATTCACCCTAAAGAATGCAATTTTTTAAAAATGCGGTGATAAATCAACAGATTTACATTTATTGCTTTGTTACATAAAGGAGTATGCTGATTTTTTTAGATTAATTACTGTAGGACAAAGTCATAAATTTTCTTGATGGTTTCCGAACCCTGGAGGACAGAAAATCAGCAGAAATTCTCTGGAAACAGTTTAACAATGATGAACTAAAAACACCAGATACATATTTCTTGTCAAAGGATAAACCTACACGAACATTTTTGTGAGAAATTAAGAATTATACTTCTAGTGCAAATGCCCCTTGGGGTTTCCAGTATAATAATTTGCATTTAATTTATAAAGTTATATAAGTTGCCCAGTATAGCATATTTTTTAAACTCTATTGAATATAATGGATTTACTTCTGAGTAACATACATACATACATTCATACATACATACATACATACAATTGCATCTTTCCACATTGTGTTTCTACTTTTCATTCATTACATTCCAGGAAAAAGAACAGAGGAAGTTTGTTTTATTTGAGTATCATTAAAATACAAGCATATGCCACAGAATGCCATAGAAAGGAGCCATACCTCAAGTTCTCGCTCCTTTTTCTTTTCTTCAAACTGCAAGCGTAGCTGCAATTCCTCTAAGGCGGCTCGGTACATTGCGTCTTGCACATTTTGAAATTCAAGAATCTGATCGAAAACAGCTCGGAGCTGGTTGAGAAGCATCTATAAGAAATTGTGAAATGTAAAAATAACATCCTACACCCACAAATATTGCATTTAGTGCTAAGATAGACTCAACCCAGGTGTGCAATTCTAAGCTCTGTTATGGAATAGTGGGATTTCACTTCTGAATAAATATTATACTGCACACATTGCTAAATGAAGAAAAGGGAGCGATGATCATAATCATCACAAAAATGTTTAAATAGAGAAGAGGCTTACTCTTGAATCAGCGTCCAGCAAACAGCGAGATATGATGGTATCTAGGAAGACTTCATGAGCCGCAATGATGTGATCTAGGTCCTGAGCTTGTTGGACCTTGTTCCACAGCTCATCCCATGAACATTCCAGGACCTAAGGCAGAATTTTAAGAATTCAGCATAATGATGTTCTTCCTTCAGAAACACATTATTTAGCACACTCTTTACTCTGCACGGCACTACACACATTTCTCCTCCTCAAAACAAAAACAAAATAAACTACAAAATGGTTGGTTGAAGGGTACCTCAAATGTAATATAATACTGCATTTGATGAATGAAATGGACCATTTCTGATGCCAAAACGTGACACTGATGCAGCACCCCGGAAAGTTCTGTAAGAAATCCAAAGTATTTGTATATTAAAAATTAGAAGGGATTGATTCACCTAACATTTTTTTTTAAAACACAACTGAGGTTGACGACTTGCACCCTTTCTGAAAGGAATAAAAATAACAGCTGATACTCAAAGAAAGAAGCGTAATATACTATATTTATACCATTATCTTTTTAATCCAATAAATTGAAGCTATAAATTCTAATAGCCAATATTGTTTCCAGTTAATGATAATATGACAACTCCCAAATATATCAAGTAGAATCAAGTGAGAAAACCAAGTTAACTGTATACATTCCATATAATAAATGAAGCAATGCTGCTTTTTACTAAGATATTTGGTTCATTTAACTTTGTCCTGTAAAGCCTGGCAGCACCTCTCCATCTTTTTTTCTAACCCCACATGTAGGTTGAACTTGTCACGTTCAAAATGTAAAACTCTGGCCCTACCACTGAGCTACAACCATCTCCCAAATTGTTAGTAAGAACATGGAAAGGAAAGCATTTCAAATGGCAGAAAAACAAAAACCAAAAGATAAGAAATGGTTCCTCAGAATTAAGGATGGATGAATCTGTTAATCCCCACCTCTGCTTTTTTCATTTCCTCTTCAGTGCAGCTTATTTTAAAAAGATGGTACAGAACAATGAAAGTTATATTGCCCTTCATTAAAGAAATGAGAAATATTGCCTGGGTTCTAATAAATCTATTATTTTAGAGGAATGTTCATGCTTGGCCAGGGCCAATACTCTAACTCATGAGACACCTTCTTGCTTATTAATAAAAGAAAGGTGACTTTCCTATTAGGTGGATTGACAAGTGGTTTCCAGTAGCTACCATGCTCAAAGCAGAAAGGGAGAGACGTATCCTTGGAGACTGTAATACACTTTTGGGAGAGAGCTCTGCTGAAATGTTTAGGCCAAATTTTGTGAGGAAAGGAGATAAGGCTTTCTCAGTCAAGGGTACTCAAATGTGGAACAAGCTTCAAAAGAAGATAAAGCCATGCCAAAGCTTTCCTTTTGCATACTAGATGGCAAAGCATACCTAGTTACCATAGTCCACCTGTGACAGAGAAAGGTCAAAGAATTACTACCCTGTAGCTATTCCTTTCTATACAATAAATGTTTTATAGTACTTGAGGTACACAAAAAACAAAAGCTACAACATCTAGTATAAAAGGAGTCATACCAGGAATACAAAACACTGAAACAATGCAAGAAAATATTGCCAGAAGCTGAATGATTTTCAGCAATCTTACTGAATTAAGACTATTAAAGTTGTTGAAGCAAAGGGCAGACAGAAGTATGAATACTATAGCAGAAAACACTAAAAAAAACCACCACATTTCATTTAGGACCCACAACCCATGATTCGGGGCTTGTATTCCTGAACTGTTAAAGCAGCCTTCCTATTGTCCCTCTAGTGCAGGGGTATCAAACTTGCAGCATTATGTTGTCATCACGTGATGTGTCGCAACTACCAGGGATGGGGGTGGCCAGCATGCGACACATTTGGCCCATGGGCCGCGAGTTTGACAATGCTTTAGTGCATTGCACTGATTTCCAGTCAACGTGGCTAAAGAGTTTATTCAGTTACTTGAGGGATACCTGTTACCATAGTTGCAACTTATGGATAAAGAGCCCAGTGGCTATAATTTCATAGGTTTACTTACTTCCGCTTGAACTTCTGATTAATATCCAATATATAAAAAATTCAGAAACTACTGAAAATCTTATGATTTGGCAGAACACTCTCTGAAGATAACTGTTTCTAAGACTTGATCTCTAATATTTATAAGATAGCAAAAGTTGGCTTATTAACTTAAATAATGTTATATCTTATATCACAGATAAGACTAAAACTGTTGAAAATAAAGGAATTGGCAAGTATGTGAATTACTGATGATATTGTGGCTGAAAAGCATGGATGCCTTCAAAATTAGCTTATGTAGGGCTACCAAATTTGGATGACCATTTGTTGATAGCAAAGAGACAGAAAATTGAACTTTTTCTGCAGCTCAAGTCTGACGGACTTAGCTTAATGGTTAAAGGGGAGTACGTACTGAGCTGCTTTTAATCCTTGTTGTAATGCCTGAACAGGGTTTTGCCCTTCCCTGTCCATTTAGCCCTCTCCTTACTTCATCTCCATCCAGTTTTGTTGCCCTCCTTCTCCATCTTGGCTTTCTGGCAAATACAGACAAACACACATGCACAGATATACATGTTTTGTATATAGGTTTCAGCCTAAATCAAACCATTATGGAAAAAGGCCTCTTAATCAAAGGTTATGAATGGTCCTAATAAAGGATTCAAACTGGGTCTCATGAACCAGCATGGAATAGTGGTTAAAGAGCTGGACTAGGAGCATGGTTATGTTCTTTTATCATGGAAGCCAGCTTGTAATTTCGAGCCAGTCACTTTCTATCAGTTCTAGACCTGGAAAAAAATAAAAAATACCAGCTACCAGACTCCACCTGGTTCATTAACTCGCAAATGTGTAATGATGGAACTACACTAAAAGTTTCCATTAACCACATTTAATTGATCAAAATATTTAATCAATTATACTAGTATTGACAAGCTCTCGGGTGTTTAAAAAAATTGTTCACAATATTAATCTATTTTTAAAATTATCTAATAATCACAAGTATCGCTGCTTATAAATTAAATACTCATTTAATCTTCAGAAATTTAAACTTCATGTAGACTTGAAGAATTACTCAACAAACCTATACAGGTTGTCCTTGCTTACTAATAACCTTGTTTAGCGATTGTTCAAAATTACAATGATGTTTAAAAAAATTACATAACTAATCCTTGTATTTACAACTGTCACGACGTCATACAATCATGACGCTAAGCGAGGACTTCCTGTATACCTCATGATTAACTTTAGGATTGCAGTTCAGAAATCTGTTAAATTGAATATGATTTCTACCTAAGAGGATTCCTTGCTTTGCTGTTGAAAAATAATTACATGAAATCCTGTCCTAATCAATGAGTGATCTTTACGGATTATTATTTACATATTAATTAGAAGACTTGTATTCCCCTTTTATGAAAATTCAAGAAAGCTAATAATATTCAATAAGTCCATAAAATTCTATTCACCTAAAAAGATAATGTAAATGACTTGGTTTTGAGAAATATACAGATCAATCATGTAACTCTGCTCTACGGACCTCTAAAGGTTATTTCAAAAATTTCAGATTCTTATTAAACATATGTTATATAATTTCTCCCTCCAAACCACATTTCATTATTCATCTACCCCTATTCCAAGCAAATAATTGGCAAGTGACCCTCATTCTGATTACTAAGCTGGTTGTATATGGAAGTCAGTCCTTTGATATAGGCCAGGTCAGGAAATAAACATCACAAGAAATACCACAACTCTGTAGCAGATTATAATAATAGAGTCTTGAAAGCCTGACAGAATTCTACTTTCCCTCTTATATTAAAGTGAATCAAGGTGGTGTAATCTTGAGTTTCTTTCTTATGCTTTCCTGGGCTAAGTTCATGTTTTGCTAACAGTCACTACGTATTTTTTTTTCATTTCCATCTCTGAACTACTTCAGTGTCATCATTCTTGAGCAAAAAGACCTATGTCGTAAAACATGAAAAAAGTCAGATCCCAATATAATCACAATAATACTTTGTTTTCCCCATTTATTTTGAGTATCTAGCAAATTGCTTGTAATGAAGACAATTGATATTATCCTCATTTTGCAGATGGGTAAAATGATTCAGACTAGAGAGCTGCCAGTTTCTAAAATAAACCTAATAAATTATAAACATAACCAAAATAATGAGATTTCAATAGGAGATTTCAGTGGCAGAAATGTCCAGTATCATTATACACTGCTTTGGCAGAAGGTACTCTCCCGATATTAGATAATAAAGAAGTAAGAATATTCCTATTCAGCATATCCTTAGTTGCAGATAATTAATACACATATTCTGCCAGCCCAGTGTCTTAAACAGTACCCACCCTTTCTATAAATGGCAATGTCACAAGTGGTAAAAGTGAAAAACTGCATCATTTTTTGAATAGATGCCTTACAGATGAAATGAACTCTAACTTAGCCACATCAAGGCTGCCATCAAGAGCCCTGCAATGCCAGCAGAAGATGAAAAACGAAAGAAGGAGTGACATTAAAAACTCAAGACTGTAAAGTACTACTCACAAAGACTTGCTTCCTGATGTCTATGGAATGTGATAAGCTTTACCCCCGTTGTGTTTGGTTAGTAAATAAATAAAATATATAAATAAATTTAATTTATTTACAAATTAAATAAAATTTATTTAAATAAACATTGGGCTAGTTTGTAAATATTGCCCCCTTCTGGTAAAAAGAACTACTCAAGCAGTCAGTGTTATGGGTTTTTCTGTGCAAACAGTGGAAGAAGGACAAAATTCTGTTTTTGCTCAGTAATCCTTCAGAACAGAAAATGCACAAGGATAAATTACTATCCACATGTAAACCCTAACCAACAGTCAGTGAAACTGACTTCTACATTTATTCAGAATATAAAGATTAGAAGGTAGCTAATTATAGGATTATAAAGATTAGAAGGTAGCTAAAAATAATAAATTCATAACTTTATATACTTTGTATGTAATTGGGTTTTTTCTGTTATAATACAGTAGCAACTAACAGCAAGTTTATCTAAGCCTTACAGACAGAACATCATTAGAGCCTATTCATTTTGAATTTAACTAAATCAATTCAATGACCACAATGTACCAGAAATTACTCTAAGAATATACGCTAAGCTTAGTTATTTTAAACTTCCCAAAAAACCCTGAAGAATTATGGATAAAAAACATCAACTGATATAATTATGCACTGAAGTTAATCCCTTACCGGGCATATTTTTTAGAAGTTTTGCATTGCACATATGTCCTTTCCATATGTCAGTAAGAATATATTCCATCCGTTTTGCTCTCCATAGGAAGTTAAACACCCTCAGATAATGGCTCATACACTCTCGTGTAAACATCTGCAAATAATAGCAACATTCGATCATAACCTTTAAAAACTCAAGTACTGCTGCTTCCATTGCTTCAAGTATCTCTATTAAAAGGATAGTGCAATAGCTTAAGATCATTGTTGACTCAAGAAGCTGAGTTATGGGATCTGAACACAAAGACTCAGTCAAGTTACAGTCTTATTATTAAGAAGTCTCACATTAGTACGTAAGGATTTCTCTTGTTCCTCTGTGCTACAATAAATACAAGGAAAACAGCATGATGGGGATTTGTGTTGTGCAAAAGAAGCTCTGGGTTCATTTATCTCAGCTTCCCTAGATTCAAGTGCTTTTGTACCTGCTCCTCAGAGCATCTTCAGCCCAAATATAGGAGTTATGGCAAACATTTACTAAATACACATATTCTGAATGCACCAAAAAGTTAAGGTCTGTGCTGCAGTCACAATTAGCTACTGCTTCAGCTCCTCATCTGAGTGGATGGGGAGGGCAGAATCCCATTAATTCCCCCCCCCAATAATTTTTCTACACTGTTTCATTATTAGAAATAATTGGTGGTATAAAAAGTTACACATTTTATTAGCTGAATCAATCTTTATGTTGTAAGATTCAGCTGTTAGTATCCTCCCAAAGTAGTAAAAAATTGTTGAAATAATGATATTTGTTCATTAACTGAAAGATGACTTGAAAAAAATCTGAGAGAGGTTTTTCCATCTAACTTGATAATCAGAAAATGTTTAGAAAATGGTTGCTGCTTTTTTCCCCATCTCTTATCCATAGGTCAATCCGCAAAATTCACAGTTTCAAAGACCAAGGTCATATTTTATAACCCAAGAAAAAAAGTAGTCATTTGAGTAAAATATTCTAGATTTTGACACCTTAGCCTAGTATAGAAAATCAACTAAATATTAGAGTTCTAATCATAAGGAACTATGTTTATTTTCATATTTTATTTCATATCATAACAACCTTAAACAATTAAATTATGAATGAGGGATGGAAATGGAAAGAGTGACTTATCAAAGTCAGATATATATGGCCATAGTTATTTATATTGTTAGATGTTTATATACTTCCCTTGTCCAAGATTCAAATGTCTACGGGGTTTATTTCCATGATAGCTTTAAATTCTCTTCCTTATACAGGTTGGGTTGCTTTGTTTAAGGAATAATATTAAAGAATATTATATTATAAACTATAGCTATAATAAAATCCCTTCCATTACCCTTCAATTCTCAACATGTGAAAGGTTTATTATAATGAAAGGAAAATACATTAAATGGTTAACAGCATGCTACAACAAAAATTAAATATTAAGGAACTGATTACATAGTTCAGTAACTATTCATAACTTATGGAGAAGATACAGAATATACAAATGGCTTAACAAATGTTAAGTTAGATATTATCTTCCTTTCATTAGACTATATGTAGCAAATATCTTCTGACCAAAGTTTCATTTCTGACACCTTGTTCACAGAGCACTGTTATTCTTTACATATAGTAAAAGCATTTTGAACAATGGTGCTATTTTCTCATCTGTTTTAATGAATACTATATATCAGATTTATTTAAAGAGTACAAATAGATTCCCTAAAATACATTTTACAGTTCACACAAATTATCCCAAATTAGTTGCTACAGTTTTAGAATAATGGCTGAAAATGAAAATCCATTTATTAAGTACTTTCTAAAATCTCCGACAGAGCAAATGAATTATTTATTTCAAATAATGAAGGTCTTAAAATGTAGCATTTTAACACTCATTAATAATTTAGGAAAATTGAGATTTTGGCTGTACTCTTAATACAATGGGTACATCAAAGATATCAAGCAATCTCTTTAATCATGTACTTCTAAAAGTACAAAGGCTATTTTAATAACAAGTATTTAGAGAACTAAGTAGGTAATTCTAAGTAGGAGATCAAAAATGGACAAACTGAGCTATACATCCTTACCGTTGCAATTGGCCCATCAACGTGATAGTCTAAACTGAAAACATCCCAACCAGTATCACCTGGAGACACCTTTAAAAAAGTTATAAATGTTTAAGCAAATCGGTTACATAGTTATCTAGCTATTTTCCCAAAGTAATCATGATCCAGCATTTATCAATTGCCAACACACAGTGGGTAAAAGAAAGACCAAACTTATTTAACCAACCTAAAATGTTCGTTTTCGGCTAGGAGATTATACTGTGTGTTTGTCAACACACAGGATAAAGGAAATACAATTGTGACATTTTTTGTTCAGATAAGCAAAGAGAAGAAAAATGATGAAATTAAAACTACCAAAAATCAGACTGCACCTTAACAAAACTATATCAGAATAAATTCAGAACTATAATTTAGGCTATAATACATCACACAGTAAGCCCATATACATTATGAGTATGTTGAATTTGGATTGTAGCCTTATGTTTTTCTTATTCAAGGTACTGTTCTGTAATATCTATAACTGTATGAGTATTAGAACTTATTTTTCAGTGAAATAATAATTAGTGTAAGATCAAGAAAATCTGACAATCCAGAAAGATGATAGTAATTTGGATACTGCTGACCTCAAAGCATATTTTTCTTACTTTTGACAAATCACATGTAATGTTATCATAACATACTAAAATGGCTCAAAAATACCTCCAAAAGTCTAACATCCAAGCGTTTGAGGATCTCGGGATTATCAAACTGTGCATTAGTTGCCCTGACAGCTGTTTCGAGGATTCCTGTTAGATTATGCTGATACAAGGTTGTAGCTGGTCTCGCAAGTTCTGGCCTATTTTTAAATAATATAAAAAGACAGATACATCATCATTACTATACCCCATTTTCACCTAGCTGCAGATGCAATAGCTTTACAATCAGTGAACAGATTCTCTTAGTGAATTCTTTTTTAAAAAAAACCAAAAACACAATACTGGGGTGATGCCTCTATCAGAATTTGTCAAACTGCACAAAAGAACACGCATATTTTCAAGTTTTCTACATCCCATTATTTTTTTGTAATTGCAAAAACTTGAGATACAAATTTCAACAACAGCAACAACTCTAATCTACCAATCATTCATATTTCAGTTCAGATCCAGGAGCCAGGAGCCAGAAGTCAATGAAGATGCTTAACCCAGTAGTTCCTTCCATTCATGTTCAACTGAACTCATACAGAAACTGACAGTGTTTTCAAACCTCAGGTAATATCTGAATTAACTTAGTAGCAATGCAACACAATCTTTCCTTTAATATAAAATCTTTTTAGATTAGGTATAATCCAATGCTATTCTTTCTTCTGCTCCAATTTTTCAAGGATTTTCCTATTTTCCTCTATTTAAACAAGCATACCCTGTGGGGCAGGGAGAGACAGTGACATAAAATGGCTACAGAAGACTGCTTCCAAACAGCTACACTATCTACAGATTTGGGAAACTTCTTTTATATAAAAGATGCTTGTCCTATCTAGAATCAATTAGTTCAAAACACATAGTGTAAAAATTGATAAGAAAATATCATTTTTGGATTCCAGAAAGTGTTTTAGATGCTTCAGTTTAAATTTGGCTGACAAAGACTATGCAGTTGTGCTTTTTGCATTAAAGAATATTTAGAACCAAAGCTTAAACTGCCAGAATCTGAAATAGCAAATTAAAAATTATATGTAAAAAAGTGTTTATTTCCATTAATTCACAACTCTCCAGTGTTTGACACACCAAAATGTTGTGCCAATTTTCTGTCTCATTATCATTCCCTGCTGCACTTGAGTGTAGAGATGTTACATCAATTCAGTTCTTGGACAAATAGACGTCTCTTTGATGTCTGGCAAGCAAATGGAATCCTTTGTAATGAAAAATTGGCATTATTGAAGGAAAAGAAATGTAACATGTAGAAAGTCTGCCATTATACTATTGAAATGCCATTGTAAAAGATAATCCAAGATGCTTTTAAAAATATTGACACGAAGGAAAGTAGGTGGGGTGCTGAATTTAAAAGTACGGGATCCAGGAGTTTTAAAAGCTTGGGATCTGAATAGACATTTAAATAAATATATCATGATATATTCATCAAAAGGCAGTCTTTACTTTCTCTTTGTCAAAATATTATTCAGTGATAGCAGCCTCCAAATAGTAAAATCCAGAGCGCAGAATTTAAAGTTTTATATCTGCAGGATTTATTTGGTAGCCTGCATGCTGCTGAGGCAATAAATAACCAGAAGATATCATATAAATTTAATATCATGGCAATTCTTATTCTTAAATTTACAATCTAAGATGCTGGAAAACAAAACAAGAAGAAGGAGATAATCAATTAAAATTAATGTAGGAAAAAGAGCAGAATTTTAAAAGATTTGATTGACACTATTATTAGCAGTTGCATAAACAAGTCAAATAGTGCAATCTATTCTCTATTTTATAATGTATATATAAAATCTAATCATGTCTGAAGTTATCTTAGTGAAAAGGTAGAGTGTAAATTTAATAAAGTTTTGAATACAGAGAATTCGAAAGATTATATTTTAGATTAATAATGCAATCTTATGAATGTTTACTGTGCAGTAAATGTAGCTGTTTGAACGAAACTTAAGAAGAAACTTAATTTTGGGTGTACAGAGATGGGATTGTACCATCAGGCTGTAATCCTATGTACGCCCATTTGAAAGTAAGTTTAATGCATGGTTAATATCATATGAAGAACTTTCAAAAACGTTAAAAGAACAGGTACAAGAGATCAGCTTTTTAAAATTTAGGAAAACTGTTCTACCAAAATTTAAAAGAACTAAATGATATCCAATAGAAACTTGAAAAAATAGTGTTACTTCTAAAGTAAAGTGACATATCACTGAATATAATAATAAAGTAATAAAAGATCAAGAGATATATTATAACATAAACTTTAATATTGGGCTTCACAGACACATTTCTTTCTTTGCAATTTTCTTTAACTAAACAAAGAATAGGAAAAAAGAAAATCAACAACTATGTGTATGTATGTGTATGCACGAACTAAGACACACAGTTTCTCGAATGTTTTAGTGCAGCTCTAGGCTTTAAGCTTTAAAGGCAAAAAGCTGCACTTTTGTGACACTTTATATGGGCTTATCATATATATACATAAACTTTATAAGTTTTATATAAGAGTTTCAGTAGAGGTTCTTTTTGTGCAGAACATTCCTATATTGACAAGTTCCTCTCCTGTTTTATAAGGAAAATAATAATCCTCTACAAAATAATATTCAATACATCCAATGAAGTAGAATTACCTCATAAAAGCATCATACCTGACAAATGACAATTTGTACAACCACAGATTAACAGAGTCATCCCTCTAAGATCTGCATTTACTTACTTTAACAAGTCCATTAAATGTCTGATAAAATCTCCTTGACCAAGAAGCAAATAGCGTCTCATGGCTTGCATATGCTCCAGTAAATTGTACTTCTTATTGAGCACATCTAGCAAGTATTTGCTAGTCTCAAAATATGCAGCATCTATTTTTCCCTGAAATGCATTTTCCAAATCTGTGAACATTTCAGCAGCTGTTACAGAAAAACAAGAAGTTACCAAGATTGCAAAACAAGCACAACTTATCAACTCTTGCACTACGTATATTATTTGACTTGAATTCTATAATTCTATTATTTCCAGGTAAACCCAAATCATTTGATGGTGAATAGAATATTAAATACTTGTTTGTTTAATGGCATTATAGGGAATTTTCTAGAGGTATCAGGGATTCTTATTTCATCTCATGAAATTGACATTGTGAGTGTGCTAAACATGTTCTCTCTATTTTTCTAGTATCAAACCATGAAGCCTAAGTTAATCCCAGGAAATTCTCTGGAAGGACAGATGAAGGCTAAAAAGTTGATAAGAAATCTATTCTATCTGTAGAAATGTGGGTGGCTTAGATGGGCATGAGCAATTGGCACTGCTAGATTTGCTTCATTATTGAAAGTCTAAGTGTAGAGGCTGGGGCTTCTTCTTAACCCTATGGTATATGATACAAAGGGTGAAGATAGCAGATAGGTAGCTTTTTATTAACGTAAGGCGCTATAGTGCTGGGGTCTTATCTACATGTAATAGAATCTGCCTTGTTTTTCCTGTCCAGGTTACACCCAGGCTAGTCTATGGCACTGACCAATATGTGAAGTTTTCATGAAAATTGCCTTTACCTACAAAAATATTACAGAAACTTAAAAAGGACCTGGAATCCCAGATCACAGGCTCACCATCAAAACCAACAGGTAAAATAGATGTTTAAACAGAACGTATGAGTTGGATCATTTTATTGCAATGACGGAACTAAGCTGCTGTTCTAATCAATTTTAAGAAGGTTATGAGAGTTATGAAAGGAGCCCCCAATGGGGTGCCCCTGGGGCAACAGTGATGTTACCTGCTAATCCTGTCAACCCGGAAGCACCTTGGTGCTTCTGACATGAGTACAATGAGATGTAAATAAATATAGTATGGTGCTTTGAGATTCAATTCCCCAAAAGTGCACAAATAAATGAATATGCAGTAGCAGTTGCTGGGTGATCTCAAAAAAAAATATACAGCTGCTTTAAAGAGCTGCAGATAGGCGATATGCTTGTGCTCATTCACATCGAAGAATCTTTTTGGAAGTAAATTAAAAGAAACAGTTCCTTATATATAAATGTTCAAATAATAATAAATTTGAAATTGTAACTGGAAAAATAATTACAATTATGTGAAGTTTTCAATCAGAAATTCAAGGCTATGAAGTTGATCATATCTTCAAATTAGCTTCCCAAAATATGAACCTTTGGATCAATTCAATTGTTTTAAATAAAATAAATATAATAAAATATATTTTTTTTAATATAAAAGCCACTTTTCCAGTTCAAATCAGCTTTCCAAATTTGACTGTCCTGATTTGACAATTTGATTCAAGGCATGAACTAACCTGATTTCTTTAATCAAACACATAATTCAAATCAGATTTAACAGACAAATGATTTGAAGCCATTTTGCATATAAGCTAAAATGCTCAACAAGATTATGGCTTTTGTTATTTAAACTCCCGTAACAAGAAAATAACCACCTAGCAACATCATTATACTTAAGCACATTATATATGAGAGTGCACTATATATTTAGAATCACACAAACACTGTTCAGGTGTTTATGCGTCTCCTAAGGAAAGACTTTATGGTGCTATACAAGCCAGAAAACTTTTGCTCTTGAACTTTTTACACCATATTATTTCAGATAATGATAAACTGCAAAATAATGAAGTAAAAAACAAAGCGATTGCTGAGTTTCTATATAACCTTAAGACAAACTTCTGTATGGCAAAAATTAACAAACAACCTATTATAAACTGGTTCAGTAATCTTATTCTAATACCATACCATCTTTTGGAGATTCTGCAGATCTGGGCACAGCTATCATCTTTGATGATGGACTTTGGTCATGACAAACCTGATGTAAGAAGTTTATGGATTTTCCTATTAGGAGAACCTAAACATAAAAAGGACATTATTAATGAAGTTTTTTAAGAGCAGAACACTTTCCCTTTCAAAACATTTTTTCAGGGAGTACGCTTTACTTATTAAAATAAAGCATACAAAAAGCTAACAACAATAAATATACAAAATTTACTCCAGCTTCAATAGCTCCTTCCAATTCTATACTCTAAGCCGGTGATAGCAAACCTATGGCATGCGTACAAGAGTTGACACACGGAGCCCTCTCTCTGGGCATGCGAGGTGTCACCCCAGCTCAGCTCTGCTGCGCATGTGCGCGTGCCTCCCGCCAACCAGCTGGTCTTTGGGCCTCTGCCGCACATGTGTGGGGGGTGCATGCGGGGGCATGGGGCAGGGCACATGCACAGGGGACACACGCACATTGCATTTTGGCGATGTGCGTGCACTTTGGGCACTCAGTGCCAAAAAGGTTAGCCATAACTGCTCTAAGCAGACTTAGCTAATAAAGAGGGGCATTTACCTCAGTTTAATGATGGATTCACCACTTTGCATGCCAAGCTTAGTAGAATATTTTCACCATTTATTGAAAGAAAGTGCTACGTGTCCAATTTTAGAGACTAGTCTGAAGAAAAAGTTTCTATAGCAGTGTTTCTTTGACCCAACTGCCCCATTTCCAAGTCCCAAATAATGTCATTACTCTCCACCAGTGTTATTTCACGCAAGTGGCTTGGCAGTAGCAATTCCAAACTGGACTCTCACAAAAAAGCAACTATAAATTGCCTCTTATGTACAGGTCATGCTAAATTACCCCCAGTTTAAGAATCACTGCTTTATAGAATATCAATTTTTATAAGGTATGCTTCCATATTATGTGTGTCTGTGTGTATATATGTGTGTAACAGTCAATTTTAAAGTGATCAGAATATTCTACCAGGTTTATTTTTTCATACCTTTCTGGAGTGATCCATTGTAATGAAAGAAGGAATCATTGATTTTCTCAATGTATATTTGTCATGCCACAACCGATCTGTTTTCACTGTAGGATCTGAGGCTACAAAGAACTGTGGATAAAATAGTTTTATAATAAG
The DNA here is from genome assembly GCA_032468155.1 of Oxyrhabdium leporinum. NCBI lineage: Eukaryota > Metazoa > Chordata > Lepidosauria > Squamata > Cyclocoridae > Oxyrhabdium > Oxyrhabdium leporinum. The sequence continues at coordinate 64,342 of JANHFL010009766.1, read as the reverse complement.
CCTAAATATGATACACGTATAATCACACATATTTTTCTATACATAAACACTAATATATATTTATATGTACTATAGACAGATAAGAGTTGGAAGATACCTTAGAAATCATTTAATCTAGCTCTCTATTCAATGTATCATTATTTATATTTTATCAGACCTTTGCTGCTTAGATATAACCTGTTAGCAAAAAAAAAAGGAAGGCTTATTTATTTTTTAAAACTTGTGTGCTGTGTTCCAAAACCAAATTTTCTAATGGTAGCTTACTATGGACTCATTTAAAAGAATTTATTTTTAAAAGACCATCAATTCACAGCAAAGAGATATAAATACATGCTGTACAAAATTGGAGGTTTTTAGCTTTTGTGTTAGCCTAAAACATTAAGAAGAAAAGAATCATGCCATCATAGTATCCAGTTTCTTCAGAATCTAGTTAATTTTAAGCTTTATAGGGC
>JANHFL010009766.1:7126-24922 GCA_032468155.1 Oxyrhabdium leporinum | reverse complement strand
TGAGCAGGCGGGCAGGGGCGGGGCCAGCCAGAGGTGATATTTGCCGGTTCTCCAAACCAATCAAAATTTTCCCTACCAGTTCACCTGAATCGGTGCGAACCGGCTAGATTTCACCTCTGGTGATAGGTTCTTCTGAAAAGCAGTCAGAAGACTCCTAAGACAGGCTATGTAGCAGCCTTCAAAGGATCCACCATTTTCATAACAATGACAAAAATGTCATACTATTGCATCTCCAGCCGTTTTATACAGTTTGTGTTTGATGCGATGTAAATAAGTCTGTGAGATCTAGTAGGGAAGGTTTGCTGAGACTCCCAAATCTGAGGGAAAACCCCCTGTACAGACCCCATAGTTGAGCCTTTTCAGTAATGGACCCCAGCCTCTAGAACTGTCTACTACTAGATATTCAGACCATTCCCTGCCACCAACATTTTATTTCCAAACAGCCATGAAAAGTTGGCTTAATCTGCTGCCTGAATGATGCTCTTCTAGTTAAGTAATTGATTTTCTGTATTCTAATCTTATATTTTAAGTACAACTATTTAGAGTCTTTGATATGGAATGGCATGTAAGCTAAAGTGACAATAAACAAATAAATAAATGAAGATTTGCCTATCATAAAATCAGGATTCATTTTGCCAGATGCTAAAATGCTTTTAGCTTCTCTGAAATTGAACACAATACACCAAAATAACAGGTTTTTAGTAGGGACTTAATAGGAATTATGGGATACAATCTTATTGTAGTTTGGTATTATTGTATGTTCTTTTCTGCTGGGAATTGAGTTGGGTAAGCCCTGTTCATGGGAAATAAATCAAATGAGTCACACTGCATTCCGTAAGATGAGAAGAACAAGTAATTTTATCAGAAAAGGAGGATTAGTTATTCAGATTTATATAAAATTTTCCTCTCTCTGTCATGCCTATTTGCATTTATTTAAAGATACTTTCTACATATTGGTTCACTTGTTTATGAAACTCAGAGTAATAGCTCAAGTCAAGCTTGTATGATGGACCAAATAAAATTGTCTAACTGGCTAGCTGAACAGGTAGTATGTAATTGTTTCTGAGACCTGCCTTGAAAAGCTAGATGATGCTCATGTTTTTCTTCCATTTATAGGCGTTTAGTATTAGTATCAAAAATAAAAAATATGTTCATTATCAATGGTAACTCCATAGACTTTGTGGGTCTTAACTGTGTAGAAGTTATAGAATAGAATAGAATAGAATAGAATAGAATAGAATAGAATAGAATAGAATAGAATAGAATAGAATAACAGTTGGAAGGGACCTTGGAGGCCTTGTAGTCCAACCCCCTGCTTAGGCAAGAGACCTTATGCCATTTCAGACAAATGGTTAATCTAATCTCTTCTTAAAAACTTCCAGTGTTGTATTTGGTCTTGCTATTTACTATATCCCTGCCTTCTTTTAAAATCCAATTGCAGAATATACTGCACATTGCTCAAGGAGGTTGAAATCCATAGAACGATATGTCACAATAGCTTTTTATGGCTGTAGTCTGATGATTAGCTACAGAAGATAAGTCATTTAGTTCACCCCTACTTTTGAGCTTGTATTGCATCAGGTCTTATTTATTAAAGCTGAATGATCAGAACAAGAATTAGCATATGTTTTTGTAGTTATTTATCAGATTTATGCCCCATTTTTATAGAGAGGTTCTAGGTAGAATGAATAGTGTTCCTTCTCATTTTGGCTTATCTCCTTACTATAAATGGAAGATTCAGAAATATTTCAGGAGAAAGTCAGAATCATCACTGTTCTTTTGAAAGATGTAACTTTGCAATGGGTGGGGGAGGAGAGAAGGGGGGTACTTATAAAGCACCCCTTTCAGCCCATTTACGTAGGTGCACCTTTTCCCCCAAACTTCACAGATGCTTCTTATGCCGTTCCTGATTATCATAGAAGGGACAACCAGGAACAGCTTCCAATGTGTATTCATTGGGGTTATTTTAAATGTGGGGGGGTTTTAAGCATGTGTTTTTATATTAAGTTGTATATAATGTATGTTGGTAACTGGAAATCTAAGAATTGCTTTTAGTTCAGACCTCAACAGACCCTCCTCACCACTACTTGTAATGACATGATTTCAGCCATGAAAATACATGATCTTTTATCCTGAGATTTATCACCGTATCAGATAATGTAATACATTGTATTTACTTGACTTTCTACTCTTTGACTGGGTCATTTTATGATTTCTGTTGGTCTTTGTCACCCTTTGTCATTTCATAGAAATTGCTTGGCTGCCTGGCCACAGATTTAACTGAATGTTCACTGTCCTCCAGATGGCCTTGTGTTCCATGGGACTTTTCTGCTGTGAGTTGCTCAGAGCATTCCATTTGCTAGCAGTTAACAGCTTTTCCAATCGCTTCTAATCCCATTGCAGGGTTTTCAGCTCAGGAAACTGAAACTGAAAAAAAACAACCTTGAGAAATTCTATCAGATGACAAGCTTGCATGTAGTATTACCGTGAAACATAAAAAGAACACCGCTAATAAATTTTTGGATGCTATAAGCAAAGTTTAACTGGAATTTTAAACCTAAGATCTGTTTTAAATACCAGCAGAGATGGAAAGTCATGGTATTAGTCATTACACACAGTTCAACACATAAAATTTAAACGTCTACACAAGGAAGAATCAAAAAATATTAGCTAAAAGGATTTAATCCCTGGAAAAAAAGAGAAACCTAACTGTAGTTTTTTTCAAGAAATTAAATACCAGTTGCTTAAATAAAACTTTTAAAAAGAATGACTTGCATTTTATAATGGCTAGGTCAATACAAAATGGTTAATCAAAAGCAATTAAAATACACATGGCTTGAAGAAACGTATGAACCAACCCTTACATTTCAATGGCTAGACTGGTTACAATTACTCACACAGTGAAAGTTAATTCCACTGTTTGTAGCATGTGGTTGGAACTCACAGGAAAGATTTACTCTTACAAACATTTATTATAAATTTAATTAATACATAATACATTAGTGCTCTCAAGTGTACAATTGATGGTTTCAAAATCTGCTGAGACGTCAAGTAAGGCAAGGATGAATGAATCCTGCCCTCACTACGGATCATCCGAAATCATGACCAATGCTGGCCTGAAGCTCCATCGGAAGGGATTCAGATAATCTCTTTCATCCAACTCTGAAGCTTCTGCATAACCATCTTTGCAACCAATTTCCCAGAAAGGGCAGGTGAGATCCTGGATTAACAGTGTCCAATATAATTGGGTTTAGCAATAAGTTCTTGAGGAGGGGTAAACTAAGGTCTTTTTAACAGGCAAATAAGCAACCCCCTCACTCAAACCGGACTTCACCCCTGCAAGAACCCATGCACATGACATCCCCCATGCCACTTTAACAAGGAAGGAGGGGCATAGATCTAAACAGCAGGTGGCTGAGCCCACGCTCCTAAGGACACTGCACACTTCCTCAAGCCCAAAATGTTCAAAGTAATCTCAGATAACCTGGCAAGACTTCTGCCCAGACATTTCTCTCAACCTGCAACAACTCCACCATCAAACTCAATGCTTCTTCTCCCTCTTCATCTCCCTCGACTCTTCCCTGAACCATGGGGAGTGCGGGGATCCATGAGAGGGGAGAGATTGCATGGGTGCAATCTGATCTAAAGCCTCAGATGTCTCCTTATTCCATGTGGCAACCAAGGTTTCAGCTGTACTGTCATGCCCCCATCGGAGTCTGAATCTGAGGGGGAAGATGAACAGCTGACAGAGCAGGAGAGTGGCTCCATTGGCTGTGAAGGAAACAGGGGAAGAGCAAAGTGAGTCTTGGCAGAGGAGGGGAGAGGTAGAACAAGGGAGAGGGGGTTCAGATGAAGACCGGGGCCCACCCCCTCTTCATCCTAGGGTGCACAGAGAAGAACACAGAAGAGAACAATGTGGCTTGCGTGGCTTACAAGAAAGGGCCCCGATTCCCTTCACAAGGCACACCTGATGATGGAGTTTAAAGGAGAGGCAGTTGGGAGGGGTATTTGTCAGGAACAAATGCTGAATTCATCTAGTGTTGAGAGTTGTGGCCTGCATTGCTGGCATTCCTCCTGATTGTTTGAATTATTGCCGTGCTTCTGTGTGCTTATCTTGTCTTGCTGGAATTATTACTGTGATTCTTCACTTCTTGGACTCATTATCTTTCCCTTTGGAGTGATTGATTTGTAGTCATTCTGCTTACAGAGTTTGGACTGGAGTATCTGCAGCCAGAGGCTGCTGCAGGTTCGTGGGAGAGCTTTCCTCCAGGCCAGAGAGTAAACGGGACATTGGGGGCAAAGTTGGAGCAAATAAAGGGACCTGCTCTTTGGCTGTGTTGCCTTCGTGCCACGCCCCGGGTCATCACATGTACTGTACAGCAGACCAACAGAAACAACTCCCAGCAATCTCTGAAATCTATCCTGGTTCATCAGTCCCTAGAGCAGACCAATAAATTGGGTCTAACCTCCCTTCAGTGGATGGTGGCTCTGGAGAATCTCATGGTAATTAGGGTATGATGTGATGATGACAAGGTCATTGAGATTTTTCCCCATTTCAGATCATAGAGTCAATGCTCTGTCAGGGACACTAGCTCTGGTGTGTGAACAGTGCCCTGTGTTGGGTTCTGGATGATCTCGGATATCCCCTTAACCATCATGGTAGCCTGAAATGAAACTATAATCTATAATTAAACTATATAAACGATAATCCTTAGCAAATAGAATTAAACGGGCCATTTCTTATAGGAAAATACTCTACACTTCAACCCTGCCAGGATGGTAGCATCCAGGGACTAGTCTGGGAAATCCTTGCTCTCTACCTATTAACTATATTGAAATATGCTGTTTTAACTTCTGGAGTAGCACCAAGAAAAAATGTATCAGTGATTAGGGAAGTGAAAGTAGGTCAGTAGCAGACTGCTGGCCAGATCCTTAGATACAATGTAGAGATTCTTAGTCATTCCAAGCAACAGAGTTACTACAAATGCTGATGGACAAACTGTACAAACAAATATCCTAAGGCACAGCACTTCTCACTCCTTTCTTTCCTCCATTTACTTCCCATTCATGTTTATTTTTGCCCCAGCAAGGAAGGGAATAAAGGGACTTTGAAGCAATATAATGGAGTGAAGCATGGAGAAGATAATAAATTTTTCTAGCATTGGAATAAGGAAATAAAGTGACATTATATTTGCTTAATTCAACAAATTCTTTATATCCCATCAATACTAACCTATCCTAGCCACCCCCACCCCCACAGAAGGGTGGGAAACCTATCACATAACAATAAACACAAAGTATCAAATAACAAAAAAACAAAAAAACACATAAACTTTTCCTGACTTTGTCTCCCGTGCAAGAGGAGGTATTTGAAGGCTTGCTCTCTAAGTTTCTTTTAGACCTGCAACATCCAAATTCCTTTCTTTAGTTCGTTCCCATCTTATGCAGGAATACAAACTGGAGCTTTTCATTGTTGCTCTTCCATCACCCAGTCATCATACCACAGACCTAATTTGATGCTCTGATGCTAAGCATCTCTTACATCTTCATTTATGAAAATTTAAGAAAAGAAGCTTTCTTTTTTTCAAAATGTTATTTGCAATGTATTTTCCTCCTTCAAGGAAACAATAATTGTGTTTGTGCAACAGTGTGCTACAATCTAATCAATGACATTTTAGCCTTAGGTATCGTTTGAACTCATGCCGTGTAAATCCATAAAGTCAGGTTGAGAAAATCATAGTTATATTGATTTTTGTTGATGAACCATCAAGTGAGTGTTGATTCTGGTAACTTTTCCCAGGAAAATCTATACTCAACTCTTCAGGCCTTCCAACAGCACACCTATTGTGGTTGTAGTTAAAGTCCATCAATCTAGCCCAAAAGATGGGGGTGGGAACCTATCACATTTCTGTGCTGGGTCTGGTGATATCCATAAATATAGGTGTCATTTTAGTTGTTTGAAAACTGTCTCAGCAATGAAGAAATCATTGGATTGGGAGAAACTGATAAGTTGTTCACCTGCTTCATTTTTGTTTTCTAGGGCTGTGGTCCAACTACATTTTCCTCCTTACTCTTTCAAGTTTGACATTCCAGGATCTCACCACAAGCAGCACATTTTGCTTGTGCATTCTGTCAATTTCAGACTGAATGTGACTGTAACAAAAGTCTATTTTTCTATTAATGGATGGAACATAAACCTGGATAACCATCATATGTCCACAAAATCTAATTGATATACTGTGTTAATTGTTATCAGTTAACTGACTACATTGTACCGCAATACACCCTCTATTGTGTCCTTCCAGACTGAAAGCAACACTATTTCTTCTTTAACATGACCTTAGTAATAAACATGAGACCCAAGTTGATCTAATCAAATTAAGGCATCACATGAGAAACCTGGAGACAGTGAGTTCTAGTCCCAGCTTAGGAACAGAGCCAGCTTAGTGACCTTGGGCCAGTCCCTTTCTGGGCCCTAGGAAGAAAGCAATGGCAAGGAAATCCATTGAACTTCTGAAATCTTACCAAGAAAACTGCATGGATTTGTCTAGGCATTCACTAGAAATCAACACTGATTCAAAGGCACACACACACACAGAGAAGAAATAAACAATATGCCATAATTTTCTGACAGAATGTGTCCAATTCCATTCCATTTCAGTTTATATGCCTAAGATGTCAGTATGTACTTGCTTCATTTCATTTTTCACTGTAAAAGTTTCCTAGGTTCCACAGCACACCGTTGCAATTTTGGATTGCCTTTTCCTGCATGTCTACAGAGGAACTATGCATTTTGAAGGCTTAGCCAAGCACCTGGAATGACCTTCCCACCTTGCATGAACCTGCTGGGCATGGAGTACACATCTGGCATCCTTTGCTCATTCCTTTCAGAACAACCCCCTTCCCATGATGAGACAACATAATAGGACTTGAGGGGGAATAGTTACATTAACTGTGAGTTTATGAGTAGCACAAATGCAGCCAATGAATAACATTAGTCATTCAGAACAAGGTTATTATTTATTTATTTGAGTGCTTGGGGTGAAATATAATGCACTACCCTTCCTAAAACTCAGTCTTTCTTTCTGTTAATAGCTTAAAGTGGGGACAGCTATTTGTATGAGTTTATTTTAACTTTTATACTTGCATCACTAACTGATTCTAGGAAAGGGCATTGCTATCACTTTGTATTTAGGGATCCCGTATTTGTTTACTTAAAACACCAGTATGGAGATTACTGTATTCCCAAATCACAGGCTTAAGGGATGCCTCTCTCAAAGTGCAACAAAACTCTTCCTTGTTTTCGTGGATCTTTCTGACAATAACTCAAGAGTATCCAGGATGCTCCTTGCCACACCAGCCCAGACTGCGCCCCTCTCCGGAGTTCTAGGTGGGAAAAACAGGGGCTCCAGGAAGTCCTTTCCCCTCCTTAAGTTTTCATCGCTTTGGCGCGCTTTTGATAAACGGGACTTCGCCTTTTTTCTATCTAGCGTTGGAGTTTCAGGATTTGATATGTCGCCGTTGCTTTCAAGCCAACTTTAAACAAGCCTAGTGCTTTTAGGGTTTTGGAGAGTTATCAGGCCGGCCGGAAACGCGCGATTAACCTCTTTCACCAGGTGTCCGGGAGGGAAAAACGGGGAGGAAATAAACAACAGCCTGTGAGGAATCTGAAGACAACTACAGTTGCGCTCTCGGCTGAACAAAAGGCGCGTTGTTTTCCGGCTTCTTCCGGCTTCGGCTCCCCCTCCATTTCCCCTTCCCGATTATTTCAGACCGGCGAAGATTTCAACAGCCCCCCCGGGCACAAGAGCGCGTCGGAAGCTGTCAGACAACGCCGTTTCGCGGGGTGGGGGTGGGGGCTGTTGAGCGCTTCTGAAGTTTGCTCTGGTGGACGTCGATGCGCCCAGAGGCTTAGTGAGCTGCCCGTCTCTTCCCACCTAGTAGTGCCAATGCACTACGCTCGGCCACCCCCTGGCCCTTTAGGGCTCTAAACCGGCCAACGGCGCGTGTAAGGTAACCTCGCTTCCGATTTTGCTCCAGGCAGTCCTGGAAATCGGGCCGAGGAGAGCACTTGTGGGAAACAATAGGGCGGGGATGGAAGGGTGTGTTGCTCCTGGCGAAGAGATTGGACCGCGCATGCTCGCCCGTGCCGTATGACGTGAGCTTAGCAAGGAAAGATCAAAGAAGAGGGAGAAAAAAACCCGACTGAGAAGCGAGCGGGACTCGCGGGGTTGCGCAGGAATCGGTCCAGCGCAGCGGGAAGTTTCTGGGAGGAGGGCAGGAGCGAAACAACCTCGGCCGCTCTCCGGTCATCTGCCCGGCTCTCTGTGAGCAAAGTTGCCTTTTCTTTCCTCCATCTCCGCCTCCTTCGAAGCCAGCTGCTGCCGGCGCTGCTTCGATTCGGGCACCGCGGACCGGAGCGCACATGGGAAGGCGAGCTAGCCTGGTGCACGCATGACAGAGCTGGAGCGAGAGACGAGAAGCTCCCGCCAAGAATACCCGACAGGTCATGGCAGGGCAGGGCTGTGATCGGGGCTGCTGTGATGTAGAAATCCCAGCGTGGGTGCGGGAAGCAGAAGTGTGAGCCGAGCCGAGGCAGAAAGAATCCCCCCCTTGGGCGAGAGCAGCGAAGGGAAGGCGCCGCCGGAGCAGCTGCCAGTCGCTTCACCATGGATTGCAGCCGCCTCAGGACTCTTATTAATAGATACGTAAGTAAGCGGGGGCCCGCGCTGCCTTCCTCGCAGCCTCGACTTTGCCTCTTACCCAGGGCGAATCCGGATACCGACCCGCAAGCTGCCTAACGTAGGAGCCCTCCCCCCCCTCTTCCATCCGCCACATGTTTGGCAGCTGCCCCTGGAGCCTCGTACGCGGCTTTTCTTCTTTCCAGGGAATTGCGATGGCTTCCGATCCCGGAGGAGCTGAGCAAAGCAAAGCAAAGCCGGCCCCTTCTCTGTTTGGGAAATGTTGATCCGGGGATGGGAGATAAGTCTCCCCGCCCCCGCCTTACTGTATTCGTGACAGATGAAAGAGGGAAGATTACAAGTTTTGAGGCTGCAAATATGGATCCTTGAGTGCCCTGCTTGTTTTCCCCATTCGTGGAGGTTGCTCCTGGATACAGTTGACATGCAGATGAGTGAATGGAAGGGTTGGAGCTCGTGGCTCATCTTTACTGCATTTAGTTGGAAGTATTTATGGAGGATGCTTCAGTGAGACTTTCTGTGGTTGGTTTTGCCTCATGTAAATAGGCTTCAGATCCTAGTTATGCAACATACGCTACATTCATTTCTTTGGAAATACATTCATTAGTTCCAGGGTAGCTATGGCTAAGTCAGAGGTTCAAGTTGATGGCTTCTCCAAGAATTGCTATTTCTCTTTCATTTAACTTTTTCATTTACTTTTCATTCTTCCATTAGAAAAGACCTCCCCCGCCACACTTATTTCAATATTTTTCTTTAAAAAAAACAAACAAAAAAAGTTTCATCAATTGTTGTTGGGGGTTAGCAACAGATTGCATCATTAAAGTGGATCTTTTCATTAAACTATCATATTAATTCCAAGTGTGTTGTATAGAAGCATGTCCCAACTGACTTTACTGGAGCTCATTTCTTGGTGTCTCCATTTAAAATGATTCCTTAATAGAATGGAAGTTGGTTGCAATTAAATACTGTGCCTTTCAATAGGAAAAGAAAGCCTGTTTTAAGAGGAACATATATTGACAAGATAGTTCTATCGAACACCAATAGTACGTGCATTGAAATTGGAAAGCCAGTTTGTACTCCTTTCCAAATTTGTTTAGAGTTCTTGACCTATAAAAGAATCACACATTCCCCTGACATGGCATATTTAGAAAAAAAACAACACCACGCTATAAACATTTACATGACATTACATTTTATGAGGCTTTTTCAGCATGTAAAATCTCTGCAGGCCTGCTTTAAATATTATTACAAGCTCTCTTTAATGAAGCTTTCTACTTCCTGATCAGTCATGAGTCTGATAATGTATCTCATGATTTGCAACTGAGGTCATAAGAAATAGCCCTTGTGGCATGTTCTACATGATTGTCCCCAGCAGGTAGCCATTGCTAGCTTGTTTCTTCATCATTCTGATACAATCTGCACTTTGTTAACTCAAAAGTAAAAACTTCATGTAAAACAGTAGGGCCTGATTGCTTTACTATGTTGCATTACTGATGCTGACCAATAGTAACAAGAGAAATACATCTAAGTAAAGAGAAATGAATCACATTTTGTTTAGTATAAATATTGAATCTTCCTTGAAATGTTATCTGGCTGTGGGTGTTCTGTGCAGAAAACCGAGGGGGGGGGAGAAGAATGACAAATTATTCTTCATAGAGATATTTTGCATAAAATTTCAGGTGTCGTTTATTCAGATTATTTCAGTACTACTAGTCATGTAATTAGTCAGAAACTATGAGGCACAAAAATCATTGCACCGAAGGGAAAGTTTGTGTCTGGCTTTCTATTATAATCAGAGTCACTTTCCATGAGATGGGCAGCCATATACATTTGTTAAATAAATTAAATAAATAAATAAAACCAAGAAACCAAGTTAAACAGAGGAACAAAGAGTTGTGTATCGTCTATCACAGGACAAACTGCAATTGTAGTCTTTAATATTGCAGCTCCATGAATTAGTTGACATCAGCTAAACTTTAATTGGCACAGTGTGCTATAATGTTCTCTATTCTAGAATTACTTAGACCATGTGGATCGATCCCCATCCCACCCCATGAATTTATGTTAAATCATCCCTGACCGATGGTTCCTCAGCCTCCAGTTGAACTAATCAGTAAAGAGGAGCCCATCACCTCTGGGTTGTAGCTTAAATGCATTATTCTGTGTCCTTCGGACTGAAGCAACCCACAGCCTTTTTACGTGCGACACCCTTTTAGATCCTTCAAAAAAGCTTTCATACTCCCTTTTATTCATTTTATTCATTCATCTTTTCTCAAGGCCCGCCACTATTCCAAGATTATATTTTTGCAAGAACTGTCACCAAGTCAGAAATGTAGTATCCTATACCTTTGCTTTTTCTTCTTTGTTTTCTACAAGTGTATAGCTTTGCATTTGTCTCTGTTTATTTTCATTCTGTTATTTTTGGCCTTTTTTTCTAACTTAAGATTGTTTTAAATTATATTTCTGATTTCTAAGATATTAGCTATCTCAAACAACTTTGTGGCATTGGTAATCTGACAATTGTTTCCTCTATTATTTCTTCCAAGGCTTTAGTAGTAATGTTGAACACTATAAGACTTAGAACTGAGGTTGTTTACTCCGGTTTGTTTTGGAATCATTGTTGAATTCTCTTTTGAGAACAGTTTTCAAGGAGTCTGTATCTATTTATCATCTATCCAGTCCCCACTTAACGATTTCCTAATCACAAAGAATAGGCCTACATTGTTAAATTCCTTGCTGAAATCAAGTTATATCATATTCTGTACTATTCCTACCATCTACCAAGGAAGATACCAATAGCACTGAGACTTATATACTGCTTCACAGTGATGCCCAATGAAATGAGATAACATAATCCAGTTTGACAAGATTTATTTTTGACAAATCCATATTTATTCTTGTAATTACCACACTTTTTCAAGTGCTTATAAATTATTTATGATCAACTCCAGATATAGGGGTCAAATTTTATTAATTTATTAACTTTTTTTGCCGACCATCTCGACCCAAAGCAACTCTGGGTTGTCTAAAACTAAACTATAGATTGCTGATCTATAATTCCCCAACTCTTTCATTTCTCCCTTTGGAAGATAGCACTATCATTAGTCTACAAGTCATCTAGCATTTCACTGGTTTTCCAGGATTTTTCCAGATAATATATAAAGGTTCATCAGCAAAGACCTTTAGTAATATTAGGATATTAATCATTTCTTCTTAAATACGTGCTTTTCTCTTTCTGTTATTTTGAACATTAATGATATAAGTTGTGTATTTTTGTTATCATATTCATTATGGGAAATATCCCACCAATTCACTGCCATATCTATTTGATTCTGGGGTGTATAGTACTATAGTATATACTTTAGTAATACAATGTCGAGAACAAGATGGATATTGTTGAGTCCTATTGGTTATTTAAGTGAACTGAAACCAGATTTCAAATTTAATACAGGTATCCGAAAGAAGTAATAGAAACAAAATGTTTAAAATATAAGGAATTTGATGAATTCCACATCTGGAGCATAAAATGTGATTAGAGTTCATATGGGTACACTTGTCAGAAACATCTTAAACAAAATTAGTCTTTTCCCAGATCAGCTACAGGGTCATCTATGTAACTCCAGAAATGTTGCAGCTGATTTAAGGGTTTCCTGACAGATGCTTCATGAATGCCATTGTTCTGAATCACATTTTGTCCTTTGAATCTGGATCTTTGCAGAACATTATAATAACTATATTCATATCTGGCATTATTTATTTATTTGAATTATATCCCATCTTTACACATTGGTGTAAAACCAAACCAGATAACAGAATTTAGAAACAAGAAGAGAATATAAGCCATAAGATTATACCTTAAAATTATCAATAAAATTGATCCTGAGATTGATCTTAACAACAATTAAAATTATGGTGGAAAAAAATCTGTACAGGCTTTTTTAATATTAGGATTGGAGTGGCTGATGCAATATGCCTTCCCTACAAACCAGAAGGGCTCTGACAACAGAGGGTTCTTCTTCATGTCTTAACAGTTGTGTAAATTCAAAACAGGAGAAAGGGACCACAGATAAATGGGCCGTAAATGGTTTAAAACTTTAATTTAATTGGACACTATCAACACCTCAGAATAAAACTGCTTAGCAATTTATAAATGTACAGATATTTTATAATAGATATCTTGTACCTTGTGCCAGTTAGTATCCTAGCTGTGGCATTTTATATCAGTTACAAATTCCCGATGCTTCTCCAGGGTAACCCCATGTAGAGCAAGTTATAGTATCAATGTGGAATGCAGACAAGGCATGTATAATGGTTGCTAAGTCTGACTAGCTTAGAAAAGGTTGTATCAGGCATAAAGGTGCAAAAACTTTCTAAATGTAGTTATTCCAAGTGAATCCAATAGCACCCAAAGATTCAAGATTGCAGATTTTTAGAGGGTGTAAAACTCCCTCTAAAACAGGCTAAACTTTCATCTTTTAATCCAGTTCCCTACTTAGCATTTACTCCTCTTTCAGCTTGCTCTGTCCCTGTTCTTATCCAACTTAAACAATCTTTAAGGGTACAAATTACTTTATTAAAGTTGAATAGTAAGGGCCAATAGAGCTTCAGATATTAATGATATTGCATACCAAAACTCCAGATGACACCTCTCAGTACCTTCATGCATATTACTAGAAGGTAAAATATAGTACTATGGAATATCGTAAGTCATGTAGGAAAATCATGATCAATGTTATCTGGGAAAAGGAGCAGGGCTGTATTTCCCTTGACTTGTTTTGGTGTTGGTAATCTACCAAAATAACCCCCCCCCCAAAAAAAAAACCCGCATGAAGATCAAATGGGCTCTATCAAAATGGATGAAGTAACACAATTTTATCTAATAACTGAATGGATCTAAGAAAGTATTTCATACATAAGAATGGAAATAGTACAAAATATGCAAAATAGAAGTAATTGTGCAGAAATAATACAAACCTTGGACTGAGTCACATTGATAAGTCCTTTATGCATTTCTGCATTAGAGTTTTGTACAACACAGATTTTCAAACGTATCATTTTTAGCAACAGTGTGGCTTAACATATTTTGGTCAGCAATTGAAGATAGAAAGCACCAATTTTCTAAAATGGTACCTCCTCACTAAGCATTTCATATTACTATTGCTTATTTTTTAAAAAAATTTCTTCTGGGCTAAAGGTTAAAGGTTACCTTTAACAAAGTATTGGCTTACAACCATAACTCGTTATGTTCTGAGGAAGCTTATGAATCAAATTCATACCTCACAGCTACTTTTGGAAACAAGGTAATGTTTGGGTAGTTTGTTTTAGATTTCCAATTTGTTTACAAATGTTTTTTTAAAAATGTGTATGAAATCAATGGGGAAGGTGAATACAGAGGTAGTTAAGAATAAGATACATTGGTTCTCAGCCATTGTGTTGGGCACTTTACCTGTAAGGCATCTACAGTAAAATAATACATATGAGAAAAAAAATTATTATGGGAACCTTATTTAGTTGGAATTTACTTAAATGGAAGTTTAGAGTATACTTACTTTATCAGGAATCTTCTGGAAAGTAAGAAGCCAAAATGTAAGACGTGTAGCTGGTGGGATAGAAAATAATTGCACCTCTGTTGTCTGAAGAGCAAGTAAAGAGATTTCCTCATAAGCAAATTTGGACCTTCCAAAGAGAGAAAACTTTTAGTCTAATAAGTGCTTATTTTATGTTCAACTGAGCCAATGAAAGCCTTGAAGCATTTAGCATGGGGGTATCAAACTCACATCGTCACAGTGTCATCACGTGATGTATCATGACTTTTTTCTCCAGGCATGGGCACGGCCAGCGTGTCACGCATGTGGTCCGCGGGCCACAAGTTTGACAGCCCTGATTTAGCACAATTTGTCACAGGTTAGTTCAAAAAGAGAGAACAACATGGATCAGATATGAAGCCAATTATTTCTCTTTGGAGGCCTCTGGGAAGATGTATAAGAAGTAAAAGCTATGTAACAGAATTCTTCCTAAATTGGCAAAGTGTATGTTTTCCTTTATTAATATCAGCAAACTGTGTGTTTTGCTTGATTAATTCGATATTTTTCTTATAAGCTTTACATGAAAGATTATTACTTACTGAAAGTTCACAAGACAATGCTGACTTTATTACTGAATCTTTTGCCAGTATTCAGTTGCAGCATCTAAACAATAAGCTTAAGAAATTCATGATGTACATATGCTTATTGATTGCTTAGAATCAAAACTTGAATTGGGGGGGGGGGGAATCAGATAGACAAATCTGAGCATGTACAAAATGTCCTTTTTAATTCAATTCCTCCACAATTTTATAGAAAAAAACTTGTATGAAAAGCGAATGAGGAATTTAATAATCTAATCTCGCCTTTAAATGCTGCAGCTTTAGCCCTCAGGTTGAAAATCAGTCTTTCCATATTCCAAATGCATTAAGAGCAATAAGATCTTAATAGTCCATTTTTCATATTTTATTTTGTTTTATATGAAGGAAAGGGAGCTTATACATTAGTTTGAGAATCCTCCTACTTAGCAAGATATCATTCATTTAAATTAGTCTAAATTTGCATGTGCTACTTCCTGATGTTTGTGTTGGAACAAACCAGAAATGCAAGGTCAAATGCTTTGAATATTTTCTAGATTCAAAGAAGCAGAATATTGCCAGTTAGCTTACCTTTTGGAAATTGTGGACAATGTAATTTTCTATGTATAATCTGTGCCAAGCCTATATATTAAACTTGGATTACATAGTTTGTAAATTTGTGGTTATTAACTTGTAGAGGTATGCCTTAAAGGATAAACAAACAAACAAAACAGGTTCCTTTCCTTCCTCCAAGGAGTAAATAATATATTTCTCAGCTGACAGCATAAATATAGATGCAAATAGTTGGAGTTTGTTGTGGTTAAAATGAAATGAGATGTTACGGGTGAATAGCCATCCTAATGTCCATCAAGGAGTATTGAATGGATGGTATGGCAAGAGTTACAAGGAAAGTTGTTAGTAGAATAATGCACCTTTAAGTACGAAAATATTGTATGGCTTTTTCAAACTAGAGATTCACTGTTTTCTTTTTATTGATTGCAGTTGGATTGAAAAAAAAATATCAATCCCACTCATATAGAATAAAGGAAATTGGAGTAACAGGGAAAGTCTGCAGTAGGAAAAGGCTACTCTATTTATAAAAATAAAATATTTTTATTATTTAATTATCTTCAATCTTAATAGAATTACTATGGTATAATTTCCCTGGAAGCAATAAGAATGAACTTCAAGGAAGGTAATACTGGCTAAGGAATAGATCACTAGTATCGGTCTATGGGCTGGTTTAAGGTGGGGGGAAGACGTCAATGAATAAAACAAAGAGAGATTATCATCTCTACACCTTTTGGTACCGCCTTTGGTAACCAAATTAAGAGTGAACAATGACTTGCTGAGACATAATCAGTCGAAGTTCATATTCTGTCAGAACAAAAGTTAAAAATATTGTGAGTACCAAAGGCAGACAATTGAAAAGCAAACCAAGAGATTTTGGGATCAGCCTCTTGATCCCTTGTTTTGCATCCTGTAGTCACAAGAGTAGGTGGTACAGAGGTCCAAACTGACTGCTACTGAGCAACTGACCTGCAGAAAAAATGGTGAAGGATTTTGTGAAAACATTAGCATGGGAACAATATTCTCTGGGTCCTCAACAACAAAAAAACAGAGGTCTTTCCAGATGCTTTTAATTAAACTCCTGGGGACATTTAGCCAACACCTAACAGGGCAGAGGAAGCACTAATCTCTCATCAACTTTCTTTAATAGCTGCTAGCACTTAGGAGAAGCCAGATGATACAGTCTGCAGCAGCCAGCCACGAGCAGACGCAGACACTAATTTACGATGTTCCATTATTACAGGGTTTGTTTTCTTCTTTTTTAAAAAAAACAAACAACCCACAACACTTTAAAATAATGTTTAAGCGCTGCTGCTTTGTATGAATAAATAGAAGAACACAATGATTGTAGCAATACAATGCTGCCCTAGTAGAACAAAATCCTACTAAAAATAAAAATAACGCACTCTGAAAAGTTCTGAGTGGAACAAGAATCAATTGTGCCTATATGCACAATGGATAGAGCCAAATGAGCAAAAGTTGTGCAGAAGAGTAGCGCAGAACAAGAGTGGGAGAAAGCTCAACAAACAATGGAGGATGGAGTCTTCAGCTTGGTAGGCAACAGGGCAGAAAAACAGAGCACTCGGGGTGTCCCCTTGGCTCCCACCAAAACTCGACATACATACTGCGTTCAACAAAGAGACTTTGGATTTTTTTTAAATGTATTTTGAAATCTCAGCATAAATGCAGAACATGAGCACCAATACATTTATGACCACAATTGAGCCCAAAATTTCTGTTGCTAAATGAAACAGCTGTTAAGTGAATTTTGCTCAATTTTTCGACCTTTCTTGCCATAGTTGTTAAGTGAATCACTGCAGTGCTTAAGTTAGTAACATGGTTGTTAAGTGAATCTGGCTTCCCCATTGACTTTACTTGTCAGAAGATCACAAAAAGTGATCACATGATCCCAGGACACTGCAACCTTCATAAATATGAATTAGTTTCCAAGCATCCAAATTTTGATCACATAACCATGGGGATGTTGCAGTGGTCGTGTGAAAAATGGTCACAAGTCGCTTTTTTCAGTTATGTTGTAACTTTGAATGGTCACTAAATGAACTGTTGTAAGTAAAGGACTACCTGTACACACATCTGGGACATTTTTAAAAAATGATAATCAATTCTTCCCGAGTGGAATGTAGGATTTTTTCTAACCAGTCCACGGAAAGATCAATGCAGGAGTAAAACTATGCTAATGTTTCTCATCTTCCTACTTATATTCTCCCTCTTCTACTTATTTTTTTAAAAGGCTGAAGATGGTGAGGGATTTTAGTCCCAAAGGTGCTTTTTTTTTTTCCAAAAGGCAGCTGGACTTTCTGGTTTTTCTTTGAAGACGTTTCGCTTCTCATCCAAGAAGCTGAAAAGAAGAAGGAGAAGGAGAAAAAGAAGGAGAAGGAGGAGGAGGAGGAGGAGGAGGAGGAGGAG
>JANHFL010009765.1:596113-625972 GCA_032468155.1 Oxyrhabdium leporinum | reverse complement strand
TATGGCATTGCACATAGTATAAGTAATACAATAAGCAATAGTTAATACATGGCTTAGTGTAATTTGTGGAACCAGTCATGTATGAATCCTGTCTGGAATGGACAATGAAAGTGAAAATATTTTTTTCATGTATTCTAGAAGAATCTTACGATACCATTTTTGTCCTTTCTAGCAATCTTTTACTATAATACATTATCTTGGCACCTGGTTTGCCTTTTTCAGTGGATAACACAAATTATTTAGAAACCAGTTTCCCAAATTCAGGGTCCCTGACTGCAGCCATGCAAGTCTTAATTCATGGACCTTTACCAGAAATTCACACAATATTTCATATTTATAACTCTCCTGATATCTTTCTACCACTTCTTGACCAAAACAGCCAAACTCTGTTAAGAACATAAGAAGAACATGGCCTTTTAATTGGTAATGCTGCAATCTTTTCAATTGGGAGCAATTTAGCAACCCCTGTTTCGTCTGTTTCCAGTGGGATGGCATCTACTGTATTTTTTTCACTACCAGTCAACCACAAGTGGAATTGCCATTGATTTTCTATTTTGTCCTGGAAAGTTCATCCCTTATTTTCCTTCTGTTGTATTTCATTCAGACCAGAGTGAAAACTATTGCACTGGGGGTGAGAAGAGCAACAGTCTGCTAAGCAATTGTCATTTGAAAAAAAAAATCTTTTAAAACCACATGTATTAAGCTAGTTTGTTCATCACCTTGAACATGATTGGCTATTACGACCCACAAAATGTCAAGAAACAAAATACAGATTCGGAATGTTAAAATTAACGATCACCAGAAAAGGTTTTCTTTTTCCTTATTTAGTTTTGAACAGTAAAGTTCGAGTAGCATAGCAATACAACAATGATGTGCTTACATAATATATTAAAAACATTTTTTAAAAAAGTTGATAATTACAAAGTCAAGGAAATCGTGATATTTAAAAGCTCAAAGTGAAGAGTTATACAGTAATGCCCATTACAGTTCTTTTGATTTATAGGTATTGAGCTGTGCATTAAATTCATTATTCAATATGTAACTACCCTTGCCAGCCCTCCTCAAGACAGAAGAAGAGAGGATGCTATGAGTATCTACACCAGAGGAAGTTAGATAATCCCCCCTCCCCCACCAATTGCCTCCTAATATTGAGAGCGCTGTTCGTCAGGGCAAGATAGCATCGACAGTACTAGATTTGGTAGATTATTTGTGGCAACTTAAATTGCAGCAGCATGCATGCTTACAGGTTAGTGATAAAAATATTATGAACTTGGTAGGTATTTTAGCAGAGGGACTGAGGTAGATTGATGTACAGACCAAATGTAATAAGACCAGAATTTTTTTAAAAAAGGAATGAATTGTTGTGATAGTTAAACAGAAATAGAACTAACATATCCATTAGAAATGTCATCCATGAGCATGAAAGTTGATCTTACCATAGCCTTCCACCACCCAGTATTCATCAGATGTGGTGAATTACAGTTTTCATCCTTCCCAAATAACACTGCCATTTCTTGTGGTTCCAGACATCTGGAGGGCACCAGATTAAAGAAAATTGATTTACCAGTTGTTGTTGCAACCTGGCAGCATGTAAATAAGATTCTGTCCAATCCAGATCTTTGCTCATCTACCTTGACATGGAGGGTTCTGACCAATGACTGCTGTCCAGGATTTCAAAACAGGTTTTTTTCGCAATCCTATCTGGAAATGCTGAGAGCCTGTGACTTAGGGGTTCAAAAGATAATGTGTAAAAGAAGGCTTTAATTTCCAGTGATTTCAGTCAAGGATGTCTATGCGCAAAGGTAAAATACATACAGCTGTGCTTTTATTTCTGTCCTAACTCCTTTTTCAGGTTTCACCGCTATAGACTACAGCTGCCTTCTTGCTGTTTTTAAACTATTTTAATGTGCTTTACATGTGTTGACATTAGTTTTAATTGGATGCCTGTGTTTATTATTGTGTACCTATCCTATGTGAAAAGTCCGTTTACCAATGCTTTAAATAAATTATCAGACTAGAATGCCTACTTTGGGGGATTTTTGTACTAGTAAATCTTGTTAAACTGGTGTCCAGATCCTAGACTTGTATGAGAATATCATTAGTCTATCTATCAGGGCCTCTCCCTTTGCAAATAGTGCATCAAATAAGATGGTTTAAGAATCCAAACCTGGTTTGCAAGGAAACACAGAGAGTAACTCTATGCAGAGTAACGGAATTTGCATGTTTTAATGAATCCCAGAAGGAGTGACTCAACTGTAGCTTCTATCCAGCGAAAGCTATTTTGGGGTAAAGAGATTTTTTTTTAATTTGTTTCCCTCTGACTTGGACTGAATGAGTACATTGTGCAGAAAAACATTTGCGGTTTGAAAAAAAATTGCAGTGGTACAGAATCCTTCTTTAACGTCTTTCAGCCCAAGACATAGTAACTTAACATGTATTCTCAATCTACATAGTATTGAAAGAAACTGCTATGTTCAATGACTGTATACCTAAGTCTCATATCTGGAGGACAAAATAATGAGATGTTCCTTTGTGGTCCTGTTCCCTTGCTGGCTTCCTATAAAAATCCGGGCAGCTTATCTGGAATAAATTTTGTACTGGGAAATTGTAGATAAATAATAAAACCCAGCCCTTGCTGTTCAGTGTGATAGCACACATATCGTATGGTGTATCAGTTCATGGTTGTTTTCTGATATCTTCAATGAAACAGCATCAGGCTACGGTGTAATAAGAACAAAATCCATGAAGATAAGTAACTCAGATTTTCGTATGGGAATTTCTTACATTTTGAAATCTCCCGATCTCAAAGCAGATGATCCAGCTGACATTTTCCAGTTCATGTTCCATTTGTATACTGTATCTTATACTGTAGAATGGTTATGTTTTAGGTTTTTAATATCTGATGTTGTGTGTGTGTATATATATATATGTGTGTGTGTGTGTGTGTGTGTTGTCTGAGTCATTGAGTCAGTCTTGAATCCTGACAATTGCCTGGACAAATCCTTCAGTTTTCTTGGCAAGATTTCAGAAATGGTTCACCACTTGCCTGCTTCCCAGGGTTGAGAGAGAGTGACTGACCCAAAGCCACCCAACTGGCTTTGTGCCTAAGGCAAGAGTAGAACTCACAGTCTCCCAGTTTCTAGCCTGGTCCCTTAACCACTACATCAAGCTGGGTCAATATGCAATAATACACACATGGAAAAAGCTGAGGCATGTGTGGTGAATGGAAATAAGCTACTGAAATATCTATTAATTCCCATATCACACATGCCCACATGTGCAAGCGTAGTGTGCACCTATACATTTAAAATGAATCTGAATTCCTTATCTGTCAATCAACAGTTCTCAAACTGTACAATATGAGGTGAAAAAACTCCTCTGACTATTCCACTTCTGACTGTGGATGTAGAGGAGGATAATGTTTATGGATGTACACATTCCTACTGAAAAAAAAAAATCAAACGCATGAAACGAAAGCCACATCGCAGTTGAAAAGCTATGCTAAACTTTTTGTGTGTGATGGATGCTCTAATTAACTGCCTGAAGTGAGGTAATTTGTCAATCTCCACAGGGAGGATTTCAAAAAGATGGCTGTCCCATGCAGCCTGACATGAGAGGTGAAATTTGGCCACCTTCCTTCAGAGAATAAAAGCAAAAAATAAAAATAATTCAACAACTCTTCAAGGCTCTGACACACTCCATGCCTTCTGTTGGCTACTGAAATATTAAAAATCCTACCATGTCTGATAACCCAACCACCAAAAAGTAGGCTGCCTCTTAGCGTTAGCTTCCTGTAGCTTACCAAGGACCAGCAGGAGAGAAAAGTCCTGTGGGGCTGCCAGCCATATTTCATGCTGCCTGTCCTGTTTCAGTGAAGGTGCGGTGGCCTCCTGCCCCCTGGGAACGTGCCTGGGTTTGTTCCTTCTGTTGGAGCATCAGATCACTGTCAGTGCAAGGGGATTTATGGCCCGGCTGGCTCTTCCCCTCTACCCAAGGAGGCGGGAGAGCTCCCCCCCCCCATCCTTCTGGGGAATTTATTTCCTGCCCTCTGCTTCCACCTGTTGCAGAACATGCTCTTGATCTCATTTAATGATGCCTCAGAAGCCTGACGGCCCGCCTTCTTCCAGCAGCCATAGGAGGAACGTTGGGTGGCCTTGGCATTCGTCCTTTGGCTGCAGAGTGATCGTTTCATGGTGTGTGGCTCTGGGCAGCAAGCTGGGAGCTGTCTAATGAGAAAGGGGAGGTCAGGAAAACAAGAGCATGCCAGGCTCGAAGAAATCAGCAGTCTGTCCCAGACTGACTGGGTTGGGGGGTGACGGACAACTTTTCTCCTCCACAGTGGAAATGGGGGGCTCTCCAGCTTGGTTTTCCCAGCCTGTGGGAACTTTGTGCAGAGAAACGGGCTCTCTTTTCGCCACATACAAAATGGCCAGATGCAAATAAAACATGACAGTTTATTGCCAAACAGCAAAGGGTTAGGAACTCACACACACACCACCACCCCAAACATAGCAATTGAACTCCACCAGGGAAATTGTTATGTCTGCGGAATTATTTCTGGTACTTTGTAAAGTCCCACATCCTTGATTATTTTATTTCATTGTTACACTTTATCCTCTTTCTTTAGAAAGCACAAAGCCGCTAACATGGAGCTCCTTGTGATTTCCCATCTGTGTCCTCATCTGGACTTTATTTCTGTGTTTGCAAGCCAATATTCTGTTTCTTTCTTAGCCAATCTTTCATAACACAAGCGAGGAACTCTTCCACTTCTATTGTCTGAAGGAACGTGAAGGAGCAACCTCACTGAAACTGGCAGGCCCATATTGGAAAAAGGCCTGCTGAGGACATTTTGCAGGGGGGCAGGATGTAAATGAGCTTATGAAGAAAAATAGGTCACGAATCAAAGCATAAAAGTATTGTTATAAGTGTGTATTTAAATAGTTGTGGTATACTAGATGATCTTAAGTGCAGGCAAAGGATCCAATAGGATATAGTTTATCTGATTATGTGTGTGTGAAAATATTTGGGTCGGCTCGTGCCAGCTGTTCTTTCCTGCAAGCGGCTAATGTGCTTTTATTTTTAAAAAAAAAGTTCTGTGAAGTGTTCTTATTTAGGGGCCTTGACTGAATTTTGTTCTGGGGGCACTAGCCCGTAATTAAAAGATGCTAATGTTTTCTGAATGGTTGGGACCAATACTTCAAAGAACATGGTTCCAGCAAGTGTGTTGACAGGAAATGATAGGGTGGTATGCCTCACCATAATCAGATCTATTCACAAATAAGTCCTTCAGTTTGTCTTATAGGACTCTTGCCTGCAGTTCTTATTTCTGAGTAATTTTTGATTATGGATTCCAGGGCTACAAATGTTAATTTACAAGTGTAGAAAGTCTGACAGCAGAGGAATACATTGTGCTGGATACCTTCCTCACTTGCCTTGTAGGCATTGCTTGCAAGACTGTGTTCTCAGAGGGGAGAATTGGTTATTTAGTACTGTTTACGCTAGGTAAAATTAAAAGAAGCAAAACATTTCATACAGTTTCTCTTCCCCTTTCACAGTTTGGCTTAAAATCAACATCAGAAACAGATTTGATCAGCTTCAGTTGGTTTCTATTCTTTATTTCTCAATTTCTCATATCTGCTTAAATCATAAAAAGCCAGAGAGAGAAAGAGAAGACAGAAAAGGAAACACTGATTGTATAGTTCTTCAGTTCTAGCTGGGATGGAGAAAGAATCAAATGTTTAATTGGTAATAGCCCAATTACACCACTACCCCCAATTTCCTGAATTGCACGCGGAAGCCAATGATATTTCTGTTATTGGCCATTCTTCTTGAATGGTATGAGAGCCTCAAATGTGGCCCCATATCATTTTATACAATACTACAGGTAGTCCTCAACTTACGATCACAATTGAGCCCCAAATGTATGTTGCTAAGTAAGAAATTTGTTACAACTTTTCTTGCCATATTTGTTAAGTAAATCACTGCAGTTAAATTAGTAACACAGTTATTAAGTGAATCTGGTTTCCCCATTGACTTTGCTTGTCAGAAGGTTGCAAAAGGTGATCACATGATCCTGGGACACAGCAAGTAACATAAATTGTCAAACATCCGAATGTAAATCACCTGACCATGGTAGTAAGTGTGAAAAGTGGTCATAAGTCATTTTTTTCAGTACCATTGTAACTTCAAACGGTCACTACGTGAACTGCTGCAAATGAATCATGTGGTCATTAAGCAAATCTGGCTTCCCCCTATTGACTTTGCTTTTGGGAAGCTCCCTGGGAAGGTCATGAATGGTGATCACATGACCCTGGGACAGTGCAACTGTCACAAATGCATGCCAGTTGCCAAGCACCCAAATTTTGATCAGGTGACCTTGGAGATGCTGCAATGGTCATAAGTGTGAAAACCAGTTATAAGTCACTTTTTTCAGTGCTGTTGTCACTTCAAATGGTTGAGGACTACCTGTATACAGAGATTGCCACTTTAATAAAAATATACATAGATGTCAGTTTCTTCATTTTCCCAACTATTTGTCTTCGTTAAAAAAGAATGAAAAAGATGGAATCTCAACTTAATGGGGGTTCTTCATTGTGAATAGGACTCAATAATCCTGACCAATATTTCTTCCATATAGACTTTTTATTATTTTAAAGATCTGCTTTAAGGAGAGATCAGCAGCGCAAAAAAATCTCACTTTGACAATACAGAATAACTTCATTTTCACGTTGCCCCAATATTTAATAATTCATCTGATCTCTAAGGGCCAGTCCACCTAGTGGTATCATTTATCTTCTTGAAGCAGAGATCTTCATTTTCTGCTAAAAGCAGAATGGGGAACAATAAAGCAGGGTATCAACCCTATATCTCTTAGGTGTTTTATTGACATTGTGAGCACAAAGACCGCAGGCAAGTATCACCTTTTTTTGTCTAATCTTAATAGCATTATTTTATTCCTCTACTGTAGATCTATCCATCCTGCATTATTCCTTTGTACCATACATGTTTGCGTACTGGTACACCTATTTTACCTATTTTATATCTCTTAGTAATGTTATGAAAAGAACCTTTGATGTCTAGTTTAAAGAACTTGAGGAGTTAGGACTGCAGATTATCCTGAGTGATGACAGGGAAAGCCTACCGGGTATGTGTGTGATCTTGCATTCCTTCTCTCTTATTCATCTTTTTAAAAAATTCTCACCCGCTTTTCCACATACATCCCTGTCTTCTTGGGCTGCTTACAGGTAAATAAAGGCTTCCACTGAGATCTAATCACCTGGCTGGGCCCCCTTTTGTCTGCCTATATCTTCTCTGGCCCTGGGGAGTCAGTCATGCTCTGCTGGAGCCAAGGGAAAAAACTCCCTTACCTCTGTTGTCTTATCTCAAAGAAGAGGATAATGCAGAGGGTTAAAATCCATGAGTTTTTAATTGTCCCTTCTTCTATGATGCTGATGAGAGGACTCCATGGGGAGGCTGGGATTTCCAGTTGGGAGAGAGTAGAAGGCAGAAGGACTAAGCAAGACTTCAACAGAGGGAAAACTTAACACACACTTCTCTTCTTGCCAGAAGGGATTTTGGAAAGAAGAGGGATAATGTTGGAATATAAATCAAAAGTGGGAGAATAACTAGAGAGAGAATCCTGACTGACTTCTAAACGATCAAGCAGTGCCATTTCTGAAAGCGCCTGAAAGCATACCTGAATTTACTGGGGCTCCCAGAGGTCAGGCTTTGATACCTTTTTATGATACCAGCCTTTCTTTTTATGTCTAGTAGACTGAGTTCCAGGTATTTAGAGTACCTTCCAGACTGCAAAACCACCTGAATATCCAAGTTAACTGATCTCTTAAAGCTAATCTTCATAGAGGAAGCAAGTGTTTGCTTTTCAGCTCGAGAAAGATATTGTTAATGCAGTGACTTCATGGGCTACCTGATCGAGGCATCTCCTACCCCTTTCTTTCTCTTTTGAAATTTTGATTATGTCCTTAGACAGTGGTTCCAGTCTGTTTTTGGTGGTAATTCTTCAAATCTCCATTTGTACATTTGTTGCATACTAACATAGCGGCACGCTGGCACCTATGAATGCAAATGTTTCTTAGGTGGCCCCCTCTCTTGGTCTATCTCTGCCTTTCTGTCCCACATTTAAATAAATTCTTTGAAAAAAGAAAAAAAGCAAGCATTTGGAAAGAAAAGGACTAATTTGTAGCTTTTTTTTATTTACAAGAAGGCACCAGATACATTCTTAAAAAATGAAAATGGTGGGTAACTGCCACATAGTTGTTTGTTTGAAAAAATGCCAGTCTGTTCAGAAACAAAAAGTTAAGCTGGGATTGACAGATTCCTGGAAGGTTGGAATGAGTAGCAAGGAACATCCTACTAGTTTGCCTTCTGGTGTTGTGTGAGTTGCCATGCCCATCATGCCATATTTGGAATAGGGAGCCATTTTGTGCGAAGGCCCTTGGCATGGTCTCCAAACCCCACATGCACGCGATGACTGAGAACCCCTTGCCAAACATAAAAGCCCTTTGTGTCTCTAGAAAATTACTCCTGAGTCTGGAAGGGGTGGGACCAGTATATAATAAATGTACGTAGTCTATTGCTGAGGTAGCTTCTTTTCCTGCCCCCTTCATTCTTATCACCCTTCCCACTCTTACTGCGTTACTGCCTATGAACTAGATGAAAGCCAGAGATTTGTATACTTAGTAGCTTGGAGTCAACCTCTTTTAAAGATAAGTTAACAATCCTTACAAATCCTAACTGAATGCCCTTATCAAAGTCTGAGAGCATTTGAACTTTTCGTGTTCTATTACCCACCTTTAAGCTTGTCCTAGGCAATCTCTGACCATCAGAAGTTGGCCTCTATTTTTCCTTAGCTCTAGCTAGCATCCACAATGCTTAGGCACGATGGGAACTAGAGTGTAGAATTTTCTGCAGAGATAGCAGACCCTGGCATTCTTCCAGCGGTTTGGCAACATTTTAATCTATTCTCCAGATCCAGAGAGTTGTTTCTGAAGATCCACCACAATTTGCTCTGGCACTGGAACCAAGGTCAATACTGGGACTCAGTATTGTCAGATCCAGGAGAGTGGACATTTCCCCAGCTGTTTGAATCCAAGAGTTCCCTGAAGAAGCATCACTTGGAAACAGTTGCTTAGAGAATGTACTTCTCTAAGGCTTCGAGCATCATTCACAATCTGAGTCACTGCAAGAGAGCCTCTTAGTTCTCTTATGGGGAAAAGCAGAGATATAATAAAGAAAAGGGCTTTTTGGAAGAAGCAAGGAAGCTCTGGGGGGGCTAAGGTTCAGTTCGTTCTTTCCCTCCCTTCCGTGCAAGATGACTATCCTTTGCTTTGGGCTACCAGGACTAAGACAGTTGTTCCGGGAACTGTCCCCAGCCTGTGGCTGCATTGCTGAATTATGGATTGGCAGGTTTGTGTGATGTTGTCCCCTATAGTGCAATTTTTAAATGGATATTCTATATGAAGAAATCATTAAGCTCCTTTCAAGTACTCTCTTAATACCATCACCACTATCACCGCAAATATGATCAGGCATTGAATGCTAACTTATACTTTATCTTGCTATCTTGTTTGCAGCGGTTTTGTTGGAGGTTTTCCTCTAGCAAACACATTAATATTATCAACAGCTGTGCATTCGCAAACACCAATGTAGCTCTGCTGTGGCTCTTGAAGATGTACACGAAGTCTTCATACTTTAGGGCTGTGGCTGCCATTGATTACGAAGATGATTAACATAATGGTTTGTTCAGTTAACTCAGTTCTAAACAACTCATTAAAACATAACCTCAATACATGGACTGGCTGGTTTGTGGTTCAGTCTATGTTCTGAACATGGCTTTTGTTTGCTGTAGAAATCTGGCATGATAGTAGCAGATCAATGGCATACAGAGAAGGGCTACTTTGATTTGGCTTTATCCATTGGACTGGAAAATGCTGAATTTTGTGAAAGGAAAATTTACACGTCAGTGTCACTGATGTGCAAGGAGTACCATACAAGTCAGTGCCTCTATACAATTATATCCAGAGTCCCCACCTGTGTCTTATATCAGTCTAGCATATGCATGAAATAAGTCTGTATAATTAATGCTACATAACTGACTATGGGTCCATTTCCTTCAGTCTTATTTTGTAGCAGTTCTTTTCCAAGATCTTGATAAGATTATAAGGTTAAGAGTGCATAAATTTAACCTGGAGCCCACAACATGCATGGCATATATTCTGTTATTGAATGTGAACTTTGCTCTGCTTCCAGTTTTGGAGAAAAAGTATCTATTAACACTAGTCCTCACTTAGCAACCACAATTATGATCAGCAATTTGTCAAATGCCGGCCATAGTCGCTAAGGAAAAAATTGTGACTACAGTGGACTTACAATGTCATTTCCCATTTGTTCCTTCAGTGAGATATCACTGTCATTAAGCAAAACATCACACAACCGCAAGTTGCAATTTTATTTCCACATTCTCCATTAAACAACCCATTAATACTGCTTGTTTCAAGCTGGTTAGCTAGCAAATGGTGTTCACATGGCTACAGGACACAGGATGCTATGGTGGACACAAATGCAAGGATTGATTGTTAGTCACCTAATGTCCAATGGTTGCTAAATGAGGCAGCCTGTATGCAAGGACTACCTGTAATGCATTTAGTCATGGTGGGTCAGCTTTAAGTGCTTAAAATACATCTAATATAAGCACATGTTTAATTCCATACTGTGATTTAGTTGTTAGCTGCATTGCAATATAGAAAGAACTTGTTTATCTAAGTGACTAGATAAAACTTACTGGTTGAAAGAAGAATTATTTCATCAGGAGCTACTGCCACTCTTGATCAGCTGTTAGGAGTTCACAGCAAGCAGCTGGTTGGTACAGTCCCCTATCATTACCCAAAAGCTGATCAGGGCAAGTGCTGACAAGTACTAAAATATGTAACATCCTTGGAAAATAACAGTCCTGAAATATCAACATGGTTATGCAAGATAGGAGAATGTGTCAAACTCTAACATATAGGCTATTTTCACAAAACGTGTCGAATCAGGAATCCTGGTTTACAGACTGCTTTGGTGAAAGACAAACTAAAGAAATCGTAGTCTTGTCATCCTATGGCAATTAACAGAATAATAGAATAACGCAGGTGGAAGGGACCTTGGAAGTTTTCTAGTCCAACCCCCTGCTCAGGCAGGAAACCCTGTACCAGTATCATTTCAGACAAATGGCTGCCCAATCTCTTCTTAAAAACCTCCAGTGTTGGAGTGCCCACAACGTTTGGGGGCAAGTTGTTCCACTGATTAATTGTAATGAATGTATGTGATTAATTAAAATACATTACATTAAGTTATATTAAAGTGTAATTAATAATTAATAGGTTACATGTGCTCTTTGTTTTGAATTAGCATTTTAAGCGAAAACAGCAGTTATGAACTGTTAACCCTGGTTTATGGCTTAAAGTGTTGTACAAAGTCAGCATTATGCTGACATTTTAGATGTCCCTGGGGCTAGAGCACGCCACTCTTCCATTATCAACAAAATGTAATCTGTGGTAAGTTTTCAGCAAGGAATACACCCACAGTTATATCAATGGAGTCATGCACTTAATCTGATTCTGTACTACTGGTAGCAAGGTTTGCAAAAAAGTATGTCAGTGCATCTGCATGTACTCTTACTAGAAATAGATAACAGGAGCATATACTTGTGTACTTTCTCCTTCTCTCTCTTTTTTCACTGGGCTGTTTTGGCATTATAGGGAAGAAAAAACACAGTTTATATTCATGCTAAATCATGATGAAGTTTCTTTGAGTTTAGCACCACTTGTTGCATCAATTCAGACACTCTGGTTTGTAGCCAATTGTGGCTTATTCAATAAGTTATAATTTAATATTATATTAAATATTAATTTAACATGCCAGCCTTATGCCCAGTCACTTTGTATGAAAAAAGAAAGCTATTTCAAATTTTATAGAGGAGTAGGGAGATATGAGAATTGCAGTGTTCTCTGCTTGTAAAATATACCATGCTATTGCTATTATTGCTACTATTCTTTTCCAGGATTAACATTGTGAAAAGAAAATTACATCACATTTTATGTCAGAATAGGCCTGTGGCCAAAAAAAATTATGTCTTTCCTCCCTTTGCTTGCACAGATGTGTAAATTGCACCTCAAGAAAGTCCATTTCTCAGCAACTCTGGCTCAAAGAATTACAACAAAATGAAGTGTGATAGAAAGCCCTCGATGAGAACTGTGGGGATGGTTGTTGGTTGGAATAGATAGTGTAAGGTTTAATAGAAATGAAAGGGACAAATTGAGTAAGAATAATACCCTGTTTCCCTGAAAATAAGACCTATCCCTAAAATAAGACCTAGCATATTTTACACATGCACCTAATATAAGCCCTACCTCCAAAATAAGCCCTACTTAACAGTCTGCGCAGCCGCCCGGCCGCCCATTCTGTATGGTTGCTTGCAGTGCCGTGGCCACAAGGCGAGGTGGGGGCGGAGCTGCCCCACACACCCTGCACTGGCTTATTCAGGGCTCCTGTAGCCAGGCAATCCATACCCTGACGGCTGCCTCATGTCAGCAGCACTGGCAGCCATGTGCAGCAGGAGCCCACATGACCGCTGGCCCACTGCTTCTGCTTGCTCACGGCTGCAATGGAGCAGGAGGCTGAGTGGTGTGTTGGTGCCGCAGCCGCGAGGTGAGGCAAGTGTCGGGGCGTGGACAGCCTGGATGAGGAGGCCCTGAGGTAAGCCAGTGCAGGGCACATCAGGCAGCTTCACCCCCCTGCTTCACCTCGTGGCCCCGGCATCGTTCTGTTGTGGCTGCGAGCAAGCAGAAGAAGTGGGCCAGTGGCATGCTGGATGGGGCTGCTGCTGTGAGGCAAGAGAGGTGTTGGGGCATGGATGGCCTGACTGCAGGGGCCCTAAGGTAAGCCAGTGTGGGGCGCATGGGGCAGCTCCACACTCTTGCGTTGTGGTGGCACTGGGGCATCATGTGGCCTCTTGCCCTGCTGTGAGCAAGCAGAAGTGGGTCTCCCATACATGAGGGGGGGGGAGAAAAAGACACCCCCAAAAAATAAGCCCTAGTGCTTATTTTGGGGGCCCAAAAGAAAGTAAGACCTGGTCTTATTTTTGGGGAAACACGGGTATGTGAGGGACTTTTAAAAAAAATCATTTGTAGCTCCGTGAAAATATATTCCTTTTATTTTATGGTAGTAAATAGCATTTATGCTCTGATTGTTTGTTCAGGTTGTTTGCTAATCAGTTAATTAAGTTTGTGAGCTTGCACTGGGTATTATCTAGTATCTTCATCAGAGCTAGAATTTGGTTTTCTTAAGAGGAATGCTGTGCTTAGTACCAGGCTGCATGCTTTGTTTTCTGCAGAAATCTTTGTAAAGAATCCTCAGCACATCAGGTCAGGTAGAGGAATCCTGGCAAAGCAATTACCTGGTCATAGGTTGTAAGACTTGGATGGTTGACTGAGCATTTATGAATTTGTAAGAAAAAATGCACATACTAAATGAATTTTCAATGCTGAATATTCAAGAAATGATTGTTTGGCAAAACCTGGGTTTGTTTATTGTAGGATCGCTGTAAGCCCAAGAGATATAGTTGTTGCTTGGACTTTGTATACGCTTGTTATCTATTATAGTGGAGTGTCTGTGAAGGGCTATTTTCCTTTTGCAAATATTGTTTGGGCCGGAGCCAGGATTGAGCGAGATTGCTGATAGCAGAAAGATAGAAGTGTGGATAAGGAAGATTTGGGTTTCCATTCATTCCTGGCCTGCTTTTAACAGTCTCTTCATTTTGTAACCAGGTATTCCCCACAAAACCCTGTCCTCCTCAGATCACTTGGCAGCACCTAATTCTATTTTTTGAAAGATGCAAATGTTTTGGTTTTGTATTTCCTAACATGAATGATCAGGATTGGCCTCTGGTTTTCAAACATACCCTCTGTAATTCAGCATAGGTAATCTTTGACTTACAATTGAGCCCAACATTTATGTTGTTAAGTGAGACATTTGTTAACTGGGTGTGCCCCATTTTACGACCTTTCTTGCAACAGTTGTTAGGTGAATGGTGGCAGGTGTTAAATTAATAGCCCAGTTGTTCAGTGAATCTGGCTTCCCCGCTGACTAGGCTTATCAGAAGGTCGTAAAAGGTGATCACATGACCCCAGGACACTGCAACCATCATAAATATGAACCAGTTGCCAAGCATGTGAATTTTAATCACATGACCATGGGGATGCTGCAATGGTCATAAGTGTGAAAAACAGTCATAAGTCACTTTTTCAGCACCATTCTAACTTCAAATGGTCACTAAATGAACTGTTGTAAATCCAAGACTACCTGTGCTCTTTTTCCAAAAGTTGAACAGAACTGAATATTCTGTAACAAGGTGCCTTGATTGGTTGTCTAGATAAACAAATATCAGTCCATCTTTCCACAACCAGGTGGCCTCCAGTTACACTGTGACTACAGTTCACAAGAGTTCTCATTTGTAAATTCAGAATCCTGACATATCTGGGGCCTATGAGATTGGGGAAGACTGGCCTATTTCAACAGAAGCACTGAAATACAGGTAATCCTCAACTTACAACAGTTCATTTAGTGACCGTTCAAATTTACAATGGCCCCGAAAAAAGTGATTTATGACCATTTTTCACCACTGCAACATCCTCATGGGTCATGTGATCAAAATTCAGATGCTTGGCAATTGACTCACGTTTATGACGGTTGCAATATCCTGGGGTCATTTTGTGACCTTCCGACAAGCAAAGTCAGTGGGGAATCCAGATTCACTTAACAACTGTGGCAAGAAAGGTCACACAATGGGGCAAAACTCACTTAACAAATGTCTCAACAACAGAAATTTTGGGCTCAATTAGGGTTGTAAGTAAAGGATTACCTGTCGTCAAGAAGCTGAAAACCAGTGGATTGCAGAGTTATGCAAAATTGCATATAAAAGGAGGAAGAATGCAGTTAATATTTAACCGAGAACCTGATTAATCAGGGACTTGTAATTGGGGAAGTATGTTTTGTTTTTATAAATGCAGTAGTCCTATATTACCCTTAATTCATATTTTGCAAGGGGAAAGGGCATCACCATCCTGGAGGCAAGAAACCATATTTTTTTTGCAGGATTTTGAAAGGAAATAGATTAGTTGGGATTTAAAAAACAAACAAACACCAGCCAAATCAAACACCCTTCCAATGAACTGGGCTTCAGCTTCCATCCATCCAGATTTGGAGGGTTCCAGGCTGAGAAAGGCTGTTCTTTCCCTGTCTCTTTTGGGACAGGCTTACTCTTTTCTTCCCTCCCCCAAGGAAAGGGATTATGTTACAAGGCTCTGGTAACAATTCCAACCTGTTTGTCCTGGAATGTGGCATTTAGGGCCTTGACACAGGAAATTCAGTCTCTGTTGAAAGCTAGAATTGCAAACAGTTTTATGCTTTGCCTGGGTTGGGGGCGGTGGGGGGGAAATGCAGGTGGAAAAATGCAGTTTGGGCTGAAAGCGCTCTGTCCAGGCGTCGTGGGTCATGAGGAGGGCAAGAGGCATGGACTTTTAGGGATAAAAATCTTTGAACATCTGTTTTATCCCAGGGAACTTCATCATACAGAAGTAATGTGAGTTAGGCTTTTCATTCTAATAAAGATGGCCCGAACTCGAACCAGTTCTTTGCTTCTGCTATCCCAACTCCTTCTAAGTCTGGACAAAGCATTTAAACCCCGGTACTGGTTGATTTCTTCCTGAAATGTATTTATGCTCTCCTGTCCTAAAATGCTGAAAGTGGTCCAGGAATATTGAAATTCCAGACTGTCTTCAACCTTGATGTGGCCTTTAGCTAGTGATGTTAATTCATCTTCACTTTCCTCATCTGTACATTGAAATAGGAACAGACTGAACTCCAAAGGAACATTGACTCCACTGGGGTTGGGTTTCTGTGTGAAGCAAAAAGAGAGCACACGATTGGGTCAATGTCAGCTTACTGTAATGTATGAACTCAACCATTTGGTTTAAAATCCATGGTTTATGATTTAATAGGCGGGAGCAAACTCTTTTCAATACGTCTTTTTCCTGTGGATGATTAGAGGAAACCAAATGGGATAGACCTGAAATGTGGGGATATCTGTTTTGTGAGTTAGTCAGACTGGTGTTTTTTTTTTTTAAAATTTGTTTTAGTAAAATAGATAGAGGGCTGAAGGGCCCTTTGCAGACTCAGATTCTATAACTGACTGCATATTCACACTATTTACACTTGCTGAAGTGTAAATTACCCAAGCAGCCTGGTATCATACAACAAATTAGACTAAAAGATAGTTGGCGAGTTTGTGGCTCAGAGAACGAGCACTCACATGTGTCACACATATTGCCTTGAATTCTTGAAGACAGAATGGCAGAGATGAAACTTCCTATATAATTGTGGCGTATTACAGGTAGTCTTCAACTTACGACCACAATTGAGCCCAGCATTTTTGTTGCTACATGATACACTTTGCCCCATTTTATGATCTTTTTTGCCACATGTTAAGTGAATCCCTGCAGTTGTTAAGTTAGTAAGCTGATTGTTAAGTGAGTCTGGCTTCCCCATTGACTTTGCTTGTCAGATGGTCGCAAAAGGTGATCACATGATCCTGGGACACTGCAACTGTCATAGATACGAGTCAGTTCGTAAGTCTGAAAAACTTTAGTGAATGG
Organism: Oxyrhabdium leporinum; assembly: GCA_032468155.1. Classification (NCBI taxonomy): domain Eukaryota; kingdom Metazoa; phylum Chordata; class Lepidosauria; order Squamata; family Cyclocoridae; genus Oxyrhabdium; species Oxyrhabdium leporinum. Next base: position 609,260 of record JANHFL010009765.1, on the reverse strand, counting down.
TCACTAAAAGAACTGTTGTAAGTTGGGGACTACCTGTAATTAGTTATGCAACAGCCAGTTGGATGCATTTGGGGAGCTTACAAGTTTAGACTCCACCCTTGCTTCACAACAACCAATGAACCTGCCTTTTATTCGGGAGCAATTAACAGTCTTTCTAGCCATTTATCTTAATCTTCCATGATCTTATCCAATTCCCTCTTAAAATGGCCTAAATTGGCTGCTATTACTACAGCTGCTGGCAGATTCTACAGTTTATCTAGATGATATATAAAAAAGTACATTTTTTCTGCTGATCCTGAATTCTCCTGCATTTTGTTTCAGTGCTGGCACTGAATTTTAACTTTATACAAAAAAATTATCTCCATCCACGTTATCTGTCATACTTTATTTGACTCTATTATATTCATGTCTCCCTATATTCCAAATTGAAGAGTCCCACCTATTGCCATTTTTTTCTTGAAGTGGAACTAAAGCAGTCCTCTAATCATTTTGGTTGCCCCGTTTTTTACCTTTTTTCTTAATTCTGTAAAAGCTGTTGTAACTTTGAACAGTCACTAAATGAACTGTTGTAAGTTGAGGACTTCCTGCACTCATCTTTTCCTCCATCTGGCCAAACAGAGACAGATGCAACTCCATGCTGCATGCTAAAAGAAAGAAGAGACAGAACTGTGTCTGTAACACAACGTCTTCCAAGTTTAATTCTTCTGTTCTCTTTCATTGTCCTTTTATGTTCCCCTTAAATGTTGGACTAGGAGTTTTGATTTTTTATCTATTTTTATAATTAGGGTGGTTTTTTAAAAAAAAAAAGTTCGACACTTACTTGTGCTCTCTTTCTGACACACACCCGTAGTAGAAAATCTAAATCTATCTCTCGTGTCTTCTTGTTTCCCCTCTACAGCGGTGGAGACTCAGAGTACAAGTTCTGAGGAGATGATGCCCAACTCCCCTTCTCCACCCCCACCCCCACGGGTCTACAAGCCTTGTTTTGTCTGCAATGACAAGTCCTCTGGCTACCATTACGGGGTTAGCTCCTGCGAGGGCTGCAAGGTAAGCTAAGGGAAGGTCCTGGGCCACCATCTTCTTTCCAGTTTCTGAGGTGGAGGGTTGCATTTCCCAAGTGTCCACCCCCTTGGCCTCCACAGTACAGATCCTGAGTTCAGGCAGGCATCATGACTCCTGCCTCTGTTCAGCTAGCAGGGTGTGGTTGGCTACTTCACCCAGACCTCCTTCCTCTGGCAAAGAATGTTACAGCAGGGAATTCCAAGTTGCCGCATGCCAACACCCAAAGCAGATTATGCAAGCAAGATGAAATGTGCAAAACAAGCAAATGTATGCTGATTTGCATCCTTCAGTCCGCTGGTGGAATCTGAAGTTTGTTTGCTGCAGAAAATTCCACCTACGTTTTCAGCACAAAAATCTACAAGGCCTTTGAATAATATCAGAGAGCTGAGCTGTTGAAGGCCACCCAGATTTTCTGACCAGCCAAGGGTTTCTGAGGTCAGTAGCTGGATTGTAAGGGTGCACTTAACATATCTGCATAATTCCAGGCAGAAACTGGATGTCCTCCCAGATGTGTTGGATTTCACTTTGGAGTATTGGCACTATTTTTTCTTTTTTAAAATATTTATATATATATATATACCTTCAAATTAGTGCTGACTCCCAACAATTGCCTGGACTGGTCCTGCAGTTTTCTTGGCGAGATTTTAGAGTGGTTTGCCCCTTGCCTCATTCCCAGAGCTGAGAGAGAGTGAATGGCCCAAAGTCACTCAGCTGGCTTTGTGCCTAACGTGGAACTAGAATTTACTGTCTCCCTGTTTCTAGTCTGATGCTTTAATCACTATATCACATTGGTGGTCTAGTACTGACACTGGAACAGGATAATTATATTTGTCTTATTATTGTTGGAATAGTTTGCACTGATGAGTTTCCAAGTATAGTCTCTAGGATCCTAATAATTAGCATCTCTAATATTCTGTAATATTATTTCAGTAATATTTGGTAGTGCTTCTCTAAACAGGCCATGTAGTATGATCATCCCAGTACTGCAGATAGATCCAAGGGAATGTAGCTTACCTAAACTCACTCAATTATGTGTCATAGTTAAAGAAATACTTGGATTCTGAACTTCCTGGATTCATGCTTTTTAGCTCCTACATCAGTGCTCAGCAACCCAGTGCTGTTCAAAAACTTTGGTCTACAATTACTCATGAACTCCACTATTTATTAATTCTAATTGGGGCCACAGTAGTTGCATTATGAAGTATATCGAAGGACCTGAATCAATGAAATTGCGGTCTTATAAAAGGGCCATGTAGCACCATACCCTAGCAGAGGTTTCTCCTGCCTGAGCAGGTTGTGGAGTTGATGCGTGTGGGAGAAGACAGCACTAAGCAAGAATGGCTAATAATCTGGCCTACCAAGACAGCTGGTTGCATTGTTGCAGATCATAATGCATCCCAAAATTTAGTCAAATAGTGGACCATAAGGCTTTGTTGGTAAGAAACAAGATGTTCCTTTCAACAGTTACTGAATTACAACATTCCAAAGTTCCAATGAGCCAGGCCAAAGAAAAGGCATTGTGGGCATTGTAGTTCAAAATATCCAGAGGGTGCCTTTATCTTGCATTAAATAAACTTCTATAAACAGGAGTCCCCAAGTGAAACAGTGATTTGGTTGCTCCTGTTGGGCTAAATCTGAATGTGTCTTGATTTGGGGAGAGTGTTCTGCATGAATGCAGTCATGGTTGATAAACCATGTTTACACTTTAATAGATCGTAAGGACCCAGTCAATGACTTTATTCAGTTCGTTTGTCTGAATGTGCTTAAAGCAAGCCGTGATTTAGGACTGTGTGAATTGGTGTTAGGAAAGAGTCTTGCTTGAGAGCATTGCTGGAAACTGCGTCCATGCCAGCCTTCCACCTCAAGCCTCCTGCTCACTCCTAACTCTTCTCTCTATGACGTTTAGGGCTTCTTTCGCCGAAGTATTCAGAAAAACATGGTCTACACCTGCCACCGAGACAAGAACTGTCAGATCAACAAGGCTACTCGCAACCGCTGCCAGTATTGTCGCCTACAGAAGTGCTTTGAGGTTGGCATGTCCAAAGAAGGTGAGTCCATCTGTCAGAGTTTGAATGGCAGATCCCTTTTATAGGATCTTGTAACTTCCATATCTGTAAAACATCGAATCTCAGTATTTGCAGAAACCACAAAGAACCAGCCAGTTTGGGGAAGGCTGGTTTATAATTTGTTGGGGTTGGTACGAAGCTAATGCCAAAGGGATATTACCTGTTAAATATTGCTGGGGTGCACACAATGGAGGTGTAAGCTGAAAAAATCCTGAGAGACAGACACAGCAAGGCTAACTGCAAGCAACAACCCTGGAAATATATAGCTGAAGATGGGCTCCAACACTAGTCCAAAAGCTCAGAAGACAAAACCTCTTATCCCAGTGATCAACCCAGATTGGATCCTGCAACATTTTTCTGGGACACGTATATTCCGCCTTCATTCGTTATAAAGCTACTGTATGTTTCTAGTTGTGAAAGAAATGGCTTTTGAAAGGGGGATCTAAAAGGGAAGCAGCAGGAACGTGTCTGTACTTAGAGTCAAATAGGGCATAGAAGAGACCAAGATAGCAAGTGCAATAACATTTAGACTTATATACCCCTTCACAGTGCATAACAGCCCTCTCTAAGCAGTTTAGAGAGTCAGCCTGTTGCCCCCAACAATCTAGGTCCTCATTTTACCGACCTTGGAAAGGTGGAAGACTGAGTCAACCTTGAGCCAGTCAAAATCGAACTGTTGAACTGCTGGCAGCCGGCAGTCAGCAGAAGTAGCCTGCAATACTGCATTCTAACCACTGCGCCATCCCGGCTCTATAGATAGAAAGATAGAAAGTTAAACTGCTGCTGTTCCTCAGACCAGTGGTTTCTCCAATCCAACATTCATTTTCCTACCTATAGAGCCGTCTATAGAGCTGTGGTGGGGCAGTGGTTAGACTGCAGTACTGCAGGCTACTTTTGCTGACTGCCCAGCTGCCAGCAGTTCAGCAGTTCAAGTCTCCTGAGGCTCAAGGTTGACTCAGCCTTCCACTCTTCCGAGGTTGGTAAAATGAGGACTCAGATTGTTGGGGGCAATATGCTGACTCTGTAAACCGCTTAGAGAGGTCTGTAAAGCACTGTGAAGCGGTATATAAGTCTAAGTGCTATCGCTATTGCTAATGCTACCATGATTATCCAGATGCCGGTTGGAAATTTGCAAATTGGGAGACCATAAATAATAGCAAAGGAGACTGGGACTGATCACCAAAGAAAAAAAAGCAGGGAGAATGTGGATTTTTAGAGCAGAGTTTTTCAACCTTGGTGACTTTAAGATGTGTGGACTTCAACTCCCAGAATTCTCCAGCCAGCATGCTGGCTGGAGAATTCTAGGAGTTGAAGTCCATACATCTTAAAGATTGAGAAACAACTGCCTTAGAGCAATCACTATACATTACTTGACCTGGCCACACATCTGCTTTGGAATGGTTAGGTTAGGACAGGTTAGTCCTTGACCTATGATCACAGTTGAGCCCCAAATTTCTGTTGCTAAGTGAAAGAGTTATTAAGTGAGTTTTGCCCCATTATATGACCTTTATTGCCATAGTTGTTAAGCGAATCACCACACTTGTTAAGTCAGTAACACGGTTGTTAAGTGCATCTGGGATACTGCAACTGTCATAAATATGAGTCAGTTAGCCAAGCATGTGAATTTTGATCATGTAGCCATGCAGAAGCTGCCAGGTCATAAGTGTGAAAAATGATCATAAGCCATTTTTTTTCAGTACTGTTGTAACTTTGAACAGTCACTAAATATACCGCTATCACTTGAAGACACTCTGAATAGGGACTATGCTTACTTAATTGCTTCATATGTCCCTGTTGTAGATATTTCATGAATATTCATTTAAATGTTTATTGATAGTGCCTAAGCAGATTTTTTATGTTCTTTCAGGACATGGACATAAACTATTTAACACAATATGACAGACACAAGCGTGTCCAACAGCAAACCATATCTACGTGCGCACATATACAGATGTAATTAGAGGTGCACATTTATTCCATATATTCCAAGGCCTAAAATCACATTATTTAAAATAACATCTTGTACATCTGATTCTCCTGCAGGTTGCCCTGCTGGCCGGCATTGCTTTACTCACAATGCATAGGATACCCAATTTTTATGCTTATTAGCAAAGCCATGTTGGTGTGATCTGGCCATAGATGCACCTAAGAGAATTCACACAAATCTTTCCCAGGGATCTTTGGTTCCTCCTGGGCAGCCATCTGCTTTTTGTATCTGGTTTCTCCATAACATTTTTCTTCTATGGCATTGCTTTGAAATGGATTTTCCCTTGAACAAAAATGCTGCAAACTGAAAAGACACATGTGGATTTTCAGAAACAATAGTTGATGATGGCAATTTCCCCCCTCTGGATAGGGTGGGAGGAGCTAAGAAAGCAACAAACCGTATTAATATTCCATAATGGTTAGGGAGCAGGGACTGGGTGTGGGGGAAATAATGCCCCCCCCTCAAAAAAAAATCATAGAGGAGCCACAAAAAAACAACAACAAACCTTGGAGGCCAAGTCAGAGTGCTCTGCTGCCCCTTTAAGAGGGCTGTCAAACACCCGGCCCTTTCAGAGACAGAGTGCCTCTCAGCGGCTGTTGCTTTTACTCCCAACTGCTTAGGCACGTCTTTGCCCTGGCCTTAGTCAGGACTCACATTAATCACTGCCTCTTTAAGAGCCCCTAATTAGGAACGTCTAGGTCTCAAAACCTGGCGATTTATTTCCAAGAGCCTGTCACTTTAAAGAGGGGGGGGGAGAGAGAGAGGGAGAGAGAGGGAGAGGATGGGGCCAGGGGAGTGTGGTGTCAAGGGTGGGGGAAACGACGAAGAAGAATGTTATCCCGATGGGTTGTCACTGCAGAGACAGGAAACGGATGCCCGAAGGGATCTGAGCCAGCCCAGGCCTTTCCCTCTGTATCCCATGTAGGGCTTAAATGGGGCTTGGGACCATGGGAATGGACACGGCTCCCTGCTAAGCTACACTGCATTCTCTGAAACCGTGTGGCCACCACACCTTTTGTGTGTGTGTGTGTGTGTGTGAGAGAGAGAGAGAGAGAGAGAGAGAGAGAATAGTCCCTGTGTGGCCCAAGTACGGTCCTTGTGGCTCTCCAGCTTGCCTCAAGGATGCCGTGGCCCCTCTTAATGAGCAGGACAGGGCAGGGGGTCCTTTTTCTTCTGAAAACTGGCAGGCAGGGCACCTGAGGAGCAATGGGCTTCTCGTTCCAGAAGGGGCTTGAGGTGTCGGCAGATGACCTTGCAAGGTCAGTCACTGATGCAGCCGACCACCCCTTCCATGGTCTTAAGTTCACTGCTACCAAGAGAAGCTCAGCTTCTCCATAGGTGCCAGAAATGACTCTGTCCAAGGATTGACAAGGGCTCAAGACTGTCCCTTTCTCGTATGCTCTACAGCAGGGGTCCCCAGGCTGTGGCCCAGCACAAAGACAGAAAGGTTGGGGACTGCTGCTCTGCAGTGCTACAGCGGAAACCTGTGGGGGTGGGGGGATGTTGGGATGTTGCCTGCAGAAAGCTTGCTTCCCCTGCATTGCACTGGGCAAGCCGGGGCTGCTTATTCCTGGCAGGGTTCAAGTGTCAAAAGCAAACAGAACTCCGCCATAGCAAAGCCCCAGCAAACTTTTCTTTGCTGTTTTCTATGGACTTTCTTCTCTTGTTTTGAGATTTGTCATTCAGTCAATGAAGCAGTTTCTTGACTCCTGGGCTTGCTCGGTATTCCTGCTACCCCAGTACTCCAGATGTAACTGGGGGGGCAAACTCTCCCCCTCCCCATAACAGAGACATGCTCCTGCCAAAGTATGCTAAGTGGTTGCATTAATCCAATTAATACTAAATTATGCAATTTTGTGCAATATTTCTGATAGTGTATATTTTGAGAATATATAATTCATGGGTTCCTGTTAGTAAGAGAAAACATTACACTATGAAAGGAGTCCATTAGAGAGAGAGAGAGAGAGAGAGAGAGATGTGTGAAAGGAATGCAAAGGAATGCATTGTGTAGGCGCCCTTTAATGGTTTGCACTGGAACCAACACCGAATGTCAAGAAAACTCAGATTCTGTGCCCAGATACCTTGTTCAGATCAGTGCTGTCGACATACCTGGGATGCTGGGCCTTAATTCCAAACTTTTAAAGTGAGGTTGGTTTGTTTTCTAATGAAGGGGAAGAATGTTGAGCTAGGGGATGAGAAAAGGAAGCGGGTGCGAAGTTCACCGCAGTGTCTGACAGAATTATTACGAGATGCAAACAAAGTTTCTTTTTTGAACTTGGGAACATTTTGGGTGCCTCTGATAGGGAAATGCCCCTTCCCTGAATGTAATGAGGTCAAATTTCAGGAGTGCCAAAGTGCAGGAGATTTGATTGGTCTTTTTGTAGTGAATTGCCCTCCCCTTTGCAGAATGTTGGCATTTGCTGCAGCCAAAGGCAAGGCAGCCTTCCTCCCTGGATGTAGCTAGCGAGGCGGAGGAGGGAAGAGCTGGGAGTTCCTCTTGGTTTGACTAGGGATGCGTGGCTGCTCTGCTATTCCTCTGTTCTCCTCTGCTGGGTCCCCTTTTCTCCGCTAGCCCTTAGTGTGGCCCACGTGCCTTGTCTCCCTTCCCTAACTTAGATACATTTCTTCCTTTTTGAGTTTCCAGCATGCGTCTCAAGAGAATGTGAAATCCAAGAACCAGATCTCAGAGATTTCAGAATAAAATAAAAGTAAACTCTGCTTGAAAACACTTTAGTAGGAAAGCTAGACTAATTGTAAATCAATGAGTCTTAAAATGCAGCATTGATCTCCAGTTAGAAGTTTGAAAGGGAAAGCGGTAATTACTGTGCTCCAAAGGTAGCTTCTTCAGTCGTAGGCTCTGGGCAGAGAGAAGGGTCATTAGAAGTGGCACGATGATGGAATCGGGATAATGAACTTGGAAACTGCTTTTGGGATGCTACGAGGATTAGAGTCTCCCCTGTTCTATGAATCGCCTTCAGTAAGATATTGCTGCCTTGCCGGGGTGGTGGTTGAGAATTCCAGTCCTGCTGGAGAACTGAAGGTGAGCTTAGAGCAGGATGCCTGCCGGCCCTCCCCAATTCTGTTTGCTTGCTAGGCTGCTGGTTCTCTCCTCTCGGCCCATCTGACTTCTAGCCCATCTGAGGTTTTGCAGGCAGGTGCCAGACGAAGCTGGGTACTGGCAAGGGGGGTATTTCAGGGCATCCTGAGCAACAGGAAGGAAATCCGGTCCCTTAGCCAGACAGGACGCTGTGGGTCGCTGCCTCGCAGCCTTTCGTGCAAAAAGGCCCCTTGTTCTACACAGAGAAAGGAGCTTGACCCAGGGATTTGCGTCAGGCGTATCGGAATGAGGCTCCTTTGGAAACACATTGCTTGGCTCTGGCTGCATCTCTTAACAAGCAGGAGAGCGAATGGCAGCCGCTGGCCAGGAATTGATTATGCTAATTGATATGCCAATAAGAGAACTCGTTACATCTGCCATTGGTTAAGCTAGCTAACAAGTCCTGCTAATCAATGAAACCAATAAAGATTTCATCCATTAATGAGAAACATGGTGATTAACATTATCCGTAGACCAATTAGCTGAACCAATTAGGCAGTGGTCCATGGCAAAGGTTAGCGTCAGCCATTCAGGGCTCTTGCGATATACCCACGTTGTATGAACGAGGACTGACAAGTTGCAGACAATAGGGTGGAAGGCCGCTCAGAAGAGATGCCCCCTCTGTCTACCCAGGGAAAGTGGCTACTACAGCAAAAGACCCAACAGTGCAAAACTTAATTTGAATTGCCCCAAGGTCACCCCTCCTGCCTCCAGTATTAGTGGATTAGGTTGGCCAAACACATAACAAGAAGAAGCTGAGACCATTACAGGCCGTAAGAGAGCAAACGGCCCAAGCTTTCTCAGCCTTCGGTATACGGCATCGCCTTAAACCCCACCCATTTCCCACTTTATGCTAGCATATCTAATGCACTTAAGACCATTTGCAGTCCATCTTTCGTCATGCTGTCGGCAGCCACTTAAAATCAAAAAGAACCGTGGAGTCCTTGAAGCTTTCTGAGCTCGGCTGTTTCCTTGTAGATGATTCATTGCCCGACTGGGTAACATTGCCAGTGTATTGATGCTGTTACCTAGTCGGGTAATGAAATGTCTGAAAACAAACAACCCAGCTCAGAGAGCATCAAGGATTCCCCGCTTCGACTCTGGACTATAGATATTTTCTTCTATTGGAACCCAAAAATAAGTTTTTCAGATTCACTTTTAACCAGATTTATTGAAAGGGAAATTATTCTGCCTTTATATCGTTTGGCAAATGGCCTGTCTTGAGGACCCTGATATGCACTGGTCATTCTACCAAAGAATCTAAATGAGTACATGCAAGGAAGAGAAAAGCCGCTTTCTGGCTGTTTCCTCCGTTGGGACCTAGAGCCTCTTATTACAGGAGTTCTCAACCTTTTCTTCACTCCAGAAACCCCCCTTTAAATACCTTTTGTGGCCACGCACCCCCAAGATTTAAGATTTAAAGCACAACATTTCTTCAAGCCTTTGCAGACCCCTTGGGATGACATTGCAGCCCTCCAGTGGTCCAAGGACCACCGGTTGGGAACCACCATCTTCTTATATCATCATCCAGCTACTGCTGAGATGCTGTAAAGCTTGGTCTAATCCATTTTGTAACAGCACAATCTTAGTTGTGTAACTTGAGAAGACACTGGGAAACTGGCTTGTATTTTATAGGCATACTGATACAATTTCATGTACAGTGAATTTTCAAGGCTTTGTTGAAGCTTTCGTGCTTTAGGCTGTGTTCCAGTGTACGGTGTCTGAGCTGAGAAGGGGTTGTCATCATCACCCATTGATTTATGCTTTCCTTTGAACCAAGAAGGACATCACCTTCTGCTTTGGCACCACCATGAGGACTGTTGACCACTCCCCACTACTGGGTTTCCAGGCACAGCTGTAGCTAAAAGTAAGGCCTTTGCATGGGTGGTGGGCGCCACCCTTAAGCTTCCAACCTTCCTACCTAAGGGAATTTGATATCATAAGAAAATGAAGTTGCAGAAGAACAATCCAACCGAGATGAAAGAGGAGGAAGCTGTTCAGTGGCTGCTTCTAGGGATCCTTCCAGGAGGAAGTGGAGACCGCAGAAGAAAGCTTGCAGGAAACTGCCGAAGGGTCTCTGAGTACCTTCGATATTTCACTCTGGCACTTCCTTTTCACTGCTAGGTATTGACCTTGGGAGACCCCTTGTGGATTCCCTAATTGAAAATTAATACTAGATCAATGCTAGGAGTGATTTGCATATTGATTATAAACAATTTTGAAGATGCTGTGTGTGTTAGATCAATAGGACTCTATACAGGCTGTGATGGAAATGCCTTCCGTCGTCTCAATCTGCACTCTGGAAAATGTGTAATCGTAGGAGCAGAGAACCATTTGGCGCGAGGAACAGCGGAGACGCTGGACAGAATAAAATGTGTGACTCAAGTTCCCAAAGACCCTCCCTGCACGAGGAAGGCTGTGAGTTGGCTACCGTCTGCCTTGAGCCCATTTAAAGAAGGTGGAATGGCGATTGCATCCCAGAAGCACATCCCTTCTGGCTTTGAAGGAGCAGGATTGTCTTTCCCTTGGAGTTTCTTGGGAAGCCTAAGAAACTAACTACTGGCTAGTAGAGAAAGCGGCTAAAGAAAGGAAGCCGTAGAAGCTGTCCAGGCACCTTCTGGTTGCCCCATTCTTTTTCTATTTCACTGCCTGATTGCCCAGGAATGCTGCAGCCCATCAGAGTGAAAATCCTGCTTGTGGGATGTCAGGAAAGCAAGAGAAGAGGCTGGCCGGCCTCTATTCCATAGATAGATTGGATGGATGGATGGATGGATGGATGGATGGATGGATGGATGGATGGAAATCTTTCCCAAATGTCCCTTCTCCACCTCCCTCCCAAGGTTTGGGCTCAATTGTTTGTCGTTGGCCCAAGAGCTGCTAATGGCTCTGGATCCTCTGGATGGGCTGCCATGGAATGAATGGAGGCTGTAAGTTGTCTCTCTGGGTATCTCATAAACCTTTCTGTTCCATTCAATGGAGCTTCTATGCCAACTCAGAGAACCGCTGGTGTGAAAAAGGAAAATGCCAGGTGGAAAATGAGATAATTTGAACAAATGCTAATATCCTAGTGCCTAAATAGTTAATGCACTTGAACCCTTGAGCCCAGCTGAACCCAAAGATGGTCTGTTTTCATGCTCCCATGGGTATGGCTGGCTTGAAGTTTGGATCTTCCCAGTTTTATGACTCCTGCCTGCACAGCAAGTGGAGGCCATGGCTAGGCCAGTTGTGGTCTTCTGGGAAAGTGAAATCCTGCTTGCTGTTACCGATGCGCTGGTCATGTTGTAGCTGGACATTGTAATATATGTTTGTGGGACTGACTTTGAAGAGTTGTCTGGAATATTCAGTTGGTGCCACAGGAGTCAGCCTAGGTTGTTTGGATCCAACCTAGATTCACTCTTATAACAGGATCAGCACTGGGCACAAATCAAGGTGCCGACTGTCACCTTTGCAACCTCCAGGGGCCTGGGGCCTTTCAGAGCGCTTGCTCCAGGCTGAGTCTGCTTGACAAGCAAGAGCTGGGAGAAGGGGTTTGCTAAAGCCACCTATAGGGGCCCTGTGGTGGGGCCTTCTTAGCAATAACCTCCCTTTTGGGGTGCAGCTTTGTCTTTGGCACCAGCCTTGTTGGGCTTTGGAAGCCTTCCAGGAAAGCATTGGGGGCCCCTGTTAGGGGATGCTCGTTTCGGGTCGAAAGATTTCTGTGGATTGATTATCAGAAGGTGGAGGCAGAGTGGTAGGTCAGGGTGTTATTCTTCCTCCCCTGATACTAGAGCCCGACCTGAAAAACCCAGGGAAGAAGCGAGTGGGAGAAGGGGAAGATGGGTAGAAGAAAACAAAGGAACAGGCTGCTGTAGATGCCACACATGAGAGTGAGTCTGGCCAGTTTGGAGAGGAGGGGGAGAAAGGAGAGAGAGAGAAATAATCCCTTGCTTCAGGCCCCAAGGGAGGCTGAGGCTCGAGTGCAAAATATCACATCTCCAAAGGAGAAGGAGCAGGGTGGGGGCGTGGGGGGGGGAGATGGCTGCTCCTCCTGCCTTGTGCAGGAACCCAGAATTCCTGTGCTTAATTGAAGGCCTTCCTAAGGTCCGTGCAGACAGGCTCCTGGCATCTCGGAACAAAAGGGGGAGGCTTGGTCATGCAAGTCTCCCTTTCCTCCTGCAAGTTCAGGCTCCCTGTTTTTTTCTCAACGCCTTCTGCAGGTTGACGGGAAAGGGTGGCCTCGCGCTTGCCCTGCCCTTCTGTGGCATTGTTACTCTGTCTTGGCACACACCAGGTGGCCCAGAGGATTGGGGAAGGTTTCGATCTGGGTCTCCTGAGCTCGGCCAGCCAGCTTCCAGCCACCCTGTGCTGGATCTGCCCCTTCCACTGGCCGAGGGAGGGAGGATTGTTTCTGGTGAGACGGGATGGGAGAAGGTTCTTTCGAAGAAGCAGTCTGTGCACAATTAAAACTTGTTTCTGGTAAACCTCATTCCAGGAAGATGAGCTTTTAACAAAAGGCTTTTGACAGCTGCGGGGTAAAAAAAAATTTTTTTTAATGCTGAAAGAAAAATCAATACATTTTTTCTGGGTTATTCATATTCAGAACAGGCTGGATATTTCCATTATAATGGAAAATGGTGTCTGTACCCATCTCGCCTGTCAGAGCTGCACCATTGCTTTTTCCAAGCCACTGCTAAATATTTCAGACCCAATTTGATTGTGGTTTGTGACAGCTCATGTTTCTCAGCTGCTGAATCTCCTGGAATGGGATGCGGGGGGAGTGGGGGGGGGGAGTCAGCACAGCGCTTTCCGCTTTCCTCTTCCTGCCTTATCCCTCACCCTCGCCTCACCCAGCCACACCAACCTGACTGTGTTGGCCAGGACTGTCATTTTGTTAAGCCAACCTCTATGAGGCCTGAATCCCAGAGAGAGACTCTGGGTGGGAGGGAGGGAGAATTG
>JANHFL010009765.1:525637-536727 GCA_032468155.1 Oxyrhabdium leporinum | reverse complement strand
CCTCCCCCCTTCCTTCCCCGCGAGCGCTAAGGCGTGCGCGCGCCTCTTCCAGGGGACGCGCGCGCGCAGCCCACCATACCCCGCACCTGAGTTCAAACTCCCGCCGTGCCGGCTCCCCCCTCTCCCGGGGAGATACCAAAGCGAAACACCTCTGCGGCTGCTGCGGCTGTTGCTTGCTGCTGCTACCGCTGCTATTCCCACCGCTACCGTCCCCACCGCCGCCCTGGAAGCGGAAACGTCGGAACCCGGTACACACTCTGCGGGGTTTCCGGCGGCTTTGCGCACGCGCGCGCCTGGCGACTTCCTGTTAGGTCTGCGAGGGATTTCCCGCCCCCTGCCTCCTTCCTCCTCCCGCTCTTGCCCCCACCTCGGTAAGGAGAAAAGAAGTGTGGGAAGGCCTCGCCTAGGTTCGGGTGGTAGGAGTTGTAGTCCCACCTGGTTAGGGACGACTGTAAAAAAAGAAAAAAAAAAGGTTTTGACTAGGAAACTCGGCTTTTTTTCCTTTGCGGTATTGTCGCAGCCTAGAGCAAGGATTCCCAGACTTTCGTGTGTGTATTCCTTATTTTTAGAAATACTACGCCTTGCACATTGCATTCTCTCTTTCTGTATTTTTCTTTATCTTTCTGGGTTTTATTTGTGGTGTCTTTATTCGGGTTTTTTTTTTTTTTTTTTTTTAAAGAAAAGCAATTCAACAGCATTATTATTTGGGAAATGAAATACAGTATTCCCTCCTAATTCTCATTCAAGGCAACCTTCCCTTTTAACAAAATGCTAAAATTAAAAAGACACAAAAGCAGGAATGCATTTCCTGTAGTTCTTTTATTTTTTTAAATTAAATATCAAAAGATAGTTACTTCACAGTATACCCACGATATAACTGAGATCTTCCTTATAAAATTTAGCGTACATCACTAGCTACCAATTTTAGAACTTTATCAACAGTACACATCTTTCCATATCTGAACAAAAGTAGTCAGTTCTCAACTATAGTTGTTTTGATTGGGGAAAAGTTTTAAACTTTGCCATTTTAAAACAAGAATATGGTTTGCATTATCTTTTTCAGAGAGCCCATTTTTAAAATAGACATCTAGTCAAGGACCGTTAAATAAACATGCATATTTCAGGCTCTACTAACATCCCAATTCCAGTACCTGGAGAAAAAGGCAAGTCTTCAAAACCTTTCAAAAGGCCAACAGAGTTATCCAAATCTCAGAGAGTAAGTACTTTGTTTCAAAAGATAGGCACCATAACAGAGAAGACATCCTTCTTACATCCTATCAGGTGATTGCTCTACAGGGACCAAAAGCCCTCAATTTTTAAAAACCTCAAGAAATACCCTTTTTAAGCATAAAATTTCAACAAGAATCTCATCCCAGCATCCGTTTTTGCATTTGGGTTCAAAAAAGAAACGGGCTCCCAAGTCACCCACTTTTCTGACCACGGCATCACAATTTTTCTTCTCCGGCACCAAAAGTGCTCAATTTTTAAAAACAGCAAGAAATACCATTTTTAACCATGAAATTCCACCCCAAATCTCATCCCAGCATCTGTTTTTCAATTCAGGTTCAAAAATTTTTTGGCTCCCAATTCACCCATTTTTTCTGACTGCAGCATCATGATTTTTCCTCTCAGGCACCAACGGTGTTTGGAACTGGATGAGAGTGAACTTTTTATTTGATTTGAAAGCCCAAAAGAATCTGTAAAAGGAGCCACAACTACTTTATTAACTGCAACTTTGGCATGCTGGAAAAAAATTAAATTTGAAGAAACAAAGGCATAAAAGACAGAAAATAAGGAAAGCTGGACTTTTAAGATGGAATAGTGCTGTGTTGGGCAGTAATTTTGAAAAGTTAGGACTATATTCAAAGCTGATATTATTTTTAAACTGAATGATCAGGACAATTGGAAAATACTAATACTGGAATTTAATTAAAGAGTGCCACCTGCTGACAAAAGGATTGCTAACTGCTGATAACACATTGCTAAAATCTTGCTTGCTAAATGTGATAATATGGAAGGGAATATTACTGAAAAGACCCCTGAGGAATATAATACAAGATTGGATTGATAAAGGGATTTAAAGAAGTGCTTGAAGATACAAGAAGCTCTCCAGAGGAGCAACAAACTAAACTTGGGATATAAAGAAAATATTTGGAGGATTGTATAAAAGAAGGACCCAATAAAACTTAACAAGATGTCTCATCAAGAAGAATGGAGTGGAATTTGGGAAGAGATGAAAAAACAAGACAGACAAAACAAATGGAATAAGAGGGGAAAAAGGAGATAAAAATTCAAATAAGTGGGATTGATGATAAATGCCAAAAGGAGAGTACTTTAAGGAAACTAAAAAAGAAATTAGGGAAACAAAAAGGTTCCTATAGGAGAGTGAGAGGGGCAAAAGTAAATAGCTTGCAAGCTAGACAATGGAAAAAGATAGAGAAGAGAAAAGCTTAAAATGGGCAACGAAGATGTGGAAGCAGCTAGTCCATCTTGCAGTTGTGATTCCTCAAAGCCCTTTTCACTAGTACATTTTATTTTGTTAATTCCTGAAATGCAGACTAAGACTCAATCTGGTTAAGCATTTGAGTTTCTGAATCTGAGGAATCAGATGATCCCTGTTCCACAGAGAACCATTAAATTTCTCAAAGACATTATTCTTAAAAACACATCTTTGTTAAGTTATTTCCACCCACAATTTTGGCCCAGTTATGAAAAATCTCTTGGCTCATCAGATGGGGTTACGTTTGTTTTCATGAACTAGTGCACGATTGTTGATATTCTCTGGAAACCAGCTCACAGAATTCCAAGCAACCTCTCAGAGAGAGACTGGCTGAGCCAGGTCAAGCAGGCGATTAGTCTGGAATATTTAAATAGGCACAAGAGAACAAAATCCACCCCCCCCTTGAATAGCAATAGCACTTAAACTAATATATCACTTCATGGTACTTTACAGCCCTTCTAAGCAGTTAACAGTGTCAGCCTATTGCCCCCAAGAGTCTGGGTCCTCATTTTACTGACCTCAGAAGAATGGAAGGCTGAGTCAACCTTGAGCCTGGTGAGACTCGTAATGCCGAACTGCTGACAGCTGGTTCGGCAGAAGTAGGCTGCAGTATATATGTAGCAGGGAGACAGATGAGACTTGTGGCACTCCTCAAAGCAAAGGACTGGACCCCTCCCCATCCAACACTTACTGGAAGTGGTCTGTCCTCACTAGTTCTCTGGAATGGACCTGATTCTATTCACTCAATGGTTGTTCCATCTTTACCAGGCCACTCTTCCTTGCAACCTGAATTTTTCCAAAAGAGTTTTGAGCATTGATAACAGATAACTCTGATCCTGACCCTCAGTTTGATCTTCTTTGCTCCTTCCTCAAAATATACCCTGATTTGGAATAATCTTAAATGCAAGATGCTATTGTCTCTATTCAACAACATACAACAGGACATTCTTCTTTGCTAGTTATTTTTACCAACCCAAGTGCTATTTCTCCTGTGCAGTCAGTGGAAAATAGTACCCAGAGTGATTTAGTAAATTTGACAATTACTCTTTACTAATAATCTTACCATGCTGTCATGAAGCATTGCTGGTTGAGCTTCAAAGCAAGCAGGTGTAGATTTCCTTGGATTTTTGTTCCAATTTGATATAATTTTCTGGACATGGATCCTAAGGGAAGATGTAATCCCCAAGAATTTTTCTCTTTAAGGCTTTCAATCCCCAAATATTTTCCTCTAAGGCTATCCTCAGAGGTGGCAGATCAAAAGGAAGACTTGGTCTATTTAGCGCTTCCAAATTGTGGTTGAAATTGTGAAATGACCACTTCAGATTGAGAATACCCTATCTCTCTTGTTAATCTTTGACCAATTCTGCTGACTGCACCAGTTTTTATCCTCTTTCCTCCAAGCTCTACTGTTAGGTCAACCAAACCTGGAATCTGCCTCAGTCTTTTCTTGCTCTTTGCCTGAATAAATTCCTTTGTGTATATATCTTGTGGGGATTTTAATGCAAAAATTGGTTGCAATGATGAAGATCTATATGTGCACTTTAAGGCTAGTCCTCCTGAATAAATTATTGAACCACAGTTTATATCCAGATCCTTCAACAATACAAAATGAAATTTAGCTGTGTTAAAGCTGGTACGTATTTTAAGTAGGTTTAACTTACAAATGCTAAATGATATGATTCCATTAGAAGTTATTTTCCTGGGCGGTGCACATTTTGGTTAGATTGTAGATGATGTACTGAGGAACATTAATGATTTCTAGAGATTGGCTCCATGCCTTAAATACTTGGCATAGTTCCCAGGTCTGAAGGTACTCGCCTCCCTTTAACTTTCACTTATAAATTTATCCAGGGCCCAATCAGGAATCAAATTAAGGCTTGTTTAAATTGCCAAGTGGTTATATGTGGTTCTACACAGTTATGTGGAATGACTCCCAATAATTTCAGTGGAAGAAAGGAGATACAAGTGGTCCTCGATTTACAACCGCAACTGAGCCCAAAGTCTCCATGACTAAGCAAGATAGTTGTTAAGTGAGTTTTGCTCCATTTTATAACCTTTCTTGCCACAGTTGTTAAGTGAATTACCGCAGTTAAGTTAGTAACACGGTTGTTAAGTGAATCTGGCTTCCCCATTGACTTTGCTTGTCAGAAGTTCATAAAAGGGGATCACCTGAGCCTGGGACACTGCAACCATCATAAATACATGCCAGTTGCTAAGTGTCTGAATTTTGATCATGTGACCATGGGGCTGCTGCAACAGTCATAAGTATGAAAAAATGCCATGTCATTTTTTGTCAATGCTATTGTAAATTTGAATGGTCACTAAATGAAAGGGTGTAAGTCAAGTACTACATGCATTCTGATTCTTTATTTGTTTGTGTCATATTTAGACCTATCTGACCCTCAAGATAATAACATATTTGATGTACATTGTGCTGTTATAGCCAAGTACCAAACTTTTTTTAAGGAAGACGTGATGGATGTGCCTTTATCCTCATTACCTCAATGGCTCAAGTCACATGCCAGGGGTTAAAAAAGATTATTAGCCAACTTAAGTGAGATAAAGCCCCTGGGACTGACTGCATTCCAGCCAAGTTAATCAAGTCCAAAACTCTAACTGGTGGAGTCCAGTGCTGGCCTTCCTCTTCTCACATATTAATCCTACAGCTAAGGTCTCAGATAACTAAGGTGCAGCAAATAGCAATAATTGCTCCCCTATTTTAAAAGAGTGGCAGGAATGACCCAGCCAACTATGGATCAATTAGCCTTTTGAACACCATCAGCAAACAGTACACCAGGTTTTAATCTATTGATTAAATTTCCATATGGGGCAGTAAATGGAGGAATAATTGATATTGAGCAAATGAGGTTCCAACATGGCAGTCCACCAGAGACCACTGCCTGGAGTTACATTTGGTGGGAAAATATCCAGATCACTCTGATCTGACTTTATATGCAGCTTTTATTGATTTCAAAGTACAACTGATAATGTCCAGTTAATAATGATGTCTGGACTGGTCTAGGTTATGTATATTAACTCCCTAATTAAAACTCTTCAAAGAGTTTTAATCCTGATAATGGGCACAGATAGGCTCAAATTAGTTGATGGACATCTTCCAATCTTATTTTTTGCAGATGATGCCATTCTTCTCCCTTTGTTTTATTTACTGTAGGTATGAAGCAACTTGATGTGTCCCTAATGCATCCTGAGGCTTGAAACTGATGTTCCAAGTGTTAAAGTCAATGTCTGGATTAGGATTCTAATCTTATGGCTCAGAATTATGATTAATTCTACAGACAGAATTATTATTATTGCTATTGATGGACAGCTACCAGTCTCACTGATATCAAACTTATGCTCTGTAGCCTTGGCCTTTCTCCTGGTCACATAGATTTGTGCAAATCAAATGAACAGTTAAGGAACAAATTGGCAATATCAAACACCAGGACACCAATGCTTATGAAGTTTATTGCCAAATAGTAGAACATAAACCATTTATTGCAAAGTATTTGCACAATTGAACTCTTGAGTAAATATAGATGGGCTTTATCATACCCTGTTTTAATGCTTTTTTCCTTCTGCACTCACAGTGGAATAGATTTCAAAGTTGTTATTTTTAAATCTGCAAAGACCTTACAGCCTTTGAGGCTTTAGAGAGGTAGAGGAAGAAACACGTGTCTTTTTACGCTATCATAGTTGTGACATTTCAAGATTTTTTTTGTTATTTCCAATTATCCCCAAATTTGAGGGCTATTCAAATATTATGTATGTTGTCTTCTAGGGGATGTTAACCCCTCACTTACATTTCAGGTAGCAAAATAGCTTTGTCATGCTACAAAGCTCTGATTTACATATTGTTTATTGTTTTATTGTACTGTGATAATTCTGTTAATGAATTTCTTGTAACAGTTTGCTTCCTTTTACTTTGAATGCTGGTCAAAGACGATTATAACGTTTTATGTATGCATGTACTTGTATGTATATACTATGTTCAATGTTATCAAAGGCTTTTAGAAACTAGATGTTTATAGTGTACCATGGTTTTTCCACTGGCTGATTTTGCACACCTTCACATCAAAAAACTATCGTTCTACTCTGCCTCTTCAAATTTCATCATGATCCCCTAAATTTCTTCATGACCTCCTGCAGCACATGCTTCCCAATTTGGGAACCCTTGGCCTAGAAAACAAGGCAAATACACAATACTCTTTGCTTTTGTCACCATTCAATTATTGCTTATGATATTCCCTAGACAAACATTTCATTATATTAAATGAGCTGCATTTAATGCTAGACATTTCCCTGAAACATCAGCATTTTTCCATAATTTTGCTTTTTTGTTCAAACTTCTAAAGCCACAGTGGTGGGGAAGAACCGAACACAACTTGCTTTATTTTGATGTGAAAGAGGAAGTTATCAAGATAAATATACAGTAGATTAAATTGCTGTTAAATCAGCTTAACTTTCTCTCTTTGTTTCTGGGTTCAAGTGGTGTTTTTCTCTTTAACAGGCAAAAAATGGCAGCAGTTTTACTACAGGTATCAGCTGATGTGCTTCGCCAATCATTGATCAGCCCAACTTTGACAGAGCTGGGATCTTTCAAATGATTTATTTATTGGCATTTATTTACCCAATCTGTATATCTGCCCATCTCACTCATGTGACTCTTGCCCAGTCACTGAGCCAATCTCCAGATCAGAGGCCTGCCTTACAAAGAGGGAACAGCATCAGCCCAGCCAGCAGCTGGCAGGTTAATGGCTAAGAACTGATGAGAGGGGAGCAGGTGGGAAACTTCTTCATGGTGTAATGCTCCCCTCTGCCTGCTCTCCATTTAACAACCGTCAGTGAATCTGGAATTATCTCCTTTTTGAAATTTTCTTGCTATTTGGTGATATTTGCAGGAAGGGGAGAGGAACAAAGCCAAGGGACCCCACCAATTTCTTTCCTTGGTATGCTCTCCATTTTATTTGTTTGTTTGTGTCCTCCTTTATTATTTTCACAAATAACCCAGGGTGGCAAATATACCTAATATTCCTTCTTACTCCTATTTTCCTCACAACAGCAACTCTGCGAAGTGGGTTGGGCTAAGAGAGAGTGACTGGCCCAAAGTCACCCAGCTGGTTTTTCATGGCTAAGATGGGATTTGTATTCATGATCTCCCACATTCCACTCCCGCTGGTGTCTTAACCACTAGACCAAACTGCAAATGAGGGCATCACCAGTTAGCCATGCTGCCCCTGTGGGCAGGGATGGAGATCAGCAATGAAATATTATTTTTTTCGCAAAGACACTGCAATGTTCTACAGATTCAAGGGCTGATAGCACTTTGAGTCAGACATACTGTAGAGAAAGGTCTTCTGAGGGAAAAGATTTGCTACTGAGTTTGATATTAGGCTTGACCAGTTAGATGATAATGGTAATCATGAAAAATAAGTACTTTTATAGCTTTGAAGTCAATAAAGCTGAGGACAGGCTCTTGCCATGACTCACAAAGTTGATTGCTTAGAAGAATTTTGGAAAAAGAACAGTTCAGTTTATTTCACTATTTCACAGAAGAACAGTTGTTTGGAGGCTTTCTAAGAAGTCAGGAGGCTCTGAGTGTCAAGACTATACACCTGAAGGATGGGGTCTCCATTCCTCCATATCTTCCCCTCTGCAGTGCAAGAAGGTGTGTTTGAGGACACACTTATCTCAGTGTGCACTCATCCTGTTTTTTCCAACAATATTGAAAACATGTTAAGACGACAAAACAACATGCGCGCTAATATTTAACAGTGGTTTGCCCAGAGCAAACCATTCAAACAGGAGGTCAAACAAAGCCAAAAAAGGATCTATTGCAGAGTGCAGTTACTGGAAAGTAAGAATATTTTCTTTTTAGCTTGGTGTGACTTATTTCTTGAGTAAATGTCTTAAGGCTTAAACCGCATGTACTAAGTGCATGTGGAAATGTATAGCTTTACTTGGCTTGTTGCTAAATATTTGAAAAGAAAGCATCCATTTGAGGCTGTCTTCCTTGGAAAATAAAGGTTTGACACATCGCTAGTAAAGGAAAGTATCCAACTTACTTTTTCCATCCTTTCCTCCTATCCTCACTCATCCTGCATTATGTCTTGCTGACCACTCAAACTATGATGTTATGAAATGTGAAGATTTCTTTTGTCCACAAAGGAGCAACATTTATGTGGATTGGGCTCATGATCAGTTCAGCTACTGTAGGAATTACACCTTTTCATGATCAGGAATTGCTTGTTGGACCTCTCATGTGTGAAGATTTGCTACTGAGTACCCTTCCTTTGTCTTTAGATGAAAAAGGGTTTGGAATCACAACCTTTCTGATAGCTTGCAAACTCCACCCGGCAAGGCTGGATTTCAACCCTGAGCTACAAATATTCTGCTTTATCATTAGGACTGATTGTTTAGCAACAGTTTGAAGTTACAATGGATCTTGACTCAAAATTTGGATGGCCCTCCTGTGTGGTCACATGATCACATTTGGGACCCTTGGCAGCCATCCAACATTTACAGCCATTTATAGCATCCAGTCTATGACCATGATTTATGCTGTTTTTGCTGGAAATCGGCATTTACTTCAGGTTTCTGGCGAAAAATGCCCCATAGTGAATAATGGGCTTATTTAATGACCATAGTGTTTGCTAACAACTGCTGTGTTAGATTAACTGCCGCAAAACAGGTTGCAAAATCAGGTCTAATGACCTGCTTACCAAACATCACAACATGACCATAATTGCAGGGTCAGTTACAGTGATGTGTTGAGCGCTGCCTGCATGAGCAATGAATAATCTTGAATAATCAAATCAAGGCAAACAAGTCAACAATCTGGTGGCCAGATGATGCAGAGTTCACATCACGAATATATCAGACCAGATGACCAGAATCCCTGCTATTTTCCCGACCGAAAAATAGCACAGATATTTTCCAGAACCCAGCAGAGGAATTTATATCTGGATAATTTTTATTGCTGGGAGATGAGAAAGGAGTTCTTTGGACAGGTGTCTGCATACAGGCGGGTATGTATATCTGCAATCATGATAGTTCCTGTGTGCAAATTTTGGTCTCCAAATCACTCTTTGGTCTTCTGTGTATAGGCACATATAAAATCCACATATTTAGGAGGAATAGAAATGTAGAATCACTGGAATGTAATTGATGTTACTTTTTGACACAAATAACTATGAAGGCACCTTTTGACACCCCAAGGTATCCTCACCCCACCCCCTTTTAAGGGTAAAACAACTCTGGAAAAAAACCAAACCCCTTGTAGCATGCAATCCAGAGGGCAGAGTTTGAATGCAAATATTTTTACACCCACAATATATAATGATACTTGCTGGTTATGTGGTCACTCCCTTTGTACTTTGTCCCTGAAAGCAGTGGAAATCTGTACAGGATTGTGCAGGTAACCATAGCAATTGGACGTTATGTTCTTTCCTTCCTCTAATGTGGAGAGTAAAACTCCTACAAAATAATGTTGGTGCAGGCTGAGCAGAGTTTCCTTTGCTGAAAATAGAGTTAGCAGAGGTTGTGTCTGAAGAAGCGGGAGCTCATCCCTCTGCCTTTTGAAGTAATTCATCGGTAGGGCACAGCGGAATCTTCCTGGGACGGAGAAAGAGAGAGGCAGCTCACCTGACTCCCATTCAACAAGAGAAGGTGAGGTGGTATGGGCTGTGTGTTTTCAGCTGTGTTATAGTTAATCACACTAGCAAATCTGAAATGTCTTTGAACTTCTTCAGTCTAACATTTTTCAGTCTTGCAATTTTTACATTTTCAAGGCTGGGAAGATGGGTGTTCAAAGTTGAAAAATTGGAAATCTGTTGAAGTTGTTATTGAATTACAAAAAATGTTAAAGCATGGATGTGGTTTGCGGATGGAAAAATTATTAGGCTTGTTTAACACATATGAAGATTTCATCAGTGTCTAATAATTTCAAGAATGTTGTTATTTTTCCCAAAAACTATGGGGTCTTAATGTGTTATGAGTGCCTGTGGTAATGTCTGTTGGTTGAAAGTAAGAATATAAGGGTTTTTTAAATGCAGATGGTGCTGTTTTACAGATTGAGAACCTAAGTGATTTTCAGTGAATCTTTCACTGATTGTAAGATGCAATGTGCAGTTATCATATACAGAATCAAAGTACCATGACTTTCCCCCCCAAGTCTTTATCCATCTGTTTCAGGAGGCAGACTTCTGGTCTCAATTATATATTAATCTTTAAAATCCTCTGAATCAGTATACAACCCCCCTTTTTTCTGCTTTTTTACACATCCACCAAGCATGATACAATGTCCCTTATTACTGTTCTCATTTCCAACGTAAATTTGAAGTGCCTTTATACATTCTAGACAATTTCTCTGGTGACATATAACAATTACTTTATAAAAATATTCTAGAAGACTAGCGCATAATGTACATTATGCTTTCAACTACATACTTTTTCCATTGGTCCAACAAGTTTATCCATTTTATCATACATTCTTTTACTCCTTATTTTGTCTCATATTTATTTATTTATTTATTTTTACATTTATATACCGCCCCATTCCGAAGACTCGGGGCGGTTTACAACTTATAAG
>JANHFL010009765.1:492518-504446 GCA_032468155.1 Oxyrhabdium leporinum | reverse complement strand
AATTTGGTATTTTAGCCTTAAACAAAAGATCATTAAATACTTCCAACATTGTATTGCTTAAAGAGTTTTGCAGGTTTGGCCTCTGCCTCCCAGCAATTTACTCCTTGAACCAAACAGCATATAGCCTGTTTCAGCTTCAGCACAGCCTGATTAGCAGAAGCAGCTGACTGTTGCTTGAATCTGCCTCACGACAATGAGCTGTTTCAGGCTGCAGGGAACTCCATCGCCTATTGCCGCCTCTGCGTGCTCCATTTTTGGCCTCTGTGTGCCCTGTTTTTGGCCTCACATGGCCCAGAACGGGCGGAAAATGGGGTGTGCAGAGGCTGAAAACGGGGGGCGCGAAGGCGGCAATAGGCGACGGTGATCCCTGCAGCCTAAAACAGCTGATCGTCAGGAGGCTGATTCAAGCAACAATCAGCTGCTTCTGCTAATCAGGCTGTGCTGAAGCTGAAACAGGTTATTTGCTGCAAGGAGGCAAATTGCTGGGAGACAGTGGCAAATTTCCCCCCCCCCCTTGTTTTCCTCCCCAAAAGCTAGGTGCGTCTTATACTTTGGAGCATTGTATACTCTGAAAAATACAGGTGAATATTTATTTTGAGCTATCATATGTAGAGGTAAATAAGGCTAGGAATAGATAATGTTGGAAAAGAAGGAAGGATAGAGAAGAGATGGATGATTAGCAGCTCAGTGTTTCTGAATTCCCCACCTTCTTTACCTTAATTTTAGCAGCTGAGATATATGCTGTTAGTAGGCTTGACCCTCTTGGAAGAAGATATATTTTCATTAATGAAAAATGATATGAAGAAGAGGGAACCCAAGACTTATTCTAACTCCACAAGGTAAACTGTCTACTCACCTCCTTGAGTGGACAGTGGACCTGTGCAAACCACTCTTGGCAGTATAAGGAGACAAAGATCCCTAGGCCCAAACAGAGGCATATCCATATGATGGTGTTCCACACAGGGCCTTTTCTCTTATCATTGAGAACAAAGTGAAAGAACACTATGAAGACAAACAGAAAAAGGGTTAATTGTGTATATTCCAGCCACACTGAGCCAAGGAGATCTCTCAGTTATTGATTTCTAATAACTTTTATCGACAATAGGAACGTTCCCCATTACAAAATCTAAAATAGAAGCAATTTCCATGCTAATTATAAGACAATATGCCCCATGCCTACTCCCGTGGAGCTAAATTAATTTGGAAAATAGAATTCTCAAAGCAATGCCCTTGCAGGCGGAACTCCCTGCTCCTAGAACCTAGGCTATTTTCCTGTTCCTCTTCTATCTGTGTCCTGATTGTGACTAAAGTTTAGTCTCAATCAGGAGGCAGATAAAAGAGTGCTTGCATCTGTTTTGGAACTGTGACTGGATTTCTGAAATAGCAAACTTTTGTTTTCCAGTTACTGATTTTGTTTGCTCTTGCCTTTTAATTTCTAAATTACATTTCTAAACTTGCTTGAGATTATTTTTTCCCTCCTGTTGGAATAAGGAATCTTAATTTTCTCACGGAAGAACTACTGTTTACTCAGTGACCAGCAAGATTTGAAAAAAAAAATACAAAACCAAAACAACTGTCTCAAGGATGAGAAAGCAGCCTCCGTCCTAGCCCTAGAATGCACCATCTGAGGCAATAACACAATGCACATGGCTGCCTGGGGAATTCTGGGAACTGAAGTCCACACATTCACCAAGAGTGAGAAATACTGGTTGAGGGAGGGGGGCAGGGTAATGCCTTGAATCTTTCCTTAGCTAGTCTTTCTCAATTTGGAAAGCTCCACTCATTTAGGCAAGCAATACCCAGGGTTCCATAGCCAAGATGTCTGAAGGCATACCGGAAATTATAATAATAGTAAATCTGGAGTACAAGAGGTGGAGTGGTGGTGGAGGGTCATTCTCTGAGCTTGTGGGCTGGTTTCCAAACATTTCGTTACCAGGCTAGGTAACATCTTCACTGGAATTTAGAGGGTGTCAGTGTTCTGCTTATAAGGTCTCCAATGTTGTCAGTAGGCATTGTGATGGTGAGGTCACGTTCTTGTGATGGGTCAGGTGTGGGTCAAATAAATTGATGGTCTTGTGATGGTAATGGGTAAGGGTTTAGGGTTAGATGGATCCCAATATCCATCATAGGACCCTGGCCACTGGCTTAATATATTTTGAATACATTTGGAGCAAATCCTCGTACCAGTGGTAAAAAAATTGTACCAAAAAGGACATGAATGTGTGCCAATTGCAAGGTGTGGAAACCCAAACCAAAGGACGGTAGGACAGAATGAA
Organism: Oxyrhabdium leporinum; assembly: GCA_032468155.1. NCBI lineage: Eukaryota > Metazoa > Chordata > Lepidosauria > Squamata > Cyclocoridae > Oxyrhabdium > Oxyrhabdium leporinum. The sequence goes on along the minus strand of JANHFL010009765.1, from coordinate 502,170 downwards.
AGAAGGTTCACCAGGAGCAATCCATGCCACATTATTTTTTCTGGGCCTTGCTTGACTCTTCTGAGGAACGTTTCAGTCCATTTCCTGAGGGGATACTTACCTCCAATCACCGCAAATAGCACAAAGATTATAGGAAAGAAGAAGCCGAAAGACAAGGTGAAGATGTATTCATGGAAAACCGCTGAAAAAATGAAGACAATGAGCATAGCTCCAGCTCTGATTCTCTCTCCGATCAGCTGGAAGAGAAGGAGCACAGGTGAATCATAGACTTCATCTTGGTGTTCACCAATAAACAATGAAGACAGGCACAGAGAAATTACATGCAGCAGTTTTACTGTATGGGATAAAATACGGTGGGTTTGGTAAGCTTGTCAGCCGTTTCTGGTAGTCCAGACAGTAAACCAAACCAAATAATAGCACTTTTATTGTAGGGTTACAGAAATAGAATCTTGCAAGTCTGAAAGCACTTCCCCCCTTCCCGGCCTTTATTTTCTGAACAACAAGGAAGAATCCCTTCTGAGATGTTATTCTACCCCCATTCTTGCTCTGGACTGAGACATCTCCTCTTGACCATTGCCCTGGCTGCAGTTCTTCCTCCTGCCCCCAAAGATTATTCTCACAACCCATTATAGCCTTACCTACCCACAGCAAATCTTGATAAATATAGAAGTACAGCCAATCATGTACAATCCCATTCCATGACCGAAAGAATGTCGAGAATGATGTGGAATTCCACCAGTCCTAGGCAGGGAGAATGAAATAAAGAGCATGGAAAACACAGAAATGGCAGGCTTGAAACTGGAACATTACTGTATTTTGGCAAGCAAAGAGGCAGTCCACTCTAGATTGCCTGTGTACAGGTAGGGCAATCGGGATTAGAATTTCCATCACTAAGTCAGTGGAGAGAACAGTGGGAAATTGCAACTGCCAATCAGGCAGATAAGTGGCTATTGTCAGGTATGGGAGAGCCAGGAGCCATCCAGGGTGTTAGGGAAGGGGTGAGATCAAGGGTCGGGGAGGGTCAAGGGGGGCGTGAAAAGTTAGATTTCAGCCATTGGGAGGGCATGAATGAGCCATCATGTGGGATCTTGCAAAGTCTTTCAGAACATGTTATTTGATCTCTCTTATATAGTCCCTAAATATACATATTTCTACAGGTAGTCTTCATTTAATGACCACAATTGGGAGCAGCAACAAAGTTGTTAAGTTGTCATTAAGTGAAACAGTTATGTTATTTATTTGCCAAATTTATTTATTGTCAAATTTACATAGCTGCCCATCTCACCTAAAGTGACTCCGGTGCCATATGATAAAAGAAAAAAATTAAAATATTTTACAAGCCCATTAAAACAATTAACATGCTTGCAATCTTAGTTCTACTTTGTTTTGCTTTACAGACCTGCAGAAGTTGGAAATGTTAGGATTGATCGTAACTTTACTTTATTATCATAGTTGTAACTGCATTTATGTATTTATGACTTTGATTACAAGCAATGGGATACTTCAGTGTCAAGTTCTTCAGTATAGTTGTTTTCGCAAGTTGAAATTTGCGTTTCTTTTAGAGCCATAACATCTCAGAACTCTTTGTGAAGTTTCTCAAACTATTCTTCATGGCCAATGGACCATTCATGTATAGCCATGAGGAATGAAAGCCAGATTCCACATATCTTTCTTGCAACCTCCCCCACCACTTGTTATCACCTTGTAGAAAGAACGGTCTGCAAAGCGCAGGATCTCAGCAAATATGTTTGGCCAGCAGTCCAGGAAGGAATAGAAGACCACTAATAGAAAAGCTATTGCTGAATGAGAGAGGTAAAGAAATACATTAATTCTTTCCACTTTCAGGAGAGAAAAGAGATTAACAATTCAATTGTTGTTACAGATTTAAGACAGACAATTGCAAATCAAATTAGATTTTTAGACTAGTATCCTAGTGGAATGTCCATAGAGATTCTCAATCATCCAGGTCATTATTGTCTCAAAGGCGCTTTACAAAAGACAACTTGACTTTCTTGTTTTTTTCCTTGAAAATGTTTCACTTCTCATCCAAGAAGCTTCTCCAGTTCTGAAAATGAACTGAAGAAGCTTTTTGGATGAGAAATTAAAGTTTTCAGGGGAATAAAACCCCAAGAAAATCTAATTGCCTTTTGAAAATTATTTTTGGGATATCCGAGTGGAAGAAGAGCGGAATGGCCTTGCCTATGTTATTTTGTCAGCCAGTGTCCAAACGGAGTCAGAGACACTGATACGTACCAGTTTTATATAGTAAATAAATATATTTATAGTGAATTAGATAGGCAAATAGGAGCATTGTCAGGTACATCAACACAGCAGAAAGATCATGAGGTAAAATGCAGAGAACACACATAGCACACAGAGGAAAAAGGTGGGAAACAAGGAAACTCCCCCTTTATTCTCACAGCAACCGATTACAACTCAGATTCCCTCATGTAGTGGCCAGCTCTCTTCAACCAGTTCGCTATAACTGCGTGTTCTTACACATTGTCCAACCTCTCACTGCTCCAGTTATTACATTTTAAATATCTTAGTATATTTTACTTCCTGTTGTTAGCAACTACCTTGTTTAGTGACCACTTACAGTCATGACGGCGATGAAGAACCTAATTGTGGAACCAATCCTCACATTTATAACATTCAAAGGTTGATAAAGCAAAAGAAAGCTGAAGTAAGCTCACCCCCAGTTACGGTGCTACTTAGCAACCACTTTACTTAATGTACAAATTGGTGGTCCCAACTGTGATCATTAAACAAGGACTAAAGTACCATGGCACTGTAAGTCTTGAGAAGATCACTTTTTGTGTGATGAACCTGTTTTTAATTAAGGCTGCCTGTAGCCTACATTGTCTAAGATTTAGACACCTACAAATTGATGGCTTTCAGGTATGAGAGTCCACCATTATTATTATTGTTGGTCACAGTCAAGCAGATTTTTTGACTGGATATGGCCTGTTTGTCCACCTATTGAGTCCTTCCAAGGAACCTGGGATAGACAGATGTTAGTGTTCAAGCAGGGGTGGGCTTCAAAAACCTCAGGAACGGGATCGCTGCACTGTTGATGGGTGGGTGTGGCCATGGTGGGCAGGCCTAGTCGGCCTCCTGCACCATGGTGGTGGGGTTTTTTTTCGCCTTCCCCAAGGTCCGGAGTCTTTCCTGGAGCCTCTGGGAGTGTGAAAACGGCCTCCCCCTGTGCTCTGCATGCTCTTGGGAGGCTGGAAACGACCCGTTTCCAGCCTCCCCGAACTTCCAGGAATCCTGTTTTTCTCCCTCCCCAAGCCTCCACATGTGCCCTGCACTTACCTGCATCCACAGCAGGCAGTGTGGAGAGTCCTGGGAGGGGCGGGGTGGAGTGGGAGAGGTGGGGCAGAGTGGGCAGGGCCAGCCACGAGTGGGATTTGGGGGTTTGGCGATCCCCGCACAGGGTCCACCCAAACCCCCGCAAACCCCCAGCAGCCCACCCCTGTGTTTGAAAGTGTTAAAGGTATTGTTGCAGGATGTAAGTTGCAGAATGTGATCACGTGACTCCGGGACACTGCAACCATCATAAATACATGCCAGTATTTATGGCATGTTCTTTGATCATGGGGATGCTGCAATGATCGTAAGTGTGAAAATTGGTCATAAGTCACTTTTTTCACTGCTGCTGTAACTTCAAAGGTCACTAAACAAATGGTTGTATGTTGAGAACTACCTGTAGTATGTCTCTTCACTTTCTCTAAAATGTGATAAATCAGCCTGATTGTGTTTGAGGCTCTCCTGTTTCTTCTACTAGATGAGGTCAACATCCCAGTTCCATAGCATTACCGCTTAATCCCATTACAGGAATGAAATCATAATTGTTTCCACATACCGGGTATTGCTGAATCAAAGATGGAGAGCAGCAGGATTTTGATGGTGAAAGGCTGCTTATGCATGTTGCTGAAGTTAGGGATGAAATAGTATTTCAGAAGGAAATTCAGAAAATATATACAAGCCAAAAACTGTGGAACAGAGAGAAAAAAAACTTTATCTTAGTGACCTACTGGCATCTCAGTGTTCTGGGAAGGCATACTGGTTGTCAGCTCTCAACTTTGACAAAGAAAAACCTTTTTTTTGTCTATGATCTCAGAAGCTGGATTCGGGTGCCATTTTAATATCCTACAATGCCCAAATGCTGTCGTCCAACACCAGCTCCTCTTCTGTTTAGTTTTAGTCAATCTCATAGATTTCTGTACCACTCATTTCCTGAGCGGCTCTAAGTTCCCTCAACTCTGCTCTCTTTCAAACCCCTTTTCCTTTTGCTTTCCTGTGGGAGATATTTGAAAATATGTTCTTATGTCTAAAGTTTTAAATTGGACATCTTTTAGGGAACTGAACCTTTTGCATCAAAGATGACTCAGGACAAATGTTATAGCACATTCACTGAAGGTTAGAAAACTCTTGGAAATTTAAATGATGGCCTTTGGTCACCCAGGGCTTCTTAAATTCTATTGCTATTTACTACCTTGACCAGCTAAGACATCTTAGGGTTCCCAGTCCAGCTAAGTCTTGTGGGAAAATCCAACAGTCCCCAAGCACATTTCTAATCCACAGAGAGGCCTGATAAAACCAACCAGCCAATGGAAACTTAATGTGTTTCTCTCACCTCAACCAGTTTTCGGATGACGTAATTCCAGCGGATGTATGGATCTCTATAAGTAAAGGAGAAGGGATAGGGCTGAGATATGATAAGAGAGCAGTTCTCTTTTGTTGGGAAATACAATGGTTACAACATTGCTCTGGGGGCACGGGTCATAGCTCCTGAAGCCCATTTTTCCCATTCTTTTTCTCACAGAGCTGAGAAACCAGGGAGCCCCAAAAGACGATATGCAAGGAGTTACCTTGGATAACTCTTTCTGTAGATCAAAGTAGGGCAGAAGAGAAAATATAAGTAGGTTGAGAATTCAGGAAGGATGATCTTCTCTGGAGTGGGGGGAAAAAGGCAAAGGCATGGTTGAAGGTACATAGGGACAAGTAGGGAAACAGCAGTTTGTACACTGAAGAAATAGTTGCCCTGGAGCATACAGGATGCTCAAGTGCAGGCATCTCCTCTCTGCATACCATTTTAGCAGGAAGAATGCAAAGCTTTATGTGTACGTGATGACAGCAATAGCAATAGCACTTAGACTTATATACCACTTCATAATGCTTTACAGCCCTCTCTAAATGGTTTACAGAGTCAGCATATTGTCCCCAACAATCTGCGTCCTCATTTTACCAACCTCGGTAGGATGGAAAGCTGAGTCAACCTCAAGGCAGTGAGAATCAAGTTTCTAGCATTTGGCACAATTAGCCTGCAATTCTGCATTCTAACCATTGTGCCACCAGAACTCTTCTTATTATGATATTTCCTATGTACAAAAAGTAGCTTATTATGATGGTTGTTATGTACAAAAAGTAGTTAAGGTGTGATACAGGATGCAGAATTCAGCTTTCTGAAAATATGTCTCCATTGGTATATAAAAGCAACGAGCAAGGAAGTGTTCACAAGGATATATATAGGAAAAAATACAATCAATAAAATCTTGCACTGTGTGTCAGATTTTTTTTTTAATTTTTGAGCTGCTTTGTATCCTGATAAGAAAGACAAATAGATAAATAAATAAATCACCTATGTCCTGCAGCTCTTCATGCAAAATAAAGTCTGGCAAATAGCAGAAATTATGATTTGGTGAGGGATTTGGGGAAATGTACGGTACTTGACCCAGGCAAGAGGTTTCCTTTGCTTGGCATCCATATTCCTTTTCTTAGTATTTTGCTGTACTTAAAATCTACTTACAATATCTACCATACGCAATCACTGACAGGCAAATGGAAAGTCTAATCCAATAGTTCCATAGGTTGAGGAAGTCTGTGATAGCAATAAGCATGCCAGTGGTTGGATGACTATCTTATGCTACAATTAGGATGCTGCAATCAATGGAAAATCAGTTTGGGGTCTATGGGGGCAATTTACAGCCATCGTAATCATCACTAAGGTACTCCAAGTCAAACTCACCAGCTTGGTCCCTGACATGGAGAAGAGGAGGCATCGATTCTCTCAGAAATGAATAGCTTTTCATCAGGAACCGGATCTATGCCAGATGAGCAAGGAAACAGTGTGAAGTTGAGTCATGTTGTAGATATTCTTGCAGAGGATTTTAGTATTCTGCTATGCCACCTACCTGGCCTTTGATACCATCCTTGTGGATATTCAAATAAAGGAATTGCACCCATTAGTTAAACAGAATGGGGTGATCTAAGAGGTCTCTAATGCTCCCATGGTGGATCCCACGGATCCCATGGTGCTCCAGACTTTGTCTGTCTAGACTTTTCAGACAGAAATGGCCCCTGCTTACTCACTTGGCTAACTGCCAGCTCTACTGCCTGCTGATCTTTCCGCTCAACTTCTTGCTTGGATGAAATCTGCTTATCTTCCATCTTGCAAGAAGAACATATATTTCAGGCCATGGCAAGTGCTACTGTAAGCATTTATAGACGACGTACACATGATGATGGCTGCTAAGGACCATACCTTCTGCCACAAGATTTTAAAAAGCATACTGTATATCTTGTTCAGGGCAATGTATACTGAAGTATAAGTCTTTAACCTGGCCTACCCTTAATGACTCTGTTTGGAGTTTGTCCAGATCATTCAGAGGACACCAAATAGGAGAATGCTGCCTTAAACCTGGAGTGAGGTTGGGATGTCTTCTCTGTACAATGGCAAATATATGGCCTGTATATGGAAGTATACATTTATGCTACATGAGGCCTTTCTAGCGCTTGCTGCTATCTATACTTTCCACGCTGAGATGTCCGGGGACAGCCAGAATTCCTGCACAAGTCCAAACTCACTTCAAAGTTCAACATTAGCTACCCCCATTTCTGTTTAAGAACTCCTTTCCCCTGTACCCACTTTCTTTCTGCTGCCCCAGTGCCATACCTGCTCATAGACGATGATTTTACAGGAGGCAATTCCCAAATTACAGTAGACAGCAATATAGATGGGGAAGAGGCCCAGCACTGCAGTGTGGCAGAGCACCACCAGCACCACCAAGGTGACCGTCAAGAGATTGGGGAACCTGGTCACCTTCAAGCAGCCTGACCATATTTTCAGGGCCTGGTAGGGGACAAATAAGGTGTAGAGGAACATGCAGAGCCAGGCAAAGAGTGCTGTGGGCAGCTGTCGAAAGCCAGCGATAAAGAGCTCGAAATCCAAAACAAGACTGTGGAAGACAAAGAAGAAAAAGAGCTCTAAGGATGCTGCCCAAAAGATAAGGATGCTTCAAATTAAATAAGCGCTTTCTCTGGGGCATCTCCAATATTCAGTGGCATAACTGCTGGTAAGTGAAGGGGATGGCTTCTGCTATTTTGAGGAGGTAAACTCATGAAAGTTTTCATGAACTCTTCAAAATAGACAGCACAGAGTTAGAATGAAGGAAAACCCACCTCCAACTGAAAACACTACGATCAGTCGCCCTCATTTTGTTCATAATCTTATTTTGTTTCATAATTTTTGTTTCATAACCTTCATAATTTCAACTATTGATCATCCTTAAATATTGGACCCACAAAAAGGTTCCTAACAGAATTTAAATGGGTCAGGAATAGAAGACTGTGAGGTTTTTGAGGGGTCTGTCACATTAGGAAGATTGCTCAACATTCCTGTCAGAATAATGTCTAATTCTTTTTTGGTACATCCCCCTGAGCTTTCTACTCAGCTGGTCTAGAGCTCATGTGGAGCTTAAGTTATTGTATAAGACATTTATTTATTCCATGTAAATCTTCCCTTTTGAAAATGCAAGATGAAACATCTGGGCTTTCCTCCTAATCTTATTCCCAGTGAAAGCTGAAAGATTGATCAACTGACCCAAAGCAACCCAATTAGCTCCCTGACTGTGAATGTGAACTTGGCTCTCTGTCTTCTATTGGACTCCTTCCTTGATCTGCTTCATGCTTGTTGGAATACATGTTGGAATGCATTTTGTACTGTAGCAGCTACAGAATTAATTAGCCAATAGATGGCAGTGTTTAGTTAGCATCCATGGTTATAATCTGTGGTTCCTTTATGTTCAGAGGTGAATTTCCTGCAACAATTGTGACAGTTGAACCCATTAAGCAGCAAGATCCATAGTAACTATTCATTGTTCACTTTATTTGATCTATATGGCAAATGGCAGATGCATACTATGTGACACAACACATACGTTCAGCCATGAACACGTGTATAGAAAGATCCAAAAGGCAACAAGATTCATTCAGAAGGAGGGGAAAAGAAGTGAACTGCATAAGTAGGCTACTAGCATAGAGAAGAGTGTTTGGATGCCTAACAAAGGTGGCACCAAAGGAGGCATTCTTCACTTAGGCTTAATCTCTAGGTGGGCATAGGAGGGTCCCAAGTGTTACTGCTCAACAGGAGCACAAAGATAAGGAGAAGAACAAATTGCATTTTCTTTTTAGCTAGTAGATGAACAGTGACACGTGGGAGGAGATGCAGCAGGATCAGGCTCCCTGCAGGGGCCCGAGGCCTTGGTAGTGACCCAAGGATGTTGAACTTTGAATGGAATCCAAGTTCAAAGATTAGGTAAATATGCTCTTAGGATTGTTACTGTGTCCTTTAGCACAAAACAAATAGCATCATATTCCAAGAATTGGCATACATCAGAGGACAGATCTTCTACCCCGCCCCCTCTTCTCAACCATACCGTCCTTCATCGATGGAATCCACAATGATTTGTTTGAGTACAAAGATACAGAGCATGGCCACAAACATGTGATGGATTGTGCGGAAATGTTCCACCTCCAGCAACAGGCTGTAAAAGAGAGACAAATTGGGAGAAATGGGCAGCTGGAGACCATTGGATAAGACCTGGGACCCAAAGATTTTCATTTGGTCTTCTGTGCAAAAACTTGTAGTTTCACTTGTACAAAAGAAATAACATTCAAGTGGCTGGGGGGGAAATGTTCCATCTCTTATGATATACAGGTACTCCTCAACTTATGACCACAATTGAGTCCTAGGACCAAGCAGGAAACTCACTCCTGCTGAGACTACAAACAGCCTTATTCTAATATGCTAGTAATAACTCTTTGCGCTAGCCAGCTAATCAACCTAGTCCTTTCAAAAATACTTCATTTTGTTTCCCATCTGCAGTATCTATTCTTTTTATACTCTCCAAGCACCCACCAAAGAATCTCAGCATTGTGTGGCTATGGAGCATGCTCAGTCCTTATCGGGCTGTTTCCAACTCTTGTTCTTCATCAACAGTGGAATATCAATTATTTTGCCTAAGGCCACCTTTGGAACCTGAGGCCTTAGAGATCTGGCTACTTTGCACATTGTCCCTCTGACTATCTCTTGTTCATATCATGGCCAGGCATACTTACTCCATCAAGGACCATCGAGGGACAAAGACTTTCTTCTTCAGTAGCTGACCCTTCTCTCTGCAAGATAAAATTACAAAGCAGCTAATATGTAATAGATCCCTCAAAACCCTTCTCACCTCTGGGAAGGGGGTAGAGGTAAAAGAGTCCCTGAGGATTTTACTCCACAGTCATTCCTGACTGAGGGGTTTTTAAATTGGTTTTAATTTTTGTGGGTTTTGATTTTAAAACGGGGTTTTAAGGGGATTTT
>JANHFL010009765.1:481653-492418 GCA_032468155.1 Oxyrhabdium leporinum | reverse complement strand
TTGAAGCATTCTCCCTAACCGATTGTTCTATTTAAAAAAAAAAGTGGGGGGGGTGATGTGTGTTCTATGGAGAATTTTTTTCTACCCTCCGCAGCGCAAATAAATTTGTTATTTACACTGAATTTCCAGCCCTTTGGTTCATTGGAATGGCGGAAGAGATGATCGCAGACCTCTTGTTGCCCACGTAGGTAACATCATCATGTTTTGCTTACTTATCTGCTAAAAGGTGTGCGAGAAAAACACCAACCTCAAGACCAAGGAGCCCAGTGTCTTCATCCTCCCGCCTCCCCCTCTGCAAGCTCCACTCCCTTCTAGCACTGATGATGTTCCCTAGTTGAGTAATGAAACGTCTGCAAGAAAACCGCCAACCTCACAGAGCGCCGAGCCTGAGCTGCAAATATCCTCCCTTACTGAAACCCATTTACGCCCTGGAGCTTCTGCAGATTGAGACTACAAATATTTCCAACGTTTCCCATTAAGATGGAACAGTTAAAATACGGGGGGCCACCGCCACACCCATCAGGCCACGAGTCTTGCCACTTTCCACAGCCTAACTTTATTCTTCTAGCACGCTCACGATACAGTCGTCGTAGATATCCCCTTTCATGTTCATGCCGCCAAATACCAAGCAGAGATGAACCAGCCCTTCCCCGGGCCCTCCTTCCCCCTCTGGTGCTCCTTTGGGATTGTGGGGGTCTTTGCCAGAGGTTTCCCAAGGAATGAGACACATGGAGTGGTCCAGCCGGCCAGCTGGTAACGGAGTGGTGAATTCCAGCTGCGTCCAATGACATTGTTCTGCAGCGGTTTAATGTTTTCAGAAAGAAAGCAGGGGGGTTATTTTTAGAAATCAGGCAGCGGAAAGATCTTATCCTGTCTGCATGCGTAGACCTCAACTTGGGGTTAGTTTGCTTCGCCCTGGGTTACTACTAACCCACCTAAGAAACTCCCCCAAGGTCCTGGAAGATGGCTCCAACTTTTGTCCCCTCCCTACGGCAATTGGACGTGAGGATTGAGCATCTCTATAGAACCTTTAGCTACAGGCTACAGAACTGAAGAAGCTACTTGGATGGGAAGCGAAAGGTCTTCAAAGAAAAAGCAGAAAGCCCCATTGCCTCTTGGGGGGGGGGGGGGAGAAGCACCTCTGGGGACAACCACAGCCTGATAAGAGGACTGAGAATCTCTAGAGCAACGATTCTCAACTTGGGGTCCGCAGACTCCCGGAGGGGCCAACAATGTCACAGGGGCCACAAAGGCTCGAAGACAACGTTACGGTTTAAATCTCAAGTTAAGTTTTGGGGTTCCGTGGCCACAGAAGGTATTTAAAGGGGTCCCTGGTGAAGAAAAGAACTGAGAATCGCTGCTCTAGAGGACTCCTGGCCTTGGAGAGGTCAGCCAAATCCTGAAAAAGCCATTAAAATAATTAAAATAATCGCCACAAATACCTATGTGATATCTGTACATCGTACTGAGTTCGCCCGTCGGGTCCATTCCTCCAAAGATGTAAAGGTGACCGTGGAAAGCAAGGGCTGAGTGGGCCGCTCGGCCTCCAGGAATTGATCCCGAGGTGGACAACTTCTCCCATTTGGGGTCCCCTGCAGAGATAACAGGATAACCCTCAGGGCGCTCTGGTGCAAAGTTCAGCTAAATCATGGCTTGCTTTATTCAAGATGATCCCCCCCCTTAAAAAGTGGCATTTCAGTGTTAGGATCTCATCGCAAAGCTGCGTATTTCCAGTTTTTAATCGTTTGAGCAATATTAAATCCCACAGATCACTCTGAGCCAGGGAGATCCAGAAAGATCTTGGCGAAAGGGGGATCTGAAATCAAAGCTAGGCTTATCTACCCTTGGATCCTCCGTGGCTGATCACCCAAAATGGAGCTCAACTATCTTGGGCATCAGACGGAATAACAAGAGTTGGAAGGGACTTTGGAGGTCTTCTAGTCCAACCCCCTGCTCAAACTGGAGACGTTACATTAATCCAGACAAATGGCTGTCCAATCTCTTCTTGAAAACCTCCAGTGATGGAGCACCCATCTGAAGGCAAGCCAATTCACTGGTTAATTGTTTTCACTGTCAAGACATTTCTCCTTAATTCTAGGTTGGTTCTTCGTTCTAGGTTAGACTTAGAAATGCCCAGGTTCTTCCATTGTTCTCCCCCAAACCTTTTAGGAGATTCTTTTCATTAAGAAGAACAGGAGAGTTTCAGGCAGCAAAACGAAACAGTGGGAAAAAGGAGAGCGCCAAAGGTCATTTGGAAGCATTTTGGGAAGCTGGGATAGGTCCTTATAGCAGCCATTTTGGTGTCGGTGATTAATTACAAAATGCTGGAGGTAGCTTGGGAAGATCAGCTCTGCTTGTTTTGAGAGAGGGAGGGGAGAGAGAGAGAGAGAGAAGGATGAAGAGGAGGAGAAGAAAAAGGAAGGAGGGGAGAGAGAGAGAGAGAGAGAGAGGGGACTCAAACGTATCTTCCTTGCTAATTTTAACACTCGTGGACCATAGGCTACTCGTCTGCTTGCAGAAGAGGAGAGAAGAGAGAGGGAGAGAAATGGAGACAGAGAGAGAAAGAAGAGACACACACCTTCCTTGCTAATTTTAACACTATAGGGTGTACTTACTTATGTCAATGGAGAACAGGTCATCGTAAAACGTGTCCCCCGCCAAGCCGCCATGTACAAACAGTCGATTCTCGACGGCTACCACCACATGGCCATGCCGGGGCGCAGGAGGCTGACCATGCACCTCTGCCTGCGACCACGTCAACGTGGCTGAGAAGGGAAACAAAATTAGCCTTGCTTCTCCTCAAATTAGAACGAAGGTGGTTTTCTACCATGCTCATTTCGGGGAGAAGCAAAGGATGGTTTAGTTCGGATGGGTGGAAAACCCCCCCACCAAACTTCTTTCAACTTAAGGGTGTGGGTGGGGGGGGAATAATAAAGCCTTAAATTTAAAGTTCATTTACCTGAGTCGAATATGTGAAGTTGCCGGTCTTGGACAGGATCTGCCCCTTTATCCCCACCTCCAAACACATACAACCGATCCCCAATTGCTGCTGTGGAGGTGTGGAATGTGCGAGGGCTGGGTGGATTGCCGATCACCTTGGTTTTCTCCCACAACCCGGTTTCTGAGAAGAGAAAACCGGGAGGGGAAACAGGAAACCAGACTTGCCGAATTCTGTACAAAGAGGCCAGATCAGGTAGTCCTCATTGAGACTGGAACTTCTGCTGCTAAGCAGAGCGGTCGTTGAGTGAGTTACCGTGTAAACACGCCCCGATTTTGCAAGCTCATTTGGCACGGCCGTTCCCTCAGCCCCCAAAAGAGGAAGTAAAGAAGGAGCTTTGGTGTGGCTGTTAAATGAATTATTATCTATTAACTTTGCTTATCGGATGCCGGCTGCGAAAGGGGCTGAGAAGCAGCGGAAATACATTAAATCCACAGCCGCCCAAATCTCAAATCATGTCGTTGCAGGGATGCTGCTGGTTGTAAAGGCTTTCCAACGGACGCTAAATGAACGGGTCGGTAAGTCGAGGGTCTGTCGGCCCCCGATTTGGCTCGGATTAGATAAGAGCAACGGACCGAGCCGAGGGATACTTACCAAGATCCAAAACTTGGACGCAGTTTCTGTTGCCAGTTTCGCTGGCCCCTCCGTAAACCCAGACGGTGTGGGGGCGGCTCGTGGGCACAAACGCAGCATGTTCGTACCGTGGCAAGAGATTCACCCAGCCTGGCGATGTCCAGCAATTTGCATCTACAGTGGAAGGACAGCTGTCAAGCCCTGAATTCGTTTTTAAGATTTCCTTCTGGGAAACGAAATCTCTCATGCATGAGAACTCCCAACCTTCAAACGCCATGCCAATCTCTTCGTTTACACACGGCATGATCTACGCTCTGGGTACTTCACTGGTTTAAAAGCAAGCAGCCTGCCTTCCATGGAGGACCTCTCCCCCTTGGGATGCCGCTATAGGGCACTGCATGCCAAAACAACCCTGCATTTTTTTGAAAATGCAAATACATCTGGAAAATGGCTGGCATATAAATTGAAAATAGAGAAAGAAAAGAAACTGATACATAGATTAGTAGATGAGAAAGAAACTCTATATCATCAAAACGAGGACAAACAATCCCCCCGCCAATAAGATTATTATAAAGAACTGTATGAGCAGGAGAAAGTTCCAGAATTAAACAATATTTGGAAAAAGCAGATCTACCTAAAATACCGGAAAAAAGTGAAAGCTATGTTAAATGAATGGATATCAATGATGGAACTGTCAGAAGCGATTAAGAGGCAAAAGAATAATAAAACACCAGGACCGGATGGGCTGCCGGCAGAATTTTATAAACATTTACAAGATATTTTGGGCCCATCAATGTTGGAAGTTTATAATGAAGTACTGTTTGAAGCAAAAGTACCAAATTCGTGGATGGAAGCAATCATTATTCTTATTCCGAAAGAAGATTCAGACTTAATGCAGATAAAAAACTACGGACCCATACCCTTACTGAATGCTGACTATAAAATATTTGCCTCAATAATAGCAGAGAGGCTGAAAAGGTTTTGGAATGAATGTATACATTCAGATCAAAATGGCCTCCTGCCTAAGAGACAGATTAAAAACAACATGAGAATGATCTTATACGCATTGGAATATTATGAAGCACATCCTGGAAAAGAAATGGCGTTGATTTTCCTGGATGCGCAGAACTGACAATGTAAATTGGCAATTTATGTTGTTACAACTAAAATTTATGGACATCGGGGAGAGATTTATTAACATGATTAAGGCAATATATAATAAGCAAACGGCAAAGTTAATGGTAATGACAGAGAATTTTAATGTAAAAAAAAGGTACAAGGCAAGAATTTCCATTATCCCTTCTATTATTTATATTAACATTAGAAGTGTTAAATAGAAGTATTAGACAAGATAAAGAAATTAAAGGTATGGAGATAAGAAAGGAAGAGTACAAGTTACAGGCATTTGCGGATGACTTGGTTTTTATTCTGGAGGAGCCACAAGAAACGACTTAAATTAATTTAAAAAATAGAAGAATATGGAGAAGTTGCAGAATTGAAAATAAATAAAGATAAAACCAAAATATTAGCCAAAAACATTACAGATATACAGAAAAAAAGAGTTAATGAGGAAGATAGGCATACACATAGTTAAGAAAGTTAAATACTTAGGAATTAAATTAATGGCAAGGTGTGTAACAATTAAAGAAGATAATTATTATAAATTGGGGCAACAAATTAAAACAGATTTAGAGAAGTGGAAAAAATCTACAATTGTCATTGATGGGAAGAATAGCTACTATAAAAATGAATACCTTGCCGAGATTATTATATTTATTTCAAACAATACCAATAAAATTGGGAAAAATATACTTTGAGGAATTGAACAAAACAATATTAAAATTTATTTGGCAAGGGAAAAAAGCAAGGATAAGTTTAAAAATGTTGCATGATTCTAAAAATAGAGGGGGTCTTGGGCTATCAGATTGGGAATTGTACTATCAGGCTTCAATATCACTTGGGTGAAAGAATGGATTGACTTGAGGAACAAAAAACTATTGATCTTGGAGGGACATGATCTGCAACTGGGTTGGTATGCTTTTTTATGGTACCAAAAAAATAAAATACATGTTACTTCCAAAGACATTATATTAGAAATGCACATTATCAGTATGGGAGAAAATTAAAGAACAATATTATCTGAAAATACCGGTCTGACTCTCCATAATGGAGGCATTGATTTACCCAAATGTTATTGATATGGAGAATATTACCAGATATAAGGATATTCTGAATGAAAAAGGAGAACTTAAAACTAAACGGGAACTGAGTGATCAAGGGACTGAGATAACATGGTGGTCATATTTGCAGATACAATCTAGATATGAGAAGGATGTTAAAATGTATGGTTTTTATAAAGAAGTAACAGAAATAGACCAGGGACAATGAAAAAAAAAATAAAGAAATTATATAGCTACTTATTAACTATTAAGATGGAAGATGAACAAATAAAAGTGACAATGATAGCATGGGCTAAAAATTTTGGCTATCCAATTGAGTTACATAAATGGCAGAAATTATAAATTAACAATGTCTACTGCATATAAAGAAAATTTTTACAAAATGTTTTATAGATGGCATTTTCCACCATCAAGATTAGCAGAGATGTTTAAGGATAAGTCTGCAAAATGTTGGAAATGCCAAAAGACACCCTGCTCGTAGTATCATATGTGGTGGACATGTCAAAAAGTGAAAAAATATTGGACAAAAATCCATATACATGGCTGGTAAAAATGATAAACAGCATATCGACTGGAAACCAGAGATATTTTTGTTGGGCATTTTGCTGGATCAATATTATAGAGGGAATGCATATTTGATTTTGCATGTACTGACTGCAGCTAGAATTGTATTTGCGCAACAATGGAAATGTGAAGAGACCCCAACAGATGAAAATGTGATTAAAAAAATCCTAGAACGTGCAGAAATGGGTAGGCTAGCATTTATAATGAAGGAAAAGAAGGAAACTGAATACTTTTTGACTTGGGATTTATTTTATCAATGGCTAGCTGAAAAAAACAGGAATTGGATACAGGGAAATAGATGGATAGAACCAGTGATATACAAAAGGCCTCCAAAAGTCCTGGTAGATATTTGGTAGAGGGTGCCAGCTATAGATTGACCAACTCAGAGAAACCAGAACCATTAATACAATAGCAATAGCACTTAGACTTATAAACCATTTCACACTGCTATACAGCCCTCTCTAAGCAGTTTACAGAGTTAGCCTATTGCCCCCAACAAACTGGGCCCTCATTTTACCAACCACGGAAGGATGGGAGGCTGAGTCAACCTTCAGCCAGTCTGGACTGAATCCTGGTGGTGGGCAGAATTAGACTGCAATACTGCATTCTAACTGCTGTGCCACCGCGGCTCCTAATGCAGGTAGTCCTTGACTTACAACCATTTCATTAGTGATGGTTCAAAGTTACAATGGCACTGAAAAAAGTGACTTATGACTATTTTCATACTTATGACTATTGCAGTATCTCCTTATTCATGTGATCAAAATTTGGCAACTGGTTCATATTTATGAACGTTGCAGTGTCTCTGGGTCACGTGATCCCCTTTTGCGACTTTCTGACAAGCAAAGTCAATGGGGAAGCCAGTTTCATTTAAAAACCACGTTATTAACTTAACTGCAGTGATTCACTTAACAAAGGTTGTAAAATGGGGCAAAACTCACTTAACACCTGTCTCGCTTAGCAACAGAAATTTTTGGCTCAGTTGTGGTTGTCAAGGTCTACTTACACTACAAATCAAGGATTCCACAGGAGGAATCTGGTTGTTTAATTACTCGGACTGACAGGAGCTGGGGGAAAGATTCTCGTGCAATAGTATCTCTAATTATTCATTTTTAGATTCTTCCATAAAAGCAAATGACTTCACTTTTTCTCCATGGAGGAAAATGAAAAAGTCACAGCAATTTGAGGAAGCCATTATGGTAGCACTAACACTGCTCTCTGCCTTGGATATTAGATAAACTGTCACTGACAAGGATCTCGAGCATGTTAAATACTTAGTGTATCTTGTGTATCTATGTGTATAGAACACATAGCATTTACACTTATATGCCGCCTCATGGTGCTTTTCAGCACTCTCTGAATGGTTTACAATGTAAGCATTATTTGCATATTGCCCCCAACAATCTGGGTCCTCATTTTATTGACCTCAGAAGTATGGAAGCATCTTCGTAAAAAGCTTTACTAAGCTTTAAGATCCTTGCACTGTATAAACTTCAGGTACATACATCCACCTATCATATTGATGATCACTTTTACGAGGGAGTAATGATTAATCCTGTTTTGACTTTGCAGCTTTTTGCTCCTAGAGGAGGAGAAGGGTAGGGATGGCTGGCAATGCAAAAAGGAAGTAGGTGTGGCAGAGAGAGCCCTGTTAGCAAGGCTACGGTTTAGAAGGCACAAACTATGGACAGCTCCTACTGAACTGGAGTTGTCGGTCATTTCTCTTGCCTTCCACCCAGGCCGGGACAGTGAAGAATCTCTGAGATACAGGAATCTCCTTCCTTATCAGGGTGAGTCTGCACCTGCCTTGGGATTCCTTTTACAGACTATAGCTCCTTTGCTTCTGAGGAATCTTTTCTTCCAAGCAGTTAGATTAGGTTTTTTTCACAGTCAGGCCCAAAACACCCCCCCCTCTTTTTTTTAAACCTCTGTCACATAGGAAATCTACATGATTGAAATGTTGTTGTTCGTTTTCTGCTCAGACATCCTCTCTGTGTTATTACAAAAAAATCCTCTCCTTGTGAAGGAGACAGCTTTTGTCTGAAGGAAATCCTCGTGTAATTTGTCTAGTTTCTGATTTTGTGAGGAAGAGTTAAAAGCTTATTCTCTCTTCCTCCCTCCTTAATACTTCCTGAGGTGATGCCAAAAAGCATAAATGGAGAGGCAGATGTGTGTGCGTGTGTGTGTGTATTATTTCTATATAGTCAAGGACATGCTAATTAAAAAAGAAAGCATGAGGAGAAAGCAATCTGTCTCTGGATTGTGCCTAATTTCTTACCAGGGAGGTGTGAGATCAAGTGTACAGTGGTGGCCACTACAATTCTGATTTCACTGTTAAATATACAGTAGGCACAGGTTCTGGTTAGTTGGCAATGCAGAAAAAGAAAAACTTTTCCTTACTGATGTAACTTTTTAGGACAATGATTTCTTAGCTGTACAAGTTACAATTAGATGAAATGGTTTCCCAATAGTTGAATAATATGCAAAGGGCCATCTAGAGTATTTAGAAGGATGTAGCCTCTGGATGAGAGAAAAGATGAATTGGAAATCAGGGCATGTCTATGCGTGGTTTTAAAGAACCCACGCTGGTTAGCCATAAGTTGGTGGCAAAAGAAACATGTGAATGTGGGCTACGCAGGCAGAGGAAAAGACTGAAGTCTCTGGGCAGCAGCACCAGCAACCTCCCTCTCAAATACTCAAAACTCAACCAAAGACATCATTTTCCTCAGAGGAGGTGAGAAGTTGCATAAACAATATGCCTGTGTTCTTTCATGGTTGGAAGCAATTTTCCAAGATGTATGATTGAAATCTTGCGATGGATTAGCCAAGCTGCTAAACCAAGTCAGAACTCTGGTTATTAAAATGCTGAACCAGAAGCTTGGAGGGGAGTTCCCTGCTGAGAAATAATGTACAAATAGTGGAAGTGAATAATGCTAGTAGAGGTATGCTTGTCTACCAATATAGACAACATTATTCATATTCAGCAAATTATTTATTTGGGGTTAAGGGGTTGAACTAGTTAGACTCATAGTTCTAGGATGACTGTTTTTATTCATAAATACTCAAAGCATACTATTTTGGAAATAATATTTCCCAGAATGTGTTTTTAATAGCTGCAGTGAATATTAGAATCTGTAAATAAAGCAGTGCCTTCTCTATGATCATCTGTAGATGAGAAACTCCAACGTGGAAAATTATTTCCCTTTCCCCCCTTTTCCCCTCTCCTCTCCTTTCCTTTCCTTGATCCTGAGGCTGCAGCATATTCTTAATACAAGTTTATGTGTATACTTTTCCTTCAGTCAATTTAATATTTTTTCTTAAAGGAACTGAAAGTAAGAAAATCAAGGGTTATTGCTACTTTAGTTTTGTGATAAGGATGTTATGCCAATATACAAGGTGACCCTAAGCAAAGGGAAACTAGCATACAAGCATGTATTACAGTACTTCCTTACATCCAAGAGAAAAAGAGACTGTTATTTCTGCCTCTTTCAGATAAGTGACCAGGGAAATGATCTTGCCATTTCTCTCTACTCCAGACCATTCATCTTTCTCCTGCCCAGAAGTACAACAATAAAGCGTCTTCCTGAAGTTTACTGCTTGTAGGCATTTGTATTACCTGGTTTGTATTATCTAATTTAGCAAAGTCAACAATAATTAACTATGTTAATGGCTTCAGTCTGTAATGTTTAGCCTAAAGAGCCCTTTAATCATAAGGATATAAGACCATGATTGAGCTTTGCCTGTACTGGAGAACTTTGACTTGTTCATTCCTTTTATCATCAATCAGATTTAAGAAGACTAATTATTTACACGCTGCATACATACTTTCTCCAAAAGTAAGCATGAAGGCCTTCTTTGTTTCTGTGGAAATGGCATCCCTCTTAGAGTGGGATGCTGTGGCTCTCAAGAAGCTCTCAGGGTTATACAGGTAGTCCTCGACTTGCATCCACATCTGAGCCCAAAATTTATCTTGCTAAATGAAACATTTATTAAGTGAATTTTACCCCATTTTGCAACCTTTCTTGCCACAGCTGACAAGTGGATCACTGCACTTGATAAGTTAATAACCCGGTGGTTAAGTGAATCTGGTTTCTTCATTGACTTTGCTTGTCAGAAGGTCACAAAAGGGGATCACATGACCCCAAGGCACTGCAATGGTCATAAATATGAATCAGTTGCCAAGCATCCAAATTTTGATCACATGACCACAGGGATGCTGTGACGATCCTAAGTATGAAAAAAGATCATAAGTCACTTTTTTCAGTGCTGTTGTAACTTGGAATGGTCACTAAATGAACTGTTGTAAGTCGAGGTCTACCTGTACTCCTTCTGCATCTCTCTTTCCTGTTCAGTGAGCTTCTGTCAGTGTTCCATCCAAGTTCCAATAAATCACTTAGTACTCAGATAAGAATTCATCCAAGTAAAAGTTTATTAAAGAAACCATGTTGGC